>CM076678.1:148405102-148985102 GCA_038501925.1 Xenopus petersii
AGAGGGATCCAGCCCGTCACTCTCTTGAAGCTTTCTTTAAAGCCATGGCCGTAATTTACGATGATCCTGATCGTGCCGCCTCTGCCGACGCAGCCATACGTGCTCTTAAACAAGGCAAGAGGCGGGCAGAGGATTATTGTACTGAGTTTCGGCGGTGGGCTGTAGAGACGGGCTGGAATGATACTGCTCTCATGAGCCAATTTAGGGTTGGTCTGGCCGCAGCTATCAAAGATAGTCTTGTCAATTTTCCTACACAGTCCTCCCTGGATTCTCTTATGCATTTGGCTGTTCAGATTGATCGTAGGCATAGAGAGAGACTTCAGGAGGAACAGGTTGCCAATATCTCACCTCTTTCTGTAAATGTTTCCAATATCCCGCAAGTTTTTCCTCAACCCTTTGAAGAACCTATGCAGATTAGGGATGTAGCGAACTGCCGTTTATGTGTTCGCGAACGCCGTTCGCGAACACCGGCAAAAATGCGAACAGTTCGCGAACAGTTCGCGAACTTCGAACATCCGCAAAATCGTTCGATTCGAACGATCGAAGGATTTTAATCGTTCGATCGAAGGATTTTCGTTCGAATCGAACGATCGAAGCCATTCGATCGAATGATTTCATTCGATCGAATGGCTTCGATCGTTCGATTCGAACGAAAATCCTTCGATTTTAGCGGTCGAAGGAATCGAATGGTCGAATGGTCGAACAATTTTTGTTCGAATCGAACGCGAACTCGTATTGGCGAACGTCGCGCGACGTTCGCGAACATTCGGCGGACGCGAACAGTCGAAGTTCGCGCGAACTAGTTCGCCGGCGAACAGTTCGCTACATCCCTAATGCAGATTGGTTCTACTCGTCTTTCTTCTGCTGAGAGGGTCCGTAGGAGGAGTAATGGGTTATTTCTGTATTGTGGGGATAAAGGGCATTTTCGCAACACCTGTCCCAAAAGGCCGGGAAACGACAGAGCCTAAGCAGGTCTGGGGAGTCTTGCTTGGGTGATGTCGTTTCTACTCCCCAATCTTCTCAAATTTTAATTCCGGTCCGTTTGAATTGGGACAGTGGTTGTGTGCAGAGCTCTGCTTTTTTGGATTCGGGGGCTGCGGGTAATTTTTTGGATCTTGGGTTTATTAAAGAGCATGGTGTCCCTTGCGAACCACAGGTTCCATCATTCAGGTTGTCTGCCATTGATGGTAGATCTTTGGGTTCTGGGTTAGTTTCTACCAAATCTAAAGTCATCCGTATGTCCATGTCTGATCATTTCGAATCCCTTTCTTTTTTCGTTACCGAGTGCCCTCTGACTCCAATCATTTTAGGCCTTCCCTGGTTACAAAGTCACAATCCCCAGGTTGATTGGCCCTCTGGTAGAATTTTGAATTGGAGCCCTGCTTGTGAACATTCTTGTATTAAGGTTGGTCAAACTCTGGCTGCAACTTCTTTAAAAGGTCTCCCCCCCTGTTATGCTGCCTTTTCTGATGTTTTTTGTAAAAAAGCAGCTGAATCTCTACCCCCCCATAGACCTTACGACTGTGCCATTGAATTATTGTCTGGGTCTTCTCCCCCCAAGGGTAGGACATATCCACTTTCTCTTCCCGAGTCCTTGGCCATGGAAGAATATATTAAAGAGAATTTGGAGCGGGGGTTCATTAGACCTTCTTCCTCTCCTGCGGGGGCGGGTTTTTTCTTTGTCAAAAAGAAGGATGGGAGCCTTAGACCCTGTATCGATTATAGAGGGTTAAACAAGATCACGGTCAAGAATCGTTACCCCCTCCCTTTAATCTCCGAACTGTTTGATCGAGTAAAGGGAGCTGTTATTTTTTCCAAGTTAGATTTAAGGGACGCCTATAATCTAATCAGGATAAGGGAGGGGGATGAGTGGAAGACAGCTTTTAATACCCGGGATGGGCATTATGAATACCTGGTTATGCCCTTTGGCTTATGCAATGCCCCCGCTGTCTTTCAAGAACTAGTCAATGATATCTTCCGTGATCTTTTGGGCCGTTTTGTCGTGGTATATCTAGACGACATTCTCATTTTTTCTTCAAATTTATTTTCTCATCGGGCCCATGTTCGTGAGGTTTTATCTAGGTTAAGGCAAAATCATTTGTATGCAAAACTTGAAAAATGTTTATTTGAGGTTTCTGCTGTACCTTTCCTTGGATACATTATTTCTCAAACAGGTCTTGAGATGGAGCCCGCTAAGGTCCAAGCAATTCAGCAGTGGGCACAACCTCTTTCATTGAAAGCAGTCCAGAGGTTTTTAGGATTCGCTAATTACTACAGACAATTTATTTTAAATTTTTCTAAGTTGGTGGCTCCGATTACTGCCTTAACTAAGAAAGGGGTTGACCCAAGTATTTGGCCTGCTGAAGCGGTTGAGGCTTTTCGTCTTTTGAAAGAAGCCTTTATTTCTGCCCCAGTTCTCCGGCACCCTGACTCTTCCTTACCTTTTATTGTTGAGGTAGATGCATCCGAGATTGGTGCTGGTGCTGTGTTGTCTCAGCGACATCCTGTCTCCGGTAAGATGCATCCTTGTGCTTTTTTTTCAAAGAAATTCTCTTCAGCAGAGGTCAATTATGATATTGGCAACAGGGAATTATTGGCCATTAAATTAGCATTCGAGGAATGGAGACATCTCCTTGAGGGTGCCAAACATACTGTTTCTGTGTTCACTGACCATAAAAACCTATTATACATTGAGTCTGCTAGACGGTTAAATCCTCGGCAAGCCAGGTGGTCATTATTTTTCTCACGGTTTAATTTTCTCATCTCCTACAGGCCAGCAGATAAGAATGTAAAAGCAGATGCCCTTTCTAGAAGTTTTGTCTCCAAACCTAGGGAGGATTTGGGGCCAGTCCCTATTGTTCCGAAGGAGGTGATTGTGGCAGCCCTGAGTCCGGATCTCTTTACTTCTTTGTCAAATGCTCAGGTAGATTCTCCTCCTAATATTCCTGTGGGCAAGTTATTTGTTCCGAGTAATTTACGTGAAGCTGTCTTTCACGAGTCCCATGATTCCAAAGTGGCTGGTCATCTGGGTTGTGCGAAGACTTGTGAATTATTGTCTCGTACTCTCTGGTGGCCGACTCTAAGACAAGACGTTGCCAGATATATTGATTCATGTCCAATTTGCCAACGTTCTAAGCCTTCTAGATCTTTACCTCAGGGTTTGCTGCAGTCACTTCCTATTCCCGAGAAACCTTGGACTCATATATCCATGGATTTCATTGTGGAATTACCTCCATCTAAGGGTCATACGGTCATCTGGGTAGTAGTGGATCGTTTTAGTAAAATGTCCCATTTTATCCCTCTCCCCACCCTTCCATCTGCCAAGACCCTTGCTGAACTTTTCATTGTCCATATTTTCAAGTTTCACGGGGCTCCTCTTAATATTGTGTCTGATAGGGGGGTTCAATTTGTGTCCAAATTCTGGCGGGCCTTTTGTTCATTAATGGGTACTGATTTGTCTTTCTCTTCCGCATACCATCCACAGACTAACGGTCAGACTGAGAGGACAAATCAGACCCTGGAACAGTATCTGAGATGTTACGTCTCCTGCAATCAGTCACTTTGGGTTAATTTTCTTCCGTGGGCTGAATTTGCCTATAATAATGCCATTCACTCCTCCACTGGCAGGTCTCCTTTTTTCACTGTTTTTGGTCTCCATCCCAGGGTTTTTTCGTTTTCTGATTCTTGTGACCTTCCTGCCGTCAATTCTTTTACTGAGGACTTTTCTAAGGTTTGGCAGGAGGTTCAGAAGTCTTTATCTTCTGCAGTAGCTGCTCAGAAGAGGGCTTCTGATAAACAGCGAAGAGAGTCTCCCGAATATCAGGTTGGTGATCAAGTTTGGCTGTCCTCTAAGAATATTTCTTTGAAAGTCCCTTCGGCCAAACTGGGTCCCAAATTTATTGGTCCATTTTCTGTATCTAAGATTATTAATCCTTGTACTTTCAGGTTAAATCTTCCTCCCGAACTCAAGATTTTTAATTCCTTTCATGTCTCCCTTTTAAAACCTGCTAGAGTGGTACGTCAGACTTCTCCTCCTCCTCCTGTTTCTGTTGAGGGGCAATCTGAATATTTAGTTCACAAGTTGGTTGATTCTCGTGTCTCTAGAGGTAAACTACAATATCTGGTTCACCGGAAGGGTTATGGTCCCGCGGAAAGGTCTTGGGTTCCTGCCTCGGATGTTAGGGCTGATCGCTTGGTGAGGCAGTTCCACTCTAGGTTTCCCAACAAGCCTAGGGGTCCAGTGGCCCCCTCTGGAGGGGGGGGTAATGTAACAAACTTACCTGTTGTTCGTAGGGGACGCCCGCCGCGCCGAGCGGCAGCCGCCGCTTCTAGGCCTCAGGCGCCGGCTCCTTAGGGAGCGCGCGGCGCGCATGCGCCGGTCTTAAAGGTGCAGGCGCGTTCACGTAGGCGCGCTGACGTCACGGCGCAGACGCGCTCGCGTCATTGCGACGGACGCAATGGCGCCAAAATTTAAAAATAAAAAGGCAATGCACAGTGTGTGCATTGCCCAACGTAGGTTCTAGTTTTTCTGTTTCCTGGGTGCGATTCTGCTTGATTATTCCTGACCTTCCGGCTAGTCCTGACTCCTGTAATTGATCTCTGTCTGCCCTGACCCTTTGGCTTATCCTCTGACTACGCTTTCTGGATCCCGATTTTGTACCTCGACCTAGATTGTTACTGACCCGGCCTGTGACCTCGACTACTCTGCTTCTTACCGATTCTGTACCTTGTTTCCGATTGGTTTAGACTTGGCCTGTTTCTGGACTTTGATATACGTTTACGTAAGGTTCCCTTGCTCGCTCAGAGTTGTAGTCCTCTTAGTCCCCTCACTTTAAGACCTGGCGGCATCCGAGTAGCGGAGGGCTCATCCCGAAGTGAAAGGCGGCGGTTTGAGGCTGAAGCGTGAGCCGAGCCCGGGATATAGGGGTTAACTCTGGGTTGTGGGATACCGAACGTGACAGATATAGATCGGGAAGGTTGGATTTTACCCGACTGACCCGTTGGAGCCCCTTGGCATATCGCAATTCGATCATTCGACCATTCGCCCGAATGTTCGAATTACCCCCGATATAGCCATGCCGTTAGTGGAAAGATCCACTCGTTTGGCGCCAAACGAGCAGATCTTTGAGTCTAGTTTAATTTACAGATACATAGAAATATGGTCTAAAGAGAAAAGAAATGTAATACCTAGAGTTGAGCAAAAAGGCAATTATCAAAACTTAAAAAGAACTTAAATTAAAAAACTCAAAAATCATGAATGTGTACTTTATTTAAAAAAACAGAAAATAAAAAACTCTGTAAAAAAACAATGCAGACAGGGTCAGACTGGGGCACTAGGGGCCCACCGGAGCCCCCTCATGACAAACTTCCATGGTATGTGCAAACTCTGGCACTCCATGAGCATGCGCGGGCATCCTGTGGGCATGCACAAGCTGTTTCTTAAGGGGGAACTGCGATCAGGGGATCAGGGGAGGTCTGGACTGGCGGGGACCCACCAGTGGGGCCCACTGGGTTTTTTCCCAGTGTCTTGCCAGCCCAGTCCGACCCTGAATGAAGACGATGAAATCCCATTCAACCCTTCCATTTCAAATTTATCACAAAATCATAAATTGAAAGTTATAACTTCCATTAACTTCTACATGAATTCACCAATTTTAGATCTTTTGGTTGATCTGCCCCAAAGTATTTAATAAATAATATAATAATGTGTAAAATTGCTGTTCTAGGGAAAAACATTTTATTTTACTGCTGTAAAGGTTGCTGGCTTTTTTTTAGCATGGGGGAAACTATTTATAGGAAATCATGTGACTATTTCTATTTCCTTTGATAATTAGAAACACCATCTTGCAAATATAATATTCAGAGCAAGCTCACCGAATTTCTTTGTTGGCTTCTTCCACAGGTATTCTGTGTATAATACCCAATAGTTCAATGTATTCAGTAGTTGTGGAACAAATCCAGGGCAGCAACTTGTCTGCAAAGTTCTTTATTGGGAAACTGAGTTACACAACATGTTTCGGGCCCACGCCCTTTATCAAGTGTAAAAAGGAACAACCAAAAACAATCATTTATAATCTCATGTGACTACCAGCAGTGCAGTATGGGTAAAAGTTTTCCATTAACTATTTAGTGTTATACATCTTAAAGTGCATTGTGCAACTATAACTCCCATATAGCTGCACACAGTTCATCATGGATAAAACTTTTTCATTAACTATTTAGTGATATACATCTTAAAGTGCATTGTGCAATTATAACTCCCATATGGCTACACACAGTTCATCATAGATAAAACTTCTTCATTAACTATTAGTGATATACATCTTAAAGTGCATTGTGCAAAATAGAGATTTTACAGATTTATAAAAACCTCTCACAAAGTGTAAAAATACAAAATATGATCTCTAATAAATATTGTAAAAACTTAATGTGCCAATTCATCTAACTATTAAAAGTGACACACGTTAATTTATATAATACATGTTGAAATCCCACTGAAACATAACTTTAAAACCAGGTTACTGCTCAGTCCGCCTAACCTGTAAAAGACCTGTAAAAACAAGGAAATTGCCATTAGCCTATCCAATTCACTTGAAATCTTTATGTTGTATCAATTTAGCACTTCTATTGTATCAATTTAACAGTACCTTCTAATCTCGCAACATATCTTGCTATTCTAGGACATTCAGTAATTATTTCCTACACTATCCCCTATCAATGGCTTTTATGTATATATTATCTTTCTTAGCAACAAGGTTGCAATATTATAGTTACCAATTCAAAAATAAACAATATATAAACAATATATATATAAAGACTCCTGATTGGATGGACTCACCCATACGTAAATGCAACAGGAGTTCCATGTCATTACAACTGGAAATCTAGTTATAATTCCTGGGAACAAAGGACGACAAGCCATTACTATTAAAGAAAACATGATAAATTGCACTGCTCATTTAACCCTTTCGGATAAGCACTATCCAAGCGCTTTATCCATCTGGCCTCCCTCTGCAATAGTATCAAGTTATGATCACCTCCTCTACTGGGTTTTGCTACTGTCTGTAACACTAGCCACTTTAGCTGACATACATTATGTTTTACAGTATCAAAATGTCTGGCTACAGGAGTGTCAGTATACAGATGCAGCCACATTGGTTTGTCTGTTTGACACAGAATAACTAAACACAGATATCCCATTTATCTCATTTAACACAGAAAACTGCGTCACAACATCCCATCTAATTAAAGCTTTCACCATTGTGAACAATGGAGCTTTGGTATGCTAATGAAAAGGTTAAATGCATTAAATGAGTTAAGATGACTTTAGATAACACAGTTTCTTCAATTAACCCTGAGTCACGACGCATTTAACTCACAAATCTAAGTGGCTTCATCTGTAGGTGTCATTTTTAAAATTGCGTATATTGCCTTTATGCTCTTTTATCCTAATACTGACAGACCTTATTGTCTTCCCTACGTACATTTTCCCCGCAGGGACATTTCAGAGCATAAATTACATGGCTGGTTTTACATGGGGCGTATGACTTTAGTTTAATTACTTCACCTGTAATGGGATGGTTTATACTAGGTCCTTTTATAATGGAATTGCAACAGTTGCAATTAATGCACGGGTATGTGCCTACTTTTGGTGTACCTTTAAACACAGTATTGCTATTATCCACTCTTGAAATGGCACATAATGTGTCTCTTATTGACTTACCCTTTTTATACGAGAACCGCGGGGGATTAGAAAAAACTTTTCCAAAGATAGCATCAGTTTGCAGAAGTGGCCAATATTGTTTCACTATCTTTTCTACCTTCTTACTCCTTTTGTCGTATGTACTTACGAAGGTTAATCTATCCGTCTCACCCTGCTTTTGTTTGGGCTGTAATAGAACAGCGCGGTCCATCCCTTTCACCTCTTCTACCACTGCTTTAAGTTTACCTTTGGGGGATCCCCTTTGCAGAAAACTTTCTGTCAGATCGCTACTTGCATGTTTATAACCCACTTCACTGGATGCTACAGTATCTTCTTGGCTCGCATCCAGTGTTCGTGGGTTATGGAAACTCTTACTGTGGAGGAGGTTATTTCGGTCCATTGGTTTCCGATACAAATCTGTACATAGGCCACCATTTTCTATTTTAATTTGTACATCCAAAAAACTAATAGTTTGGTTGGATGACTCACTGGTAAATTTGACTGTATTGTGGGCCTCATTTGCAGTATCCACCATATTATTAAATGCCTCTAACGGTCCATCCCAAAGGATCAGTATGTCATCCACATACCTACAGTATAGTAGCATTTAATATACTGCAAATATGGCTCTCTCAGAAATAATTTATTCTCCAAATCATATACAAATAAATTTGCAAGGGATGGGGCGACCGCTGAACCCATCGACGTCCCTTGTTTCTGCCAATAGAAAAGATCGTCAAATTTGAAATAATTCTTTTTTAATACAATTTCAAGGCAGTCAATTAAGAAATAAACATATGAGTTAGACAAATTAGTTTCCAAGAGAGCATCCTCCACACATTTAATCCCCTCATCTTGGGGTATTGAAGTAAAAAGGCTCTGTATGTCGATACTACAGAGCCAAGTCCCTGGGGATATATTATGAACCTTATCCAATTTTAACAATAACTCATTCGTATCTTTAAGGCATGTAGGCAAATTACAAACTAAACCTTGTAGATGTCGATCAACGAGTTTGGAGAGGGGTTCAAGTACTGACCCTATTCCGGACACTATGGGTCTTCCAGGTGGATTCTCTAGTGTTTTGTGAATTTTTGGCAGTATATACAGCATTGGTATTCTGGGAAAGTCTGTAATAAGATATTCCTTAGTGCTCTTATCTATTGTTCCTGCAGTATAAGCATCAAACACCATTGTATCAATTAACATTTTAAGTTTAATTGTTGGATCGCTTTCAATCAGAGAATAGTGCCCGGGGGTCTCCAATTGCCTCATAACCTCTGTTCTATATGTAGATATATCCATTATGACCACCGCTTCCCCCTTATCCGCCTTTTTTATTACAATATCTTTATTGTTTTTAAGGGTGGTTAATGCTTTCCTTTCTGCATAATTAAGATTGTTGCGGACCCCACTATTGTTACCCCACACTTTTTTCACCTCCTCAGTGACCACCTGTGTAAACATTTCGAGGGCCGCACATGTTACATCGGGGATAAATGTACTTTTCTTTTTCAAAATCGGCACTTTCAAATCAGGCATAGCAGTGTTAGGTTTTACCCCTGAAAAATTCATTTTAAGTTTAGCAGAGCGAATAAACTTATAAAAGTCCATCTCCCAATCAAAAAGATCTATAGAATAACTAGGTACAAAGCCTAGGCCTTTATTAAGGACTTTAAGTTCAGTCTCAGTAAGTGTAACATTTTATTTTACTGCTGTAAAGGTTGCTGGCTTTTTTTTAGCATGGGGGGAAACTATTTATAGGAAATCATGTGACTATTTCTATTTCCTTTGATAATTAGAAACACCATCTTGCTTGATGGCTGGGATTCTATGCTCTCTGGTATATTAATGTTCATTACACCATTGCTTTGAATGCCCATAGTTGATTTTATAATGTGCGTAAAAGAGATAAAAAAGTGGAAGCAAAAACAAAAAACCCAAACAACTTATTAATAGAAATATATGAAATCTGAGCCTGCACTAAATAGCAGAAACAGAAATAATAGATAACAGAAAACTTTTCAAAAGTTGTGTAAAAATTAAATATCATTATTAATAACAAAAGGGAAATTTTGTGATGACTGTATCCCTATGGAGCATGTATCTTTTTGTTTATTTGGGAAAAGTAAACATTTAGCATTTTATTAGTAGAGGGTAAAAACCAATTTAGGCTTATAAACTCTTCCACTGGGAAAATGCTATAATGTTATTTTAATTAAGTAATAATTTACTGAATGGAACGGTTATCACAAAGTCGCAAATTGTTAATTGTTATTATTTTGCAGAAATTATATTTGGCTATGCTCCTATGTATTTACTTTTAAGATACGTTTTCTAGCCTTTCCCACAGTTATGTAAATGTTATTTTGAGAAGATGCATTATTAAATGTGGGTTTTACAGCAAATATCCCTTTAAGTGGCAGCTGCACTGTACATTCCAAACCCAAGTAATAATAAATCAACCTTGTGGAGGCCGATTTAGAGAAAATAAAATGTTTAAATTTTCACATCTCGAATATGTTCTGATTGAATAAAAAATAGATTTTTAAGAATGTGAAAAAACAACTTGAACATATTATCCTTCATTGCCAAGTACTCAGATTTCAAATTAATCTCAAAAACTCAAAGTGAAAATGCTAATAGAACCAGTGACTTCTACATAAATTAGACAGTTTTTTTAGTTTCAGTCATATTTGAATTATCAATTCAAAAAAAACTTAAATTGAAGAAAAAAATGGAATTTCATTGTTGATAAATGTGCCCAAAAATGTGTCTTACTGTTCTTTTTTGCTTACACGAATGGTTATGAATTTGACCCATTGTTGCTAAATATTCACTTTAAAAGCTGCTTGAAAGAAAAATAAATACAGAAGTATATACGAGTTGTAATATTTTTTATGAATATACAGATGAAGCCACTTAGATTTGTGAGTTAAATGCGTCGTGACTCAGGGTTAATTGAAGAAACTGTGCTATCTAAAGTCATCTTAACTCATTTAATGCATTTAACCTTTTCATTAGCATACCAAAGCTCCATTGTTCACAATGGTGAATGCTTTAATTAGATGGGATGTTGTGACGCAGTTTTCTGTGTTAAATGAGATAAATGGGATATCTGTGTTTAGTTATTCTGTGTCAAACAGACAAACCAATGTGGCTGCATCTGTACAGACCAAAATACATATTTCATGTGTCTGCATGGTCTAAATTTATATTATTTCTAACACAGAAGTTCCCATATTCCATACTGTTTTATCTGAGCTTAGCAGAGACAAATTTGGCTTTTGTTGCCATCTCTCTACTAGGGATGTAGCGAACTGTTCGCCGGCGAACTAGTTCGCGCAAACTTCGACTGTTCGCGTCCGCCGCAAGTTCGCGAACGTCGCGCGACGTTCGCCAATAGGCGTTCGCGTCAAAATCGTTCGACCATTCGACCATTCGATCGCTAAAATCGAACGATTTTCGTTCGAATCGAACGATCGAAGCCATTGAATTGAATGAAATCATTCAATCCAATGGCTTCGATCGTTTGATTCGAACGGAAATCGTTCGATCGAACGATTAAAATCCTTCGATCGTTCGAATCGAACGATTTTCGGATGTTCGAAGTTCGCGAACTGTTCGCATTTTTTGCCGGTGTTCGCGAACGGCGTTCGCGAACACATTGTCGGCGGTTCGCTACATCCCTACTCTCTACAGCAGAAAGTGAACATAATTTATTTTTTCTAATTCTAAGACTTATTTTAAATTTAGATTTCCCATATTGAATCTAGCAAAAGTCCTATCCCATAAAACAGTTATTTTTTAAGCCTTTGCTTGTTGAATATGCCTTTTGATTAATCCATTTGCAAAATGGTTGCAAAAATAATTTTTTACAAATTTGGACAGAAATTCTCAAATGTTTTGGAGAAGTGAAATGCAAGAAGGTCACTTATTTTTGTCTACCACTACAGATAATAATTGTGTAAAAATTATAGGATAGGTGCAAAGACTTCAATCACCAAGTTGAGGTGGACTCCAAAAACATTGTTGACATTGGCATACTGAAATAATAAATAATGAATGTCACTGCAATAATTGTGAGGGCTTTTGTACCTTATTGACATTTTTATGCAACATTAATGTGGTGTATATCTGGAGTTTGCACCATAGGTTTAAAGGGTACATAAAGTGTGTGCAGTGTCACCAATTGCCAAAATAATGTGAGATTGTGACTCAGGAATGCTCATCTGCTCTAGTTTTTTTTAACATTACAATTGTTACAATACATAGTAGGCCCAGTGCTTAGTGCTGAAAACTTTCTAATATCTTGATAAATAGAAAGAATTAATGTGAATTGCAAAAGTGCTGAGCTCCTTTTAGTACAGTTTTCTAAAATGAATTGTGCATTTTTTGCTCTAGCACTTGCATCCCAGGCTTTTATGAATGAGTAGTATTGAGGGAACTTTGTTCCACTGAAAAATTTGTGAACCATTGAAGAATTCACAAAAGAGCCGAAATACATTGGAGTAAATAAGAAAACAAAAGCACATTGTTACATAGTTACATAGATACATATTTAAATTGGGTTGAAAAAAGAACAAAAAACAAGAACATGTTCAACCTCTCCAAATGAAACCCAGCATTCATACAAACACATTGTGATTAAGGCATTTCTTGCTCTTCAATAGCACATACATTTCCCCACATTAGAGAAGCTCTTTCCCACTATTTTAAAAACTAATGATGGTCGAATCTGCGCCAGTTCGCTTATCCAAATAGTCACAAAGTGGCGAAAGTTTTCCGAAATGCATTGAAGTCGACGGGTGATAAAATTTTTTTGGACATGCGCAAATTGAGCTCCAAATTTTTTGACGTGCAAATTTTATTTTCACCCATTAGAGTCTATGGGCATCATTTTAGATTTATAGAAGAAAAAGACAACCATGTTGCCCATTCTTCCAAATGCAATACCCTGAAAGCTCCTTAGATAGACAGAAAAGGGAGATGGCTCCAATTTGATTTGGTTTATATGGAAGGCAAGGGGCATATAACAACGATTTTGGTGTTTTCTGCA
Organism: Xenopus petersii; assembly: GCA_038501925.1. Taxonomy (NCBI): domain Eukaryota; kingdom Metazoa; phylum Chordata; class Amphibia; order Anura; family Pipidae; genus Xenopus; species Xenopus petersii. Next base: position 148,417,864 of record CM076678.1, read on the forward strand.
TTTTTTTTTTTCAAGGACAAAATGCATGGCAAAAATCTAGAGAAATTGCGCCAAGTGAAAAAGTTGACTTCTATTTTAGGGTCTATTTATAAACAGTCTCATTTTCGGGACTATTTATCAACAGTCTCATTTTTGATGTTGTAGTGTTTTTGAAACCATGACTAAACTGACAAACTTGAAAATCTCGAAAGATTTGAAATCTAAAAGTTTAAATTGATTGAGAGTGTTCCAATAGGATCAGCGCAGTTCCCATTGACATCTATAGGACCGAGACAACTTTTACCTGGCAAGGTATGTATTTTTGTGTTTTTCAGGGTTTTTACACTTCTAAAATCTCAAATTTTTAGAGCTTTTTAAAAGAAATTAGAATTGTTTTTAGAGATTTGTGGGAAAAAAAAAATCAAAATTCCATTGTTAGTAAATGGGCCCCAGAAGTCTCTACTTTGTTCTTTTATCCATGTTCCCCACTCACAGATCTCATTTCTGCCTTCTTCTACAACCCAGCTTAGGCATTTATATTGGGACTCAAAGATTTGTCTGGTAGATATTAATACTTGGATATTATTTAAGAAAGATTTTTTGAGCATTCTGTTTTTGTTTGGCTCCTGAAAACATTGCATACGTCTTAAAATGATGTTGGTAAAAAAGAAATCTGCATTGGAATTTTAATTTAATCTTGCTTTAAACCCAAAACAATTGGTTTGCACTTATCTGTGGCACTCACAAAAATAACTAATTTGAAATCCCTGTTGCCATTAAATGACTTGTAGTTCCTTATTGAATGTTACCATTTACACATAGACATTAACCTTGGGGGTTCTCAGAGATTGGATTGGAATGAATATTTTTATGCACAAAAACGGTAGGGCGCCGGCACAAAATGTTTTAACTGCTTTTTAACACAGAACGATTTGCCCTTGGGAAGTCTTCATTTAAGCCACGGTTGGTGTAGCCTTTGTTTTAAGGATTACAGTCATGCAGCACTTGGCCTTGGTGTAATTGATTCATGTATTGTAATACAATTTCTCACCTTTGACTGGATCTTTTATTTTACACTAAATGCCACTGCAACTGCTTTATTTGGGAAACAAAAGACAAAGAGCTTGTGTAATTCACAGGATAGACCATTATCAAGGGTTGAAATAAAGAAAAAAAAATCATTATTCTGTTCGAGCCCTGCCAATTTACATTTGTACAAAAAAAGATTGTACATTTCAGAAGCTTTGTAATGTCTTAGAGATTTGCCTTGGATGCAGAACAACTAAAAAACATTTCTTGAGCTGCAACAGCCCAGATTACATTGTGGTTTTTAATAAATATTATATATGTAGTTTTGTGCTATTGTAAAGGCAGCAGAATGGGTTCAATGAGTCACCTTACCCCCTAAAAAAAACATAACAAATATAAAATCCATAGACGGAAATCTTTATTAGTAGTGATGAGTAGTAATGAGCAAATTTTTTCTCCAGCCATGGATTCACAGTGAAATTCTGCAATTCATCTCTATATTTTTTTCCGCAAAACTGTGGCAAAAATGATATGCGGAAAAATTTGCAGAGACACAAAAGTCGCAGGGACAAAAATGTCGTAGAGACAAAAAAGTTGCCATAACAAAAAACGTCCATAGACTTTTAATGCATTTGGACAACAAAATGTTCTGCTTGAAAGGCCTTAATAATACTGTGTGATTTGTCTGCATAGAGGTTTCAAACTTATAAGAGAATGAAATTTTTGTACATTGATTTTGTCATTCAAAGAAAACTTTTTTTTTATTTTTTAAGCTTTCTTTTATATCTCTGTGACTAGTGATGAGTGAGACTGGCCCATTTTGCTTCACTGAGAAAATACACAAAACCCCAGAAAAATATGCAAAATGGAAATATTTTGCATAAATTTCACCAAATGTATTGGAGTCAATGAAACAAAAGGCATGGAAAAATTCTAATGTTTTTTTCTTTGTATTTTTTTGGCAAAACAAAATGCATACAGAATTTCTAATACTAATGTTGGAGTTTCTACTGTGTTTTCTGTATTTTTTCTGGCTTTGGTAAAGTCACTCCAGCATCAACTATTTACTACCATTCGTGTTTCAATTTTTTCCCCACAAATTTTATTTTTTCTTTAAAAAATGTGTTTTTAAAGCTTTCTCTAAAAATTCAAGATTTATGAAATGTAAAAATCACAAAAGAACTCTAAGGCAATGGAAGCTGCACTTATCCTGATTTTTTTTTAACCATTTTGACTTTTTAGAGGTTTATATTTTTTAGCTCATTGTTCAGCTTTTTTTTTTTGCTCATACTTTTTATATTCGGATTTTTGAATAAATTACATGGCATTTGTCGTTTTAGAGTAAATTAGATTATTAGTGGTTTTAAAAACCTCTAAAATGCTAATAAATGAGCCTTCCCAACATAGCCATGGAGGGTTATTTATCACTCTCCTGATGTTGGTCTGTGTATAGCTTCCACCATCACCATTAAAAATGTGCAAAATTCGAAAATTGCGTCAATTTTGACGCTGGCGTCAAAGTCAATGGGTATTTGAATAGTGTTGACACGTATCGGTTTTGACGTCCAAAAAATATTTTTGGCTGGAGTTTTGTGTATTTATTCACATCTGGCGAATTTATTTGCCCATCATTATCCATGAGCGCTATAATTTGATGTGCACCCGGACCCCTGTGTGTACACAAGTGCACAGTTTTGAGGGAAAATTGTCTATGAGAAATTTACATTTGCAAAGAATGATACTACTGCTTTGATTATGGTTGTGTGGCTCTCTTTGACCTGTGCATCTGAGTCAAACTGTGATGTCTGAGGCCCACTGGGGCTGTTATCTCTGGGGCCCCCCACCCCAGTCACATTGCATGACATTCCTCTTACTTTGCTCCTGCGATCAGGATGGGAGAGGAGCACCTGGTAGAAAACGGGGAGCAGAGCTGGGCCAGGGGACACACTGGGTTTTTCCCCCGTGTTTTTTGTATTCTTCTGACGTGCTGCCGTGATTGGGGTGGGAGGGGAGCAATGTTCCTGGTGGAGAGCAGGGAGCAGGACTGGGATGGGTCCCACCAGGTTTGTTCCTAGTTTCTTGCAAGTCCAGTCTGACCCTAACCTGAGTTGATAAAACATTTTGAATTTATACCCCAACATTGGTTCAATCCAAAAAAACCCAACCGTGTTGCTCATACAAATGTATGAACTTATGGGCAAACACGTTATCCCACAGTATTTAAAATAAACATTCACCTCTACTCAGTCTCACTTTAATTAGTCTTCAGACTGATGCCCTCATCCCATACCTCAGTCTGTAAAAATCTTTTTTTTTTGTTTCCCTGTAAATAGAATCTTATCTTTTTTGACCCCAGTCCATTAGTTAATCCCAACCCACTTCACTTTTGCTTGTTCTACCTTACACCACTTCAAATCTTGTGAGCATTTTCTGTTGTAGGGAGATATGTTCCCTAACAAACAGCATCAAAGATCAGTGATAGTGGGAATTGTGTCCTCTTTGGGGAATGTCTCCTGAACTTCCAGGTCTTCTCCAAAGTCCAAATGAGCAAATCAGGCAGAACTCCGAATTAAGCATTCCCTTAATCATAGGCAAAAGTTTACCTTTAAATAGATTCCAAATATGATAAATGTAATAAATATATGGAGAAGAAATGTTTGATGCACAAGATCTACCATAATAATTCATACTGAAGGTTATGGAACTAACTACACGCATAGATAAGAATATTTTTCCTCTAGTTCCTGGACGAATGAAAATTATCTAGATAATATTTCAACCATGCCATGGCCCAATATTGTAATAAATCTGCTATATACTGTATTTAGTCAGCTGTGCTGTCTATTTAATTGTTGCTTAGTTTATCATTTGGAAAGCTGAGTGTGAAAGTCCTTAATTCCTCTAAGATGTTTCAGAACCTTCCTTCAAGGATAATGTGCAACTTCATTTGATTTTTATTAATAAGCAAGTTTCAAACTCACTAATTTGAAATATTCAAGATATCTCCAGGCATCATGTCTCATTGAGCTGCAGCTTCGCCTGAGAAATTTTGAAGCTTTTCAGCACTTTCTCTAATTAACTCCTTCACCTATGGCACTCCATAGGGCATTATTTGCACATGAATGTATTGATATAACCCTGAATTTCAGGTGAATTTTAAGATGACGCAAGTGGATTCACACTGTACCAAGGCAATATAGAGGAAGACATTTAGCCAGGCCCAGGGCAAGGAAAAGATGAAGGGGCAAATTCACTAACCGGCGAAAATTCGCCAGCGCTGGCTTCGCACAAATCGCAACACTTGGCCAGGCGTAAATTCACCTGGACAAGTTTAATTCACGAAGATCCGAAGTTGCACACAGGGTAACGTTTGCTGGCGAAATTACGCTCAGCAGTTCGAAGTTACGCTAGCATTGGTTAATTAGCATAGAGCGTGCAGTTAAAGTACAATGGCTGTATATGCTGCAGCAAATACATTACACTGCATAAGGCCAGGGAACCTTAATAAAATTATATTGTTATATTGCCCTACACATGTGCCCACAGTGTAGTTTAGGTGGCATATGTTCGCAAATGTAGGGGGGAAGGAGGGTACCCCAAACAGAATTTACAATCTTTTTCAGTCTATCACCCTTTAAATAGGAAAAAACGCCAGCGTTTTTTGGGACTTAGAAAGATTTTTAACTATTTTTTGAGAAAGTTCGATCTACTCTATTGCACTTCGCCTGGTCTGAGGTGGCGAAGGCAAGTCTGGCAATAGAGGGAACGGTCAGTAAAATCAAAAACTTAGTGAATTTTAGTAACACTAACGAAAATTTGCCTGGCGTTAGAGGGCGAAGTTGCACCAGAGTCTATATACTTGGGGAAATTACACCAGCGAAATTACGCCAGCCACCATTAGTAAATCGAAGTGCCAAAATGACGTCATGCTGGTGAATTTTCGCCAGCGTTAGCCACTTCGCCCTTTAGTAAATTTCCCCCAAAGATTCTATTATTCTTTGTTTATATAGCTAGGTTGACCTGTTAAAATAAGGGAATTTGCCTTTCCAGTTAATGATGCAGCTTGGTGGGATTGAATAGTGATGTTGAACCTTTAGATGTCAAATACATAAGATGATGTTGTTTAAAGTATGTGTTAGCTGTACAACCCTGCATCCAAATGACCCTCAACTTGGAATGAGGCAAGCTGTCCACCTCTTTTAATCTAGTTTTTAAGGTAGCTCTTCCTCATTCATGCTGTGAAAGATGGCAATTGTAATTGGGGGTTCACAAGATAGAATCAGAGCCTGTAAATGATGAGGGTGGACAGGAGTTAAAGGGGGCCCAGTTAGACACTAACTGATAACTGGTTTTACACATGTTGAAAAATATCTTGCCCCTAAAATAATATTTCTGTGGGGCTGAATAACTTCTGGTACATCCACTGTCTATCACTGTAATTACTGGGGGTGTTTTAGAAGCAATATGTTCTTTTAAAACAGTGCTCCCCAACCAGTGGCTCGTGAGCAACATTTAGGCAACTTTTGGTTGCATACAAACCAGATGTACTGCCAAACAGACCCTCCAGTCAGTCCACATAGGGTCTATACCAGATCACAGCACTTATTTGGCACCCCCTGGAACGACTTTTATGCCTGTGTTGCTCCTTGACTCTTTTTTACATTTGAATGTGGTTCAAGGGTAAAAAAGGTTTTAAAGTAAATTAATAAAGGTTACATTTTTAATATCATTACTTCACACACCATTGCTGAATTGCAGGGCTTAGAGCATAGAATAACCACAATCAGGTCCATACTTCTCATTTCCATCTCACAGCAATGTTCCATCTAGGGGAAAGTCTTCTCAGAAGAGTAGAGAGTAAAGACTATTAGTAGTGTAGCGCTATAGTAAACTGCTTTGTATTTAGCAGTTATAGCTACTTTCCTTTGTGGGCTGATACCACAGATGAGCTCTCTTTCTCAGGGGCAAGCCCTCGCAATGCAGTGGAGGCAGGGTGTAGTGTAACTGTAACTATGTGCAATAGCACAATGATGGGCGCCAGTAGTTTTTAACGGTTGAACATAGAACTGTATTTATTAAACAATAGCACATAGATCATCAAGCACATTGATCCACATTGGAGCATAGAATAACACAGCAGCATAAAGGAAGCATATACTCACAGCACGCATAGGCTGAATCCCTACAGGCTAGGGAATACACAGCATGGAGTAAGTTGGCAGCGTGTGAGAGGTATTGACCAGTTTTCAGGATATCTTCCAGTGGCAGACTAGGGGAATTCCTATAATCCAAATCTCAACACTTTAGTCCTTACTCCGAGTCAGTAATACCCTGGGATCTTAATCCCTCTAATCTCCTCGGCGGAGCCTTGAGCTGCTCAACTATCTAGCCTCTCTATCACTCCTAGAGTGATCTATAATTGAGTATAGCTGTCTAATTACTAGGGCCAAAGCGCCTAGGGTCAACACTACCCATTCCCTTCCAGCCTGCTTGGTTGGGCTAAAACAATGAACCCAGACCTCATGGTTCCTAAACCTTTTATACTCTGGCACAGTGTCATCTGGTGTACAGTGTGAGAACTACAGGGGTTACATAAGCACAAGGTCCCCATAAGGACCTTTTAGGCATCCATATAACTAGGGATGTGCCTGTCTGTAAAGTGTAAGGGTGGCTAAGATTTTCACATCCCTACACTAGCAAAGAAAGGAGCAACTTCATATTAATACTATTGGTTTCAGAATGAGGGGGAAAAAAACAGACAAATGATATAGTGTAGTACTTATGAGTAAAATGTCCACATTTACTCTAAAAGTTGTTCTAAGTGCTAAGTTCACACCCAATTTTTTTGTTGCATGCCACCTTAATACACATGCATTCTGTGGAATACAAGCCCCTATAAACAAAGGGTATTGAAAAGAAGTTCACTTTTAGAAAAGAAGTCGAATTGCAGGACAAATCCACAGCAGTAGTCTTAGACTGCAACTTATTTATTTGGGAACGTGAAGAACGCTACATGTTTCAGGCTAGCTGTGGTGGTGAAATAGGAGTGCGGAAGCAGCAGCCGGAGACCCGAGACGAGTGCTGGAACAAGAGAGACGCTAACAGACTCGGATCACCAGACGGATGCGCTGTTCTTAAAGCAATTTTAAAGAAGAAATGTTTTTGAGTGTAATTTTTACTATTTATTAAAACTGTTTAAACTCTTCCACACATGTTGCTTCATTTTACCCACGATGTATACAAGAAGATTAAAAGGGAACCAGGACACCTACCAATCTTAAAGCCTTTCTTTAACTTACTTCTTGTAAGTATGATCACCTGCTAAACTCACTAGGAAAGTGGATTGTGGGTAGGGATGTAGCGAACGTCGGAAAAAATGTTTGTGAACATATTCGCGAACTTGCATCAAAAATGCGAATGGTTCGCGAACGTCGCGAACCCCATAGACTTCAATGGGAAGGCGAATTTTAAAAGCTAGAAAAGACATTTCTGGCCAGAAAAATGATTTTAAAGTTGTTTAAACGGTGCAACGACCTGGACAGTGTCATGCCAGAGGGGGATCAAGGGCAAAAATGTATCTGAAAAATACATTGTTGACAAAGCACTGCGTTTTGTGCTGTAAAGGGCAGAAATCACACTACGTCACTCAGGTGATGTTTCTGGACACGGAATGTGAAAAAGCTCACACAGCTAGGTGGCACTTGGTTAAAGACTGGGCAAACAATGCCTGCAAGGGCAACGTATACAGTAGTGGATACGGAATATATTATTGCTGCTTGAACAACGTCACTCAGGTGGTGTTTCTGGAGACGGTATTATTATTGATATTTAGACAGAATGTGAACAAGCTCACACAGCTAGGTGGCAGTTGTTTGAAAATGAAGAACACACTGGGCAAAAAAATTGAAACAATGCCTGCAAGGTCAACAAATACACTACAGCAGTGGATACGGAATATATTATTGCTTTGTGGGTCAGTGAGACCTGCTTTATGCAGGTAATGACTACTTCACTGTTAAACAATAAACCACCAATTTGAGGTTATGCCTCAATGGTATGTTTTAGCCAAGAAGAATTGGAGGATCTCGTGGAATGCATAGTGCTTCTGTAGAGCATCTGGGGAGGAGCCTTAGTTTTAATATAATGACCAACTTGGCAGGGATGTTATTTGGTGTAGATATTATGAAGTGTTATGAACTTTGGCCCAAAGCTTTCATAAGGGGTATGTAGTAACACTAACCTCTAATCAGATGTTTGCATCCAAAGGTTCTCCAGTAAATGCTAAAATATTTAGTTGTTTTAGGTTATTAGACCAAGACAATACTTAACTAATATTACATTATCCTTTAATTCTGTTCCACCTCTAGGTATCCAAGGAAGTCATATTGCCATCTTGTGAGCTCTTGTTTTAGCTTTTGCTCTGCAGGGCTTCCTTGTGTATGTGGTGTTCCTATTTGCTCTCCTAAGGAATGGGAATCAAACTGTCCATCAAACGTGGAAACATTTTCTCATAAGAATATACATTAGGAAGTAATGCCTTCTGACACCGTTCATACAAATAGCATAAATAATATGCTTTATAGAAGCAATTTTATTTTAGAGTCGATCTTGTTCTAGGCTTTGTACTTTACTGTCTGCAAGGATACTGCTAGCTTTTATCTGGGCTCTTCTCCCGCCTAGGTGTCTCATTTTACAACAGGTCTAAAGATTTAGTCCCAAACCTAAATAAACTGTAAATACAGACAAGCCCAACGTGTAAATCATATCTGTGCTTCTCTCCTGAGGGTGTGATTTTCTGTACTATGACGGATAAGCATCTTGTTTGACAATCCTCATAATATAAGAATAGTTGTGGAAGAGATTTATCCTACTTTAGTTCTTCAGGAAGAAAAGATTGATATAAATAAAATTTAAATAGAGAACACATTACAGATGTCGGCGGTAAATACTTTGTCAGCCTAATGAAAAGATATCAATTTTCTCCAATTCATTCAATAAATTGTGAGTCCTTTTCTAAATGGATTAGATTAAAAAGGAAGTGCAGACTCCCAGTGTGGAGCCCTCGGCACTGATGGAAACCTCAGACAAGGGAAGCATTGAACCTTTTAAGCAGCTTCAGATCTATAAAATTGATACAAAATAACATAGGAGTGGCTGTAACCCCATGGTCACCCACTGCTAAAAGGGTGAAGCTACAAGAATTGAATAAGGCACATTGTTCTAAATTTCTTCTAAAATGTCATGGGCTTGTCAAGTCAATTACATGACTGGAGATTTTGAAAGGTGTGGAAGAACGTAGGGATCTCTGTAATTAGTTTGTTACACAGCTACATAGTCAAAGAGTTTTCCAAAAAGAAGTTCATCAAGTTGAGAAGTTCTTCAAGTTGAGACTGGAAATAATAACAGAACATCTACCGACTGTGTTGGAAACGTTTCCCTGCCCTTAAAACTGGCACTTACATTTATAACTAAGGATTTTAATAAAACATCATAATACTGTAACCTGATAAGTAAATATAAACTATGGTTGTTCCAGAAAAATTATCAGTTGAACCAACTTACAATACTGATCTTTCCTCTACTAACATTAAGACCTAAATCGTCAGATATACTGGTAGAAACAATAAAATTCTACCTGTATCTGATGATTTAGCAGGCCAATGTTCGGAAGACTTCAAAGGCACCCCATAATTTTTTTTTGCCTTGGCCGGTCACCTGGATATCTAAGTCTTTTGCTGATATTGGTCATCTCGTCTTGCACGATAATATCTGTGCATGTATTGGCACCTTTAATCCCTAGGAGAGGCCCTTGTGTATTGTGAGAGGAAGGATAGGGCAGACCTTGATAACAAAATGGGTATCAGTGTTTCTTAAAACAAATACTCTCTATTGCAGGACTGTAGTATATGTGTCATGGAAGCCAGATACAGATAAAACAGTACTATGAAGATTTTCATTTATCCAGGTCATGGTATATCTAATATAATTAATTCAATAAGCGAAAAGCAACTGTACTTGCTGAGTAATTATTGAAGACGTTTCACTACTCATTTGAGCAGCTTCTTCAGTTCAACTGATTGGTGTAGGAAGTTCTTGGCATATAGACTCTTCCACTAATCCAATCACAACAGCACATTATAACTCTTCAGAGGTGACATCTGAAATTCACAGAGGTGTTGATTCTGTGTAGTTAATGTGATAAGATTACCATGTGTCATGCAACGCCTCAAAACAGAACAGTTACTTATGGGAGTTGCATGAATGGATGTGTGAAGTGTTCTGAAACCACGGGGGTACAGATGTTAGAACAGCATTGTATGTAGCAGACAGGTGGTGTTGAAGGTTTCTCCACCTTGACATGAATCGCCTCTTTCACGCCTCTTTTAAACCAGCAGTCTTCTTTATCCAAAATTTGGAAATTGCTATCTTCAAAGGAGTGTCCCTTGTCTTTTAGGTGTAGAAAGACAGTTGAGTCTTGCCCTGTAGAGTTCGCCCTCCAATGCTGAGCCATTCACTTGGTGAGCAGTAGTTTTGTCTCCCCAATGTACAGATCAGTGCACTCCTTGCTACACTGGACTGTGTATACCACATTGCTTGTTTTTCTTTAGGGGTTGGATCCTTTGGATGCACCAGTTTTTGTCTCAGTGTGTTGCTAAGTTTGAAAAACACAGGGACGTGGTGTTTGTTGAAAATCCTCCTGAGTTTCTCCGACACTCCTTCTACATATGGGATGACTATGTTTCACCTACTATGTGTCTCCGGGCGGTTATTTCTTTTGGTGTTCCTATTGGGCTTGGTTGCTGCTGTTTTGACAAAGGCCGAGAACTTCCCACACCAGTCAGTTGAACTGAAGAAGCTGCTCGGATCAGTAGAGAAACATCTTCAATAATTACTCAGCAAGTCCAGTTGTTTTTTTTGTTGTTGTTTTTGAATTACCTATATTAGATATAATACAGTACTGTTGTGCAGCATTATTCATAGGTGGAACTGCTTGCCCAGATCAAGGGCCATTAATCAGTCTTTGGATAGTATACTTGGAAATGTCCAACTATAAGCATCAAACCTTCCTAGTTGAACTTAGACAGGAACACATCTACCCTTAAATTCCTATCCTGAGGGTGATCTACCCAGGACTCTAATCCCTCTGCTTTCCTCGTAGGAGCACAGGCTGCTCACTGACTACCCTAATCCCAACTCTCACTCCTAGGGCCCATTTATTAAACCTCACATTTATTTGGTTGAGGTTTTAAAGGGGAAAACTAAAATTTTTCATGGGGAAAAAATGTAGAAGACAATGGTAGAGATGTCCCTGAAGTTATTTCTTGACAATGTGATCTGTGCTTGATACTCCGATAAAGGCAGGAGTTTTGTCCCATAATAAGAAACAATTAGATAAAGTTGAGGTTTCAGAGAGTAAATCGTACAATACAAATTGACACTCGTTTTTTTCTCAACATTTTGTTGCTCCAATTTATTCGAGAAAAGATATTGATAAATGAGTTAAATTCATGGAGGGGAGTTTGGTTGACTTTGTTTTCATAAAAACTGAGATTAATTTGAGTTTTAGTAAATAACCCCCCCCCCCGAGGGAGCTATTATACAAATATTGTCATTCATAGCTTTTCCTACAGGACCTACCTCAGCTAAGGCTCCAAACTTCTTCCACCTTCCTGCACAGGTGGAATCTAAAGAAGTTCTTCCTCTGTTGCTGTGTTAAAAACTAGATCTATGACCGCCTTTGGGCCAGGTATTGAACTGCCAGGAGAATACTCTAACAGAGAATAAAGAAACAGCTTCCCTCTCCCAACTGTAATTTAGGACTCAAACTTAGCAAAAAGTATTGTGGAAAGTGGACAACTCATTTTTAGTTTTTGTCAATGAATTCTTCCTATACTAACTGCGCACACTTTTTTCCTCCAAGTCTTCTTGTCACATTCCAAACTATGAGACATTAATTAAGCATATTTCTGTATTGATCCTGAATTTTTGGGTGTCAAAATTCACACAAATCAAATTTTAATCGAATGCAAATTTGAATGTTAGAATTATCACACCTCGACCATGGAAACAGTGCTAAACCAAATATTTGCCACCTTAAACCTGACGAGTTCATTTACAAGCCAATGGCAGAGGTCCGTTGAGCCATTCCTGACATTCAAGTTTTTTCTAGGGAATACTTATCGAATACGAATTGAATATGATTTGAATATGATTCAAACGTTTGGGTCGGAACCAATCGATCGAATATTAGACATTCATATTTTTTCTTAATAAATATTCTAGTCGAATCGTGAGTACCGTATATACTCGAGTATAAGCCGACCCGAGTATAAGCCGAGGTACCTAATTTTACCTACGAAAACTGGGAAAACATATTGACTCTAGTATAAGCCTAGACACAACTACAGCCCTGTCTCCCAGCAGCGCACATTCTGCCAAAGCGACCCCCCCAGTGATCAACCAGACTTCTTTGCAAAGTTGATGGTGACAGAGAATTGCCAAACAGATTACTGTGTGCATTGTCCCACTGTCCCACTACCATGTGCAGAGGGTGCTGTGTGATATTGCCATCACTGTTAATCTTTCGTATAACCAACAGAGGGCACTGTGTGATATTGCCATAACTGTTAATCCTTCATATAACCAACAGAGGGCGCTATGTGATATTGCCATCACTGTTAATCCTTCATATAACCAACAGAGGGCGCTGTGTGATATTGCAGTCACTGTTATTCTTTAATATAACCAACAGAGGGCGCTGTGTGATATTGCAGTCACTGTTATTCTTTCATATAACCAACAGAGGGCGCTGTGTGATATTGCAGTCACTGTTAATCTTTCATATAACCAACAGAGGGCACTGTGTGATATTGCAGTCACTGTTATTCTTTCATATAACCAACAGAGGGCACGCTGTTATTCTTTCATATAACCAACAGATGGCGCTGTGTGATATTGCAGTCACTGTTATTCTTTCATATAACTAGGGATGTAGCGAACTGCCGTTTTGGTGTTCGCGAACACCGGCAAAAATGTGAACAGTTCGCGAACAGTTCGCGAACTTCAACACCCGCAAAATCATTTGATTCGAACGATCGAAGGATTTTAATCGTTTGATTCGAACGATCGAAGGATTTTAATCGTTCGATCGAAGGATTTTCGTTCGAATCGAACGATCGAAGCCATTCGATCGAATGCTTTTCATTCGATCGAATGCTTACAATCGTTCGAACGAATGGAAATCGTTCGATTTTAGCGGTCGAAGGAATCCAATGGTCGAATGGTCGAACGATTTTTATTCGAATCGAACGCAAACTCAAATTGGCGAACGTCGCGCGACGTTCGCGAACATTCAGCGGACGCGAACAGTCGAAGTTCACGCGAACTAGTTCGCCGGCGAACAGTTCGCTACATCCCTACATATAACCAACAGAGGGCGCACTGTTATTCTTTCATATAACCAACAGAGGGCATTGTGGGATATTGCAGTCTCTCCCCAAGTGAACTGTTGGTATAGGAATGATTAAAAGTGACTGCAATCTCAGCTACTGCCCGTTGACCCGAGTATAAGCCGAGGTAGACTTTTTCTGCACATTTTGGATGCTGAAAAACTCGGCTTATACTCGAGTATATGCGGTATATTACAATAAAAAAAAATTAGCATGAATTGGAAATTTGACCTTTGATTAATGTTTGGAAGTTTAAAAGGGAGGAGGTAGGGTAAATCAGAGGATTAAAAGGGGGTAGTTGAGGATCAAGGGCTTATTTTTGGGAGTTTGGCAACAGAGAGTAGTATCTTACCCTCCTTGCTATTTTTTAGGCACTGGATGGTTACGGCTGGGGCATTTGTTTTGGGTTTGATAGGGTCGGTTCATGTCACGGGGTGGATGCTGGCAAGAAGAATACTTGAAACAGCGAGGATGGGAATGTTACCTCCTCCCTATTTAGTAGACTTGTCCATATTACTTGTTTAATCAGGTATAAGCTCCGTTAAACCCATTTTCCAGAAAGCTCAGAATTATGGAAAGTTCATCTCCCATAGGCGCAAATTCACTAAGCACCGAAGCGCCGAACGCTAGCGTTAATTCACTAGCGTTTGGCATTTATCGTTACTGCGTAAATTCACTAACGAATGCTGGCGTAGTTTCGCTAGTGTTACTTCGCACCCTTACGCCTGGTGAACTTTCGCTAGAGACGTAACTACGCAAATTCACTAACGCGTGCAGTGTACTGAACGCTACCTTTTACGCTAGACTTCCTTCGCCACCTCAGACCAGGCGAAGCGCAATAGAGTAGATAGGGATTGCTTCAAAAAAAGTCAAAAAATGTTCTAAGTCCCAAAAAACGCTGGCGTGTTTTCTACATTATGGGTGATAGGCTGAAAAAGATCGAAAAATTTTTTGGGGCTCCCCTCCTTCCCCCCTACATTTCCTGACTCATGGCAACTTACCTAGACAGTGGGCACATGTGTAGGGCAAAATAAAATTTTTATTTGATGTTTTGAAGGTTTTCTAGCCATTTGTAGTGCTGATACGTATTCCTCCATTGAAGAATGGAGGAATACGTATCAGAATTTGGCGCCGTATGCAAATTAGCCTTCGCTAGCGTAACTTCGCTTCACTTAGCGAATCAACGCTAGCACAACTTCGCAATCTTACGCTGCCCCTGTGCGCAACTTCGGATTTTAGTGAATTTGCAGAGTCTGGCGAAGTGCGGGCGAAGCGCGGCGAAGCACGGCGAAGTTGCGCCTGGCGAAACTACGAATGTTAGTGAATTTGCCCCATAGACTCAATATCAGGGGTGCCCAAAAGCTAGATCATGATCTACCAGTAGACCTTTAGCTGGTGATCAGTAGATCTCAAGACATCCTATTTCATGCTTTTCATTCAGATATTTATTATGTTAAGGCTACATAAGAAATAGTTTGTAGCAATATACATTTTCTCATAAATCAATATTTAAGTAACAAGTTCTATGGAACAAAATGCTAACAATGCTTTTATGCCAACGTATGCTTTTATGGATGTAGATTCTAATGGGACTACATCACTAAAAGTAGACCTCGCATTTGTAAAATATGGGCACACCTGCTCCATGTTATCCAAATTATCCAAATTTTTTAAAATAATTTCCTTTTTCTCTGTAATAATAAAATAGTAGCTTGTTCTTGATCCCAACTAAGATGTAATTAATCCTTATTGGAAGCAAAACCAGCCCAATGGATGTATTTAATGTTCAAAGGATTTCCTAGTAGATTTAAGGAAACCCCAGGTCCCGAGCATTCTGGATAACAGGTCAAATACCTGTACAATTTACCAAACCCTATAGGTTAATTCACCTATTGGATTGCAGGATTTTTATTATGCATAAAATAAAACTTTATCACAATATTTTAACACAAAAATACAAACAGAACCAAATATCAACTGCAAATGCATCTCGATTTGAAACAAGTGTTTCTTTTGTTTACTTCTTGATTTACTTTATTCCTCCTTAACTCAGGCACCAAAAAGATATTGAACGCTTTATAGTTTCTGAATTGGCTGAAGCTGAAACACTGTGCGTCTGTTACCTTGTGATATTAGCCGCAATATATAAAAGCAATAAAATAGAAATTTCATTTGTTTTTCTTCGGGAAGCAGAGTAAACATGGTGTATAATGCAAGAAAATGTAAAATATAGGAAGCAAATGAACATTGGGTACTTTGGAACTATGAAATTGTGTAATTGGCAGGAAAATTAAAAAAGCTGAAGTGCACAAACAAAGTTTGACTGTCTAGTTCTACAATATTAGAGAAAAATGCTGTAATTTCCACACAAGCCAGTTCTGCATGATTGCTTAGGTTTACTTAGTGCAGTTTTTGCAATAATCAGTCTGTGTAGATGTGGGTTTTTTCATAAGCCAAAACAAATGAGCTGTAATTATAATCAAATTATACTAATAAATGGACGTTAAATGTGATATTTGTATGCTACAAATTAAAGCAAATGCTATGTACCATAGCAGCACATGCCCACTCAGAGTAGAAGCAAGCCTAATGTGCAATCCTTGAGACCACAATAAAGTGGGATAGCGAATGACTTACTATGCCTGGCTGCTTACTTAAAGGACCAGACATGCCATAAATTGCAAATAGCATTTTTTTTTTCATTTCTATTTTTTGATTCAGTATCTAGAAATAAACTTTTTTTTATATCAGAAAGTTTTACAGTTAGTGATGGGCGAATTTGCGTCGTTTCGCTTCGCCGAAAAATGTGCGAATTTCGTGTGAAATTCGTGAAACGGTGAAAAATTCGCAAAATGGCGTGTTTTTGACGCCGGCGCCTGTTTTTGATGCCGGCGTCCGTTTTTGACGGCAGCGTCCGTTTTTTCAAAAAAAAAATTTTGACGCCGGTGAATTTGTTCCACAAATTTTCGCGTGCGTTTCGTGAATTTATTCGCTGGCGGCGAATCGTGCAAATTCGCCGCGAATTCGCGCCTGGCGAATAAATTCAGCCATCACTATTTACAGTCTATAACAGGGATCCCTGACCTTTTTTACTCAAAAGTCACATTAAAAGTTGGAGAGTAACACAAGAATGCGAAGGGTTCTAGGCGCACCAATTATGGGCTTTGCTTGACTATTGGTAGCCCCTATGTGGACTAGCAGCCTACAGGTGGATCTGTTTGTCAGTATACATGGTTTTTATGAAACCAAAACTTACCAAAAGCACCTGCATTGAGGCCACCGGGAGCAACATCCAAGGGGTTGGTGAGCAACATGTTACTCATGAGCTACTGGATGTGGATCACTGGACTATAGTTTTGTAGAGAGATATGGATATAGCCCAGAACAGAATCAACTTGAATGGCTGCCCACGTGGATTTTGTGTCTTTCCCTTATGGCTACACACCAGTGTATTTATGTATGTATGTATGTATGTGTGTATATATATATATACACTGAATTAGTGCTTCTGAAACAAACAACTTCCCCTCAGCCTTAAACACTTGTTCCCATGTGCCTGTGTAGTTTATATGGTTGCTTTCAGATATCTGCCATGGTCAAGCACCTTTCTGTTAAATAATGTCATGCACCTTAAGGTCAACAATTGAGTAGACCCTTGCCCACTTTGGGCCTTAGACCAATGTTTGGATTGTACTACTAATACTAGTGATGAGCAACATTTTTTTGGCTCGATATAGATTTGCAGTGAAGTTCATGTTTTCATATTTCAAACATTTTCATCTGTGCTAGAATTTCCCCATGCATTTTTTTGGGGAAAAACCAAAAACACCCCCTGACTCCAAAAACAAAAGAAAAAATGCCCATTATGGCAAAAAAGTCCATTGCCTCCTATGCATTAGGAAACATTTTTCAAGGGAAGTTTTGCTCATCACTAACAGAGACCCTTTGATATAGAAGCCAATGAACATACCAATACAACCCTTGTCTGATGGAATTCAATTAGATGTTCAATCTACAGGTAGATATGTGGCTGATTTTCATCCAGATATCAGTTGACAGGGAACAACATTTGGAAATTATTGCAATGAGAAAGCAGATATTAAGGGGCAGATTTAGTGATGGGCGAATTTATTCGCCAGGCCCGAATTCGCGGCGAATTTGCGAAACGGCTGCTAAAATTCGCTGGCAAAAGTTTGCCGGCATCAAAAAAAAATGTGGTAAAAAAACGGGCGTCTGCGTCAAAAAAAACGGATGCTGGTGTAATAAACGAGACGCTGGTGCAGTTTCGTGAATTTTTCGCCGTTTCGCAAATTCGCCCATCACTAATCAAGGATCATATTTCGAAGTGGAAAATACTTTGAAATTCAACCATCGAATAGAATCCTCCGACATTCGAATTCGAGGTCGGAGGATTTTATTCATCATACAATCGTTTTCCGATTGTACCCCCGGTGGTACTTCAAATCGATTTGAATGGTTTTTTCGTAAGTTCGTACGTTTTTCCTTTGATACCCAAAAACTTAGAAATATGCTCTGGCAGGTCCCCATAGGCTAACATAGCACTTTAGCAGGTTTAAGTTGGTGAAGTATTGAAGAAGAGACGGTACTTCGACTATCGAATGGTCGAATATTCAAAGATTTTTACTTTGAATCGAAGTAGAAGTAAATTCAAAGTCGTAGTATCCTATTCGATGGTCGAAGTATCCAAAATATTACTTGGAAATTCAAACTTTATGTACTTCGAAAATTCACTTGAACCTTAGTAAATCTGCCCCTTTAAATATTGAAGTATATTCTAACATTGGTCTTATATTTTGTTTAAAGTTCCTTATTTAAGAATGCACTATTGAGATGAAATAAATCAACTGAGGTTTTTTCCATGAAAACCTGATTGAGTTATTTTTAACTCATGCAGGGTTTCCTTAATGATTGCTGGAGGCTGAAGGCTTGAGCAATCATAAAATGGCCCCTTAATATCTCCTTAACTTTAAAAATCTTCATTTAAAAATTGGTTTAGGGTGGACTTTTGCAAGAGGAATGAGAGGAGGAAAGGGGACTTAGTAGGAAAAAGGCCCAATAAACCTTGTAATCCAAATTTGATTTCTTTAGTGATAATAAAAAAACCGCCAGCATATCAGCATTCACAAACCTCGCTCATTAACATTCATCTGCATAATTGCACATGGATATTGTAAGCAAATTAAGCAGTGATGAAAAAATAACTAGTCTTAGTCTGATGGATAATTGAGAGGTTTTTCTAATGTGGTTGCACCAGATAATGGCAATTGTCCCCACTATCTGACAGTCCAGGTGGATGAAAATGAAACATTTTCTTAACCAATTAATTATTTTGATTCATAATAACTTAACCTGTTGGCACAAGCTAGGCACATAAACATTCTGTACTCAGATGGGATATTATTGAATTGGAGATGGTCCAGAGAAGGACAACTAAACTGGTAAAGGTATGGAAAATCTTAGCTATGAGGAAAGACTGTCAAGGTTGTTCAAGCTTGAGATGAGGTGCTGGAGGGGTAATTTGATTACCATATATAAATATATAAGGGGATCATACAATAATCTCTCTACTGCTTTAGTTACAAGTAGGTCTTTCCAGCTGACAAGAGGGCACCCATTCTGATTAAGAGAAAGGAAGCTCAATCTAAATATTCGTTAGGGGTCTTTTACAATGAGAGCTGTGAAGTTGATGAATTTTCTCTCTGAATCAGTTGTACAGGCTGATAAATTAGATAGATTCAAGAAGGGGTTGGATGGCTTTTAATCAAGCCAGAAAATACCTCTTAGTACAAATCTGATCTAGGAACTGGTCCGATTACCATCTTGGAGTCAGAATCCTTTTTTCCTTCGGAGGCAAATTGGAGAGGCTTCAGAAGGTTTTTTTTGCCTAATTCTGGATCAACTAGCAGTTTTCACCTGCAACAAAACACCCATAGACTCCAAAGTCACTACAAAAAAAAAAAACTTGTGCACATCAAGGGGCCGATTCACTAAATTCGAGTGAAGGGTTCCAATTAAAAAAAATTCGAATTTCTACGTTTTTTTGGGCTACTTCGACCATCGAATGGGCTACTTCGACCTTCGACTACGAAAATCGAACGATTCGAACTAAAAATCGTTTGACTATTCGACCATTCGATAGTCGAAGTACTGTCTCTTTAAGAAAAACTTCGACCCCCTACTTCGGCAGCTAAAAGCTACCGAAGTCAATGTTAGCCTATGGGGAAGGTCCCCATAGGCTTGCCTGGGATTTTTTGATCAAAGGATTTTCCTTCGATCGTTGGATTAAAATCCTTCGAATCGTTCGATTGGAAGGATTTAATTGTTCGATCGAATGAAAAATCCTTCGATCGATCGATCGCAGGATTTGCGCTAAATCGTTCGACTTCGATATTCGAAGTCGAACGATTTTAGTTCCTAGTCGAATATTGAGGGTTAATTAACCCTTCGTGAATCGGCCCCCAAGTGTGACTTGTACCCTGTATTGCTTGTGCTTAACGTTGGGTTTATAATTTTGCAGTGCTTGGCTGCAGGCACAAGGACTAACACAGAGCAAGGTGGACCCAGGGACTGGTCCTATAGCCAAGCCAGGAATATTACATTTTCCCCTAGTAGTGCAAACTGGAGATGGTTTCAGATATATTATTTTACGTTCCTCTGAAAGAATGAACAATTAAGCAGCATCTGGGAAAATGTTTGGACTTGATAGACATGTGCCTTCAAACTCAACTACCTGGTGACTATACATATTTAGTTTGCCTAAATGTCACATTATAATAAGCCACAAATCCCTTCAGTTTATAGTTGGGATTTATTCGAAGCTCTCCTGTTCATTGACTGCTGGAGAGACATTCAGCTACTTTTCAAGAATGTAAAGCTACAGATGATATGTGCGTCTTACAAACATTAATCAGCGGAATATTCCTAATTCGGAATTCCACAGGGATGTCGATGTGACCTCCTTTTCAGCCTTGAGATCTGATATGCCTTGTGGGATTTTAAGTAAGTTAATGCAAAAGAAAAAGAAAGTTTTTGCAGAACTATTGTGGCAGATGTGGGAGACAGCGTGCCCTAAATCCCACTCTCCTTAAGGCAAAGTGTGCAAAGGAATGTGGCAGAAATAATCATTTCATGAAAAGCTGCTGAAGCAAGATTCAATAACATGCAGTATGTTCTCAAGCCATGCCTAAAAATGGTTTTATGAGCATCTTGCAAATTAGAATTTTCTCAAAAAAAACTGAAAAAAAAATATGAGACGTAATGCACTTCTGGAAGAGAGGGACCCTGGCTTACTATTGCTGGGGACTCATTAGTTTTGCTGGGGCCCAGTGCAGAAAAATCTTTTGGGGGTCATTGTTTATTACCTGTACGTCAAAATCTCATAATCACAACAGCACATGATTATGCTAAAATCTGCTTTTGGGTTTTTTTAACATCCAACAGTAAGGAGCCCATTTGTTAAACTATAACATTTTTCTGGTCAAGTTTTTTATGGGAAAAACTTAAATTTTTTGTGGAAAAAAAAAAAAGATATTTATCATGCCCCAAAGCTGCTAAAAATCAGAAAATACTTCATCTCAAACCTGTCGAGGTCATGTAGAAGTCAATGGCAGATGTCCCTGAAATTGTTTCTTGACATAGCGATTTGTGTAATCCAAAAAAAGTCTGGCTTTTTGTCTGATAATCCGAGTTTTCATAGTGCCAATTTGATGGCAGAGCATCAATCATACGATATGAATTGACACCTGAATTTGTCGCGACATTTTGATGCTCCGATTTTTTTTGAGAAAAATTGTTGATAAATGAGTTCAATTCATGGAAGGGAGTTAGGATGACTTTGTTTTCAGAAAAAAATAGATATATACAAGTAAATCAGCACCCTAATGTATTCAATGATGCACAAAAACCTATCCAACTTGTCCAATGAATGCACAGCATGCAGCATTTCCTTCTATTTACTTAAATATCAGAGTTTAATATCAGTTATATTGATTTAAAACAGTGGGGTAGTAAACAATGACCCCCTTGCACCCCCCCACATGAAAGTCTGCCTGCTGTGTCTGTTTACCTTGTGTAAGCTTTAAAAGGTATTAGTACAGAGATTAACTACAGTGTCGGGCTGGGCCAATGGGTCGCCAGGAAAAAACTTGATGGGCCCCAGCGATCCAGACCCGCTCCATGGCTGGAAACCCTGGGTGCTACCCCCTTGACCTCCTCACTGCTGAAAAATAATAAGGTGGGGGCGTTGAGGCTGGGACAGGGGCCCATGGGTATATGTGGGCCCTTGAGGCGGCAGGCCCAATTCCGACACTGTCTAACAGTCCTCTTTATTTGCACCCCAATAAAGGCAACTCGGATGACTGCTGAGAGGATATCTCTACTTTTCTAAAGTAAAACCTTTAAAATGATATCAAAGATCATTTATAGATAAAATTAATGAACTATAACAGATAGAAAAGAGGATGTTATGCAAGGACAATGCAGTCCCCTCTATTTGCACCCCAATAAAGACAGTTCTGATGACTGCTGAGAGGATATCTTTAATTTTCTAAAGTAAAACCTTTAAAATTATGTTACAGATCATTAATGGGTGAAAGTATTGAACAGACAGAGAGGGGGGATGTTGTGAATGGACAGTGCAATATATTTACTTTATTTGTGGGGGCTGTAAATGGGAATAGGGTGCTGCTCCATGTCAGGGTCTATAATACCCTGGAGAACTGTATTAAAAAGGGGTGTGTAATTTGACATACACTTATTACAATAATTATTTAGTGCTTCCCATATAAACAGCACTAGGCATGGTATATTTCAGGGATTGTTGGTCCCAGGCTGTAGCATCTTTGACATTTAGTAACTTGACCGAGGTTCACCAGAAGACTGAGAATTTGTATCAAGACCTCCATGAATCGGAGTGCAGGTCTTGCTCTGATTACGAACATGAACATTACTTCTAAATACAAAATCTCTTCTCTGGAAAGGGCATGGCTTCACATTTAAAGGATCATGTGTATGATATTTATGCATAAATGAACTGACCCCAAGAAGCAGAAATCATTAAACTGTGGAGAGCAACATTTCATGAACACTACATGTCAAGGCCCCATTTCTCAGAAACCTATTGGTCTTTCATTATTTGTTCAAGAAGCCCATGAAATGTCATTATTCATTTGATTCAAGTTGGAACCCAGGCAAAGCAGACTAACCATGCACATATTCCCCATTAACCACCTCAGCAGCTTCTGGAACTTGTCAGTTGTGTTGTACCAAGAAGCAGCTGCCTTTGGATATAAGAAACAGGTATGGCTTCAGTATGGCTTCTGAAAGCGTCTAATAACTATAATCTGTACTATCGAAACTACAACCAATATGTAATTATATATACATACATACATATATATATATATATATATATATATATATATATATATATATATATAAATCCTTCTTGAAGATGGTAATAACATCTGAGTTGTGCTTGTCCACACAATGGCTTAGGTGCAGTTAGTGAAATACAGAGAAATATTAATAGGTCATAGCCACAGGACCCATTAGTCAACTGAGCCTTTGGTTTTTGTAAAGTCCTTAATTAGATCCTCTTACTTTCATTACTTTCAACCAAGTACAATCACAATCCACTACATCCCACCAGCGGCAACAATGTGTCACGATCGCCGCCCGGAGCAGGACCAGGAGCTCTGGGTGGAGCAGTTACCTCTTCCGACGCCGCTCCCAAGATGGCGGCGCCCATGGCCGCCACGTGGGTAGCGGCGCCGGCGCAAAGTCGCCTGTGCGCAAGTGCGCAGGCGCGGCGCGTCGGTCGCAGACGTGCTGACGTCGACGCAAGGGCGCCAAAAAACCCCTTTAAAAGGACGCCTGAGGCGCCAAGATGGTGCCCGAAAATAGGATCTCGTTCCTGAGGTTATTCCTGGGTTTCCTGCTGCGTTTCCTGTTATCCCTGAAGTTATTCCTGTTTGACCTCTTGTTATTGACCCCCTGCCTGGACTTTGGACTCTGTTTGTATTCTGCCTGCCTTGTGACCTGTTGCCTGGACTCCATTACCCCTTCTGCCGAATCCCTGGATACCGCGATCCTGATCCCTCCTGAGGGGCTTCCTCCTAGATCCGGACAACTCCCCCAGAGGGAACTCCCGGTTCCCTGACACAATGTCTCTATAACAGGCCATCGGCGCCGGCTCAGTTAGCACTTAACACTGAAGTATTTTCAGTTTTCCTTAAAGGAGAAGGAAACCCCCTGGGCGCAAAAACCCTCCCCCCTCCCCTGTGTTGCTTCCCCTCCCTCCTCCCCCCTGGCCTACCTGTCCCGCTGTGCAAATGCCCCTAATTTGTTACTTACCCTTCTGCGCAGGTCCAGTCTACTGAGTTCACAGACGCCATCTTCTTCCAAGCGATCTTCTTCCTGCTTTGACCGGCGCATGCACAGTAGGAGCATTTCACCGGTACGGATCTACTGCGCATGCGCCAAAAGTCACGAAGTGAAATCGGAAAACTTTGTGACTTTTGGCACATGTGCAGTACCGGCGAAATGCTCCTACTGTGCATGCACCAAAACGCCGGTCAAAGCAGGAAGAAGATCGCGTGGAAGAAGATGGCGTCTGTGAACTTCGTGGACTGGACCTGCACAGAGGGGTAAGTAACAAGTTAGGGGCATTTGCCCAGCGGGACAGGTAGGCCGGGGGGAGGAGGGAGGGGAAGCAACACAGGGGGTTTCCTTTCTCCTTTAATATAAATTATTTCACATGCTTTAAGACAACATTATTGCTCTATGGCAGTGATCCCCAACCAGTAGCTCGTGAGCAACATGTTGCTCTCCGACCCCTTAGATGTTGCTCCCAGTAGCCTCAAAGCAGATGCTTATTTTTGAATTCCAAACTTGAAGACAAGTTTTGGTTGCATAAAAACCAGGTGTACTGCCAAACAGAGCCTCAATGTAGGTTGACAATCCACATAGGGGCTACTAAATGGCCCATCACAGCACTTATTTGGCAGCCAAGAACATTTTTCATGCTAGTGTTGCTCTCCTTTTACTTCTGAATGTTGCAGGCTTGAGAATTTGAAGTCTATTGTATAGGAAGCTTCAGATGCCTCTACTTTGGTGGTCTGAAGCTTGGAATCTTGAACTTGAAAGAATATTACCAACCCTAAAGATGTTTTAGAGCTATAGCAGACACTGTCTTGGACATTTCTGATACATACATCCCAATGTTTTTGATTTTAAAATCTCTAACATATCTTTTATACCCACTCACGTCCGTTCTTCCTGGCATGAGCTGCTAGAGTGCGCTACACTAGAAGAGTTGAAGGTATGCTGCTTCTCGTGGATGTTGCATTAAGAAGGGAGGCAATTAAGGACAGTGGTGAGATTTATACAGTGGAACAAATTGAGTCAATATTACATTAGCCCCTTGGTAGTAACCTATGGCAACCTATCAGATATTTGCTTTCATTGTTCTTCCTGCTGCTGCGTTACTGCAAAGTTTCACATTTCCCCAGTGTTTATAAATGAGCCCCTATATGTACTTTATCTTGATGTATTTCATACAGTTCCATTGAGACAAAAGCAACATACAGTCTGACTCATACAGTAAGTAAAAAGCACCGAAGTGAGAAAAAAAGTACCCAGACATTTGGAAATACAGCTTTGCCTATTTATAAATATCGACTGCAAATGCTTCATTCTTATACAACTAATGCAAATTTGCCTAGTCCTTCTCACTTCACCCTATTTATAAAGAGCTTTGACATCCACACAGCCAAAACATTGCATGAAATGTATTCGCCAGTTTAGACCCGACAAAATCTCCCAATTTCTTTTGGGAAAAATTAGCAAATTTGCTAATTTTAATTGAAGTAATTGGAAAGCTATTAAATGGGCTGCATATCACAATATCGAATTTAGGGGCCCGTTTATTAAACCTCAAATTTATCTTTAAAAGGGAAAGTTACATTTTTAAGAGTAAAAAACTAAAATTTTTAAAGATTTATTACACCCCAAAGATGCTAAAAATCCAAAATCTTAAACCTGTCAAGGTCATGTAGAAGTCAATGGCAGATGTCCCTGAAGTTGTTTTTTTGACATCATGATCTGCGTTGGATAATCTGATAAAGGGCCAGATTCAATTGAGTGAGAAAGAGTTATCTCATGGTTTATCACTTGAAAACTCAAGGATGAGATTCAATTTGAGGAGAAAAAACTTTTCTGCAAATTCAATTCTAGTTTTTTCCCATAGACTTTAATTGAGCTTTCACGTAAGAAACCTTTCGATAAGTCTTTCTGAATTGAATTGCATCTCAAATGGAATCTTGTTATTTCTTTTCACATGATAAACCATTTTATCACTGAATTGAATCTGGCCCAAAGTCTTCGTTTTCAACCGATAATCTGAAGTCGAGTTTTTGCAGCGACAATTCGATAATGTGTTTTTTTCGGACCGTCAATCATACAATTCAAATTGAGGCTCGATTTTGAAGTAATGTCTTATTGCTCCAATTTTTTTGGGAAGAATTATTGATAAATGAGTTTAGTTTGTGGAAGGGAGTTTGGTCGACTTTGTTTTAATAAAAAACTGAAATAAACTCGAGTTTTAGTAAATAACCCCCCTCAGTGTAATTTTGCAATTATGGATGTAATTGTTATTGTAGCAGTATCAGCAAGTCCTCACTATATGTATGTATCATTGGAATGATGTAGCAAATCATTGTCAACTTTCTCTGTTCACAAAAAAGGCACTTGAAGACCATACTAATTTTGGTGGTTTATAGTATAAATGCCAATAAAAAATATTGAAAAAATAAAATTAGGACCACACTGTGACACTGTGTCAGCGGTCTTTCAATACATATTCTTATTCTGTCAGGAGAAGACTTTTAACTAGGAGCATGGCGATTTATTGGTGAGTAGCTGCTAACAAGCCTAACATCAACATGTGAAACGCCGTTTTGGTTGGAGCAGTACAAAAGATGCTGCCATTCAGGGCTGGGCCAAGCCAACTGGGCACCTTAGGCAACCCAGTCGGCTAACCCTGACCCCCACATGTACAAGTCTGCATGTGCTATAATGGAGGGAGAGGGCAACAATGAGGAGGGAGGTAGAGGCAAGCGTCAGAGGAGAGGGAGGTAGGAAGGGGAGAGTGACAGAGGAGGGAGGCAAGGGGGGAGTGAATACAGACTAGGAATAGGCAGAAGACCCTTGAACAGACACCTGCCTAGCGCCCCCACATCGTTGCACCCTAGGCAGGTTCCTCTTCTGCCTACCCCTAGTTACGGCACTGCTGCCATTGGGCATGATTTACACTTCTCTATCTGACAGTTTGACTGTTAAGTTTGGCTTTTCAGATTTTAACATGGCAAGGCTTCATGCGCAATGCTAACAGTAGTTTGGTGGAAGGGGATATACTTACTTTTTTTGCACTGGGCTAGGGCCTCTGGGTTAAGTGAATGTAAACCTTAAACTACATGGTACAGTTATGTTCTTGACAATTTCATACTTCCCACTTTGCAGCAAAAGTTTGGGGGTGCATAATAAAGTCCTCATAGTTACATAGTTACATAGTTAAATTGGGTTGAAAAAAGACAAAGTCCATCAAGTTCAACCGCTCCAAATGAAAACCCAGCATCCATACATACACCCCTCTCTACTTTTAATTAAATTCTATATACCCATACTAACTATAGAGCTTAGTATCACAATAGCCTTTGATATTATGTCTGTCCAAAAAATCATCCAAGCCATTCTTATAGTCATTAACTGAAACAGCATCACAACATCACCCGGCAGTGCATTCCACAACCTCACTGTCCTGACTGTGAAGAACCCCCTACGTTGCTTCAAATGAAAGTTCTTTACTTCTAGTCTAAAGGGGTGGCCTCTGGTACGGTGATCCACTTTATGGGTAAAAAGGTCCCCTGGTATTTGTCTATAATGTCCTCTAATGTACTTGTAAAGTGTAATCATGTCCCCTCGCAAGCGCTTTTTTCCAGAGAAAACAACCCCAACCTTGACAGTCTACCTCATAATTTAAGTCTTCTGTCCCTCTAACCAATTTAGTTGCACGTCTCTGCACTCTCTCATGCACAAAGCTAGGTCCATACCGAATGGGTTTGCTGAGATGGGGCTGGAAGAACCTGACTACACAGAGACTTGGCCTAAACCAAACTCAACCTCAACTCATGTAGAATGAACTGGGAGAATAGAAGAAGCAATTATAGCAGCAATGAGAAAAACAACCTTTGGTCTGGAAAGATATTAAAGAGGCAGGTGTTGGGACTCTTTTGGCCACAGTGTATTGTGATAACTGGTGAGTAGGATACTTCTTGAAGATGTTTAAATTAGAAATTCTAACTTTGATGGAAACTGGTGTAGGCAGAATATAGTTAAATAGGGCCATACAATTATTTTTTACTCTAAAGAAATTTGCAAATAACTTGATCCAAGTCTTTAATCACGAAATAAAGACTTGGATCAAGTTATTTGCAAATTTCTTATTTGCTTTATTTGTAAAATTGTTTCCTGAACTTACAGAAGATGCAAATGTAAAGAATGCAGCATAGTAAAAAAAAAACAAATCCATATCTCCTGCTGAGGAGCTCACATAGGATCGAAAGAAGCTTGTCAACAAGTTGGTGTTTTGCCTTTGCAACGTTGGTCCTTTCTATGCTAATGCTTTAGTGACGGCTCAGTGGGCAGGAAGCTCAGAGTCATGAAGGTGATGTTTGCATTCCATTTCCAAAAATTCTAAGCTGCAGGTTAAAATCTTGAATTTTTAGCATTCAAATTTATTATATTTGGCTTATGGGTTTCTGGCTGCAAGTGTTGGTAGAACCTAATAATCGTATATTTCTGAATCCTTTGTAATATGAACAGGGGCAAAGAAAAGGGAAAGTGTTGAAAGAGTTACTGCCTGCTCTGTTTTCATTTCTCTTACTAGAATTGGTATTGGTAACACTAGAAGGATGTCTAATACTGTATATAGGGACTGAGACATTGGAAATGGTTTGGAAGGATTACTGCCTTCTCTGCTTTCATTCATGTGGCAAACATCCACCCTTTCAAGCTGTGGCAATCCTCCACCCATTCAATGGAAATCTAGTCTTAGAGGCCCATTTATCAACATTCTCATGGAAGTGGTTTAAGAGGTTTTTGAAACCACAAATAATCTCATTTTCTCTAAAGCCACACATTCCATGCAATTTATTAAAAGATCTGAATATGGAAAGTATGAACGTAAAGAAAAAGCTGAACGATGCGCCTAAAAATACAAAAACCTCTAAAATCTCTAAAAATTTAAGCTAAAAATCCAATAACCTGTAAAAGTCTGAATGGCAGTGAAACTCCATGGGACCTTGACTGCTTTTACTTGGCAAAGTTTTGTATAAGATGTGTTTGTGGTTTTTAACTCGATAAATCTTGAATTTTTGGGCTTTTAGAGAATTTTTTTTTAAAAAAAAAAATAGAAAAAAATGTGATTAGTAGAAAATAGAAATTAAAATGTTAATAAATATGCACATTCATGTTTTTATTTCTAATATTATCTAGATTATCAAGATTCTAGATTGTGAATTCCACAACTTACATGTACATGCCACCCCACCGTATTCTGCAGAGACAGGGATTGATGGCAGTAGACAGGTGCCTGATACAGGAGCAGAGAGAATGGGAAAATGTTGGGAGGGTTACCAGATAAGTTTGGCCCATCTCTATCCTGCCAGTAAAAGTATTATGTGGCTTTTCACTTGTAAAACAGCAGTGAAACATAGGTCCAATGGGAAGATAGTGAACCTGATATTTTTGAAACAGGACTGTTTCTCCCTGGAACGACCCCTTATCATGAGACACTGATCTAGTTATTCAGTACATGAACACAGTGGAATGATTAAACCCAAGCTTCCATGCCCAATTATATATCAATATAAATATATAATACTGTATATATATATATATATATACCTGTATATATATATATCCAATCAGTTGTGAGCACATGATTGATAGTAGGGACAACAGAGTGGAGTGATGGTTAATTTCACTCTTTAATCTCAACGGTGTCTCTTGCAGCATCAGTAATAACTCTGTTGGAGGCTGGGTGCTTAATAAGTGGAGGAGACCAGGATGGCAAAATGATTTTCCCGGATAAATCACTGGAACAAGAAAAATCCCATTTGTAGCCACTGACATGTTGTTATACTAACCCTCTGAGTTCTCCTTCTTGCATGAATGTTCCTTCTAACCCATCCATTTCTCAATTATTGGTCTCAGTCTCAGTTATTCTTTTCCATTCTGTAGCTGCCTTTTGTGTCTGAGTCCTCTGCACGCTTGCAAATTCAACCCGATAATATTACAATTGCCTAATCTGACCTAAACAGTGGGCACTTTCCCACAGACTCTGACCCTTATATTACTTCCATGAATAAGCCCCTTTTTGGGTGATACTGTATATTCTAATTTTAGTTGCATTTTCCTCCCGCCTCTCATTACTTGCTTCGAATTTTCTCCTTTCTGTCGTCTCCCATTTATTCCTTCTATTCTTCTCTAATGCTGCCTTTGCTCCTAACAGCTGCATTCTCTCCTTTACTTTGCTGATATTTTCTTTCCCTGTGTCTAGTCCTTAGGTTGTGATGCTTCTTCTCTTTTTTTGTCTGTTTTAGAGGGGAGTAATAATAATCAAGGGACCAGTGGCGTAACTATAACGGAAGCAAACCCCTTTGTTGCTGGGGGGGTCCGGGGGACTGGGGGACCTGGGCCATGGGGTCTGCTTTCTCTACAGCTCAAGAGAATTCCCCTTCCCTGGCTGCTATCTGGTACATAATGAAGAAGGTGGGCAGAGAGGCCTGGCAAGGTAAGGAGCAGGTTGGGAGGTGAGTAGGGGCGGCATAGTGCACCGGGCACCTCAAAACATTTTTTTGAAGGGGGGCCAAGTGCACTGTATTTACTCCACTGCAGGTGACTATATCTACAGAGGGTGCCCACAATGTAAGGAGCAGTATGGGGGTGGTTACTGTTAAAAACCTAGTTTAAGCAGGACATATGCTGGTTAAAATTGTTCTTTATCCCGCAAACAAGATGGGACCATATTTTATGTTAGGGGCAGCATTGGACTGGGGGTCCAGGGCCCAGTGGGGCCGCTACTTCAGGCTTGGATGGCTCCTTAATACCATTCCATGCTCTTTACACAGACGCTATCCTGTTTATCAGCCACTCTATCCTTTCCTCTTTATATGAACTAATTTTTGCCTGGTACTCCACTCTATCAATTGGGAGCAATTGGAACCAGTATATGGACTGCTTAAACTTGGTTTTTATCAGTAACCGTATATGAATTTCCTTCTTTTTAAAAGTGTACAAATTGTGTTTTTAAAGTGTTATTTATTGTGGGAATTGATTTTATGAATTAGAGTAGGATGGCCAGCCAGCCACGTTTTAATAGTGTTAATGTGATAATTAAGCAGGATAAGATCTTGGGACTAATACACTAGTGTTTTTTGATTGTTTATTGTTGGTTTAGGTGGTTGAGGTCCCCATCTGTTAATACCTGGGTCAGACTGGACCCACTCCCTGCCGAATCCATCACAGCTGCCTCGAGCTCCCTCTCATGTCTGGGTTGCTGCAAGAAAAAGGTGCATTCGGGGGATGGGAGCTGGAGGGGGTTGCGGCAGTGGTGGGGTACAACCGTACAATTTTTTTAAAAATAGTATGGGGTGGCTCATGGGTCCATACAAGCCCTTTACTAATCTTTTCCACAGGTGCAAGAAGAAGCCTCCGTGGGTACAAGGCACACTGGCAGTCTTATATACAGTATGCTACCTGAACCTTGCACTACAGGGTGCATTTCTCTGTGCCTACCTGAGGCATAACCTGCAGAAGGGCACAGAGGGCACTGCACCATAAGTTGGCACAATTCCAAGAGTATAGAATTCCATCAATAAACCATAATGTGTGCCAACACACTCCATAACTTGCAGCTTTGGCTTTCATGGAGAATCAAATGCATATACCTATCTCCCAATATAGACTGGCTAAATTAATTTACTATTGAGCTTGCTATTGCTACTAGTGCTTCTAAGGCTTCAATTCTCTTCCTCTCATGGGACTGTGTTCACTTTCTGACCTGCGCTGTGCCATACAGGGAGCTTTAAGACAAACATGATCTAGGAATAAGAATCTGTTATTGTTCACAAGAAAAGAACATTTCGTACAAGTGACCAGGAAAGTCTTCATATCTTGTACCAAAATCTTATTAAAACTCCCAGTTCATTTATTAGGCATAAATCAAGCAGAATTAAGAGCTCTAAGTTGTCACCAATAAAGCACAGGGGAAAATAATAATAATGTCCCTCGGAGAGAATATTCAGTGTAGGAACACAGTCTGGGCTTGAATCGGAAGATTATGGGAGAGATAGTTATTATGGAAACATTTTTACATCTATCACAATAAATCATTATGAAAAGCAGACACTACTTATTATTGTGTCTTCATGTATAACAACCTTATCTTCTCCATTGTCATCCATCTTTCACTCCCTGCAAGGTATAATATTTTGGGCTGTGTGCCAATCACCAAATCATATAAAAAGCCAAGCTGTCTGTATGTCACTGATTACCGACTGCAGAGATAACAAGTGTCCTGATTTCCAGAAATACTAAAAAAAAGTGTCCCTGCTCCAAGATAAAAGGGGAAGGCACAAAAGCAATGCGCCACAGGGAGATACCATACTGTTCATGTACAACTCATGAACGTGATTCATTTATTTAATACATGATATGATGTTAAAATGCAAAAGTAACGTATATACATTACATTAATATAGTTACTATTGCTCAGTCACAGTCCCTTCCCATTGTTACTATCGACACCATCTCTCCCTACTATACCTGCTATCCCACAGTCACACTCCCTTCCCAGAGACTATTATCCACTGTTACTATAGGCACCATCTCTCCCTACTATACCTGCTATCCCACAGTCACACTCCCTTCCCAGAGACTATTATCCCACTGTTACTATAGGCACCATCTCTCCCTACTATATCTGCTATCCCACAGTCACACTCCCTTCCCAGAGACTATTATCCACTGTTACTATAGGCACCATCTCTCCCTACTATACCTGCTATCCCACAGTCACACTCCCTTCCCAGAGACTATTATCCCACTGTTACTATAGGCACCATCTCTCCCTACTATACCTGCTATCTCACAGTCACACTCCCTTCCCAGAGACTATTATCCACTGTTACTATAGGCACCATCTCTCCCTACTATACCTGCTATCCCACAGTCACACTCCCTTCCCAGAGACTATTATCCACTGTTACTATAGGCACCATCTCTCCCTACTATACCTACTATCCCATAGTCACACTCCGTTCCCAGAGACTATTATCCCACTGTTACTATAGGCACCATCTCTCCCTACTATACCTGCTATCCCACAGTCACACTCCCTTCCTAGAGACTATTATCCACTGTTACTATAGGCACCATCTCTCCCTACTATACCTACTATCCCATAGTCACACTCCGTTCCCAGAGACTATTATCCCACTGTTACTATAGACACCATCTCTCCCTACTATACCTGCTATCCCACAGTCACACTCCCTTCCCAGAGACTATTATCCCACTGTTACTATAGGTACCATCTAGTATACCACAGATACCCAACAATGGCATTATATGTTCTTATTGCACCTGTGTTGGCAATGATATGTATATAGCCAGTTCCAACAATTAGAAGGAGGGTGCGCATACTTTTGGCCTCATAGTTTACTTGGGATGTTCAATGTATTATGCCTGAATGTATCTGGCCTATTTGTAATTTGCAAAAACGGTTTCCACTTTTTGTTCTTTCTTTTCCCAGTTCATGAAAACATTATTTGTTGATCCTCCACATTCCTCTCCAAGTAAACTTCAGAATCCTGGAGTTAAGAAACTAGTTTACATTCTATTAACTTATAAGTGAATAAAAGAGAAATCGAGAAGGCATTGGTCTTCAAGACTGAGCCCTCCAACAAGCTTAATAAAAGTTCTATTGCCCATATTTTTATATGACTAATTCTCATTTGAAAGTTCCTCTTGTTGGAATCCACAAGTAAATAACGGTTTTCCTTTTATAAAGCTCGAGCTTTGACAAATGCAATTGCCATATTGTATAATTTAGTGTATAGCGGCAAAGTGTATGGTAGAAAATGCAGTTTTCACAGGTTGTCTGAATTCTATGAAGGTCACAAATCACTTACTGCCTTATATACCTTACACTAGTCCCTTTCTAATGTGCTTCAAGGATGTGTAAGAAGTGATTGCTATGTAATTTATTGTGCTAAGTAATCCGTCATTCTCATTCCCGGCATTCCATACCGGTGGTATAGTACATTTTTTTTCAGTTCATAAATAATAATCGCTAAAGTGGAACCGAAGGATTGTGATATTTGATTGCTTTGCTGCTGCTTTTCAACTCAATGCGTTGGTATATATTATATAAAAAAAAAGCTAAAATTGTTTGTTAGCAACATGCAAGATTGAATTACATGGTAATTTGCTTCTCTTCAGGAACTATGAATAAAGCGCAAGGTCATTTAGAAAGTTTCTAGTATTTGAATTGATCTGGAGGTGAGGAGCCAGGCTTTGGATGAAATCAAGAGGCAGTCAGAAATGCTGCAAAACACCATACTCGAAAGAACTTCCCTTCGCCTGCGATTGAACACCGTTAGTACTTTTTACTTTGTATGTGGCCACCATTTCTTCTCTCAAGCACATTACTTAAAACTCTGTAGGATCTTGGGGTGTTTGTTAAGTTGGCCATTACTGCAGCTCAACACTAGGGATGTAGCGAACTGTTCGCCGGCGAACTTGTTCACGCGAACTTCGACCGTTCGCGTCCGCCGAATGTTCGCGAACGTCGTGCGACGTTCGCCAATTTGGGTTCGCGTTCGATTCATTCGACCATTCGAATTCCTTCGACCGCTAAAAATCGAACGATTTCCATTCGTTCGAACGATTGTAAGCATTCGATCGAATGAAAAGCATTCGATCGAATGGTTTTTGATCGTTCGATTCGAATGAAAATCCTTCGATCGAACGAAAACCTTCGATCGAATGATTAACCCTTTAACCGCCAAGCACGTACGGCGTACGTGCTGGCGGTTCAGGGCTCAGGCTGCCAAGAACGTACCTCGTACGTTCTTTTGCAGCTGAGCCCTTCTCTCTGCATCGGCGGCTTTTGCCGCCTCTGCAGAGAGTCAGGAGGGTAGACAGCCCCCTGGGCAACGTGGCTGGGGGGCTGTCAAGTCGGATCTGCGACGCGATTGTCGCAGATCCGACTTCAAAGTAGCAGAAGCGCAATGTAAGCGCTGCTGCTGCTGGCTTACCTCCTCCTCGTCGCACCACGCGCCCAGTCACTTCCTGCTGCGCAGTAACTCTGCAGACACGCTGCCACGAGTCGTCCTTCGGTTCCAGCGATCCTCCTGCTACAAAAACGGTAAGTGCACTTTTTTTTACACACTTACCTGCACTTACACATACCTACAGTACATTTATACACTTAGATGAACATTTTAGTAAAAATTTGTGTTTTTTTATTTTTTATTTTTTTATTTTAGCACACTTAGTCGATTTTGTACACTTATTTACACTTAATTACATGTATTTGCACACTCAGACAACTTTTATTAGTGCACAAATATGTATACACAAAAACTCACAAACAGGGGTTTTTTTTTTTTTTTTACTTATTCATTGTACTGTTTGTTTTGCCTAAAAGCATGTTATTTTGACAGCGTGACTATTGGATAATCGATTTCGGCCACTAATTACGCTGCCGGATCAATTATTTTGTTATTTCATTGATTTACGCTATTTTTGTGGTTTTATTGCAATTTTATCCATGCATTATTGTTCCTTATGTATCTTTAGTATAGTTTTGCTGTTTGGTGCTTTGGTATAGAAAGATTTATTTTACTTAGTTTGATTCGCCAGAATATATGCTTTCCAAAAATATATGGGTTTCTGGGGGTCTTTTTACAGTTTTGGGGTCTTATGGCACATAACGCACAGTTGGGGCTCTCTTTTCTGCAGCTTAGTTGGCTAGCGTGAAAATTCATAGGCATGTTTTTCATTTGGGGTCCGTACACGCCACATACTTTGGTAAATCTATGCATATTGGGCATCAAACTATTTAGTAGACCTCTGACGTCCATATTTAGGGTGATTTTTCTTTATACGTAAAACATTGTGTGTGATAAATGCGGCAAACTGCAACAATTTTAGGCGATTTTCAGAAATGTAAAAACCTCTGCGTTTAGAAAAGCTTTGCAGTTTGGTGTAGAAAGACGTCTTTATCTTTTTTGGATTCGTCAGAATGTGTACTTTCCAAAAATATATGGTTTTGGGGGGGTCTTTGCTGTTAGGAGGGTCTTGAGGCATATAATCTGAAGTCAAGGGTCTATGTTCACAGAAGGCGAATCGGCAGCGGAGAAAAATCATATGCACTATTTTCATTTTGGGTCCGCACATGCCAGCTGCCTTGGTATATCAATGCATATTGGGCATCAAACGGTTCAATTGACCCTTGGCATCAGTATTTATGGTGTTTTAGAATTGTATGTAAGAAATTGGGTGAGATAAATGCGGCCAATTGCAATATTTTTAGGCAATTTTCAAAAATGTAAAAACTGTTGCTTTTATCGCCAAATTTAGGAAAGGCTTGCGGCTTGGTACTTTGGAGTACAAGGACATGCATACCCAATTTGGATTCGTGGGAATGTGTACTTTCCGAAAATATATGGTTTTCTGGGGTGAATGCACTTTTTTTTACCTTTGCTCCCCCCAAAACTATGTATATGTGTTGATTTTGCAGTACCTGAAATGACAGACCATATGGGGGTCTTCCTTTTGGGGCCCCTATATGCCACGTGCTTGGGTACATCTATACATATTGGGCATCAAACTGTTCAGAGGACCCTAGGCTTTCATATTTGGGGTGATTTGTCTTGATACCTAAAAGTATGTGGGTAATACGATGCTGCAGGGTAGATATTTTGAGGTGATTTTTGGAAATGTCACCTAAATCACCAAATTTAGGAATGATTTGTGGCTTGGTACTTTGGCGTAGAAAGACATGCATACCCAATTTGGATTCGTTGGAATGTGTACTTTCCGAAAATATATGGTTTTCTGGGGTGAACTTACTGTTTTCTACTTTTGCCCCCCCCCAAAACGATGTAAATTTGTTGATTTTGCAGTACCTGAAATGACAGACCATATGGGGGTCTTCCTTTTGGGGCCCCTATATGCCACGTGCTTGGGTACATCTATACATATGGGGCATCAAACTGTTCAGAGGACCCTAGGCTTTCATATTTGGGGTGATTTGTCTTGATACCAAAAAGTATGTGGGTAATACGATGCTGCAGGGTAGATATTTTGAGGTGATTTTTGGAAATGTCACCTAAATCACCAAATTTAGGAATGATTTGTGGCTTGGTACTTTGGCGTAGAAAGACATGCATACCCAATTTGGATTCGTTGGAATGTGTACTTTCCGAAAATATATGGTTTTCTGGGGTGAACTTACTGTTTTCTACTTTTGCCCCCCCCAAAACGATGTAAATGTGTTGATTTTGCAGTATCTGAAATGACAGACTATATGGGGGTCTTCCTTTTGGGGCCCCTGTATGCCACGTGCTTGGGTACACCTATACATATCAGGCATCAAACTGTTCAGAGGACCCTAGGCTTTCATATTTGGGGTGATTTGTCTTGATACCTAAAAGTATGTGGGTAATACGATGCTGCAGGGTAGATATTTTGAGGTGATTTTTGGAAATGTCACCTAAATCCCCAAATTTAGGAATGATTTGCGGCTTGGTACTTTGGCGTAGAAAGACATGCATACCCAATTTGGATTCGTTGGAATGTGTACTTTCCGAAAATATATGGTTTTCTGGGGTGAACTTACTGTTTTCTACTTTTGCCCCCCCCAAAACGATGTAAATGTGTTGATTTTGCAGTATCTGAAATGACAGACTATATGGGGGTCTTCATTTTGGGGCCCCTGTATGCCACGTGCTTGGGTACACCTATACATATCAGGCATCAAACTGTTCAGAGGACCCTAGGCTTTCATATTTGGGGTGATTTGTCTTGATACCTAAAAGTATGTGGGTAATACGATGCTGCAGGGTAGATATTTTGAGGTGATTTTTGGAAATGTCACCTAAATCCCCAAATTTAGGAATGATTTGCGGCTTGGTACTTTGGCGTAGAAAGACATGCATACCCAATTTGGATTCGTTGGAATGTGTACTTTCCGAAAATATATGGTTTTCTGGGGTGAACTTACTGTTTTCTACTTTTGCCCCCCCCAAAACAATGTAAATGTGTTGATTTTGCAGTACCTAAAATGTCAGACTATATGGGGGTCTTCCTTTTAGGGCCCCTATATGCCACATGCTTCGGTACACCTATACATATCGGGCATCAAACTGTTCAGAGGACCCTAGGCTTTCATATTTGGGGTGATTTGTCTTGATACCTAAAAGTATGTGGGTAATACGATGCTGCAGGGTAGATATTTTGAGGTGATTTTTGGAAATGTCACCTAAATCACCAAATTTAGGAATGATTTGCGGCTTGGTACTTTGGCGTAGAAAGACATGCATACCCAATTTGAATTCGTGGGAATGTGTACTTTCCAAAAATATATGGTTTTCTGGGGTGAACTTACTTTTTTCTACCTTTGCCCCCCCCCCAAAACGATGTAAATGTGTTGATTTTGCAGTACCTGAAATGACAGACCATATGGGGGTCTTCGTTTTGCGGCCCCTATACGCCACGTGCTTGGGTACACCTATACATATTGGGCATCAAACTGTTCAGAGGACCCCAGGCTTTCATATTTGGGGTGATTTGTCTTGATACCTAAAAGTATGTGGGTAATACGATGCTGCAGGGTCGAAATTTTGAAGTCATTTTTGGAAATGTCCCCAAAATCACCAAATTTAGGAATGGTTTGCGGCTTGGTACTTTGTAGTAGAAAGACATGCATACCCAATTTAGATTCGTGGGAATGTGTACTTTCCGAAAATATATGGTTTTCTGGGGTGAACTTACTTTTTTCTACCTTTGCCCCCCCCAAAACGATGTAAATGTGTTGATTTTGCAGTACCTGAAATGACAGAACATACAAGGAGGGGTCTTCATTTTAGGGC
Source organism: Xenopus petersii (assembly GCA_038501925.1). Taxonomy (NCBI): domain Eukaryota; kingdom Metazoa; phylum Chordata; class Amphibia; order Anura; family Pipidae; genus Xenopus; species Xenopus petersii. The sequence goes on from CM076678.1 coordinate 148,456,562, forward strand.
CCCTATATGCCACGTGCTTGGGTACACCTATACATATCGGGCATCAAACTGTTCAGAGGACCCTAGGCTTTCATATTTGGGGTGATTTCTCTTGATACCTAAAAGTATGTGGGTAATACGATGCTGCAGAGTAGATATTTTGAGGTCATTTTTGGAAATGTCACCAAAATCACCAGATTTAGGAATGATTTGCGGCTTGGTACTTTGGCGTAGAAAGACATGCATACCCAATTTGGATTCGTTGGAATGTGTACTTTCAGAAAATATATGGTTTTCTGGGGTGAACTTACTGTTTTCTACTTTTGCCCCCCCCCAAAACGATGTAAATGTGTTGATTTTGCAGTACCTGAAATGACAGACTATATGGGGGTCTTCCTTTTGGGGCCCCTGTATGCCACGTGCTTGAGTACACCTATACATATCGGGCATCAAACTGTTCAGAGGACCCTAGGCTTTCATATTTGGGGTGATTTCTCTGCATACCTAAAAGTATGTGGGTAATACGATGCTGCAGGGTAGATATTTTGAGGTGATTTTTGGAAATGTCACCAAAATCACCAAATTTAGGAATGATTTGCGGCTTGGTACTTTGACGTAGAAAGACATGCATACCCAATTTGAATTCGTGGGAATGTGTACTTTCCGAAAATATATGGTTTTCTGGGGTGAACTTACTGTTTTCTACTTTTGCCCCCCCAAAACAATGTAAATGTGTTGATTTTGCAGTACCTGAAATGTCAGACTATATGGGGGTCTTCCTTTTAGGGCCCCTATATGCCACATGCTTGGGTACACCTATACATATTGGGCATCAAACTGTTCAGAGGACCCTAGGCTTTCATATTTGGGGTGATTTGTCTTGATACCTAAAAGTATGTGGGTAATACGATGCTGCAGGGTAGATATTTTGAGGTGATTTTTGGAAATGTCACCTAAATCACCAAATTTAGGAATGATTTGCGGCTTGGTACTTTGGCGTAGAAAGACATGCATACCCAATTTGGATTCGTTGGAATGTGTACTTTCCGAAAATATATGGTTTTCTGGGGTGAACTTACTGTTTTCTACTTTTGCCCCCCCCAAAACGATGTAAATGTGTTGATTTTGCAGTATCTGAAATGACAGACTATATGGGGGTCTTCCTTTTGGGGCCCCTGTATGCCACGTGCTTGGGTACACCTATACATATCGGGCATCAAACTGTTCAGAGGACCCTAGGCTTTCATATTTGGGGTGATTTGTCTTGATACCTAAAAGTATGTGGGTAATACGATGCTGCAGGGTAGATATTTTGAGGTGATTTTTGAAAATGTCACCTAAATCACCAAATTTAGGAATGATTTGCGGCTTGGTACTTTGGCGTAGAAAGAAATGCATACCCAATTTGGATTCGTTGGAATGTGTACTTTCCGAAAATATATGGTTTTCTGGGGTGAACTTACTGTTTTCTACTTTTGCCCCCCCCAGAACGATGTAAATGTGTTGATTTTGCAGTACCTGAAATGACAGACTATATGGGGGTCTTCCTTTTGGGGCCCCTGTATGCCACGTGCTGGGGTACACCTATACATATCGGGCATCAAACTGTTCAGAGGACCCTAGGCTTTCATATTTGGGGTGATTTCTCTTGATACCTAAAAGTATGTGGGTAATACGATGCTGCAGGGTAGATATTTTGAGGTGATTTTTGGAAATGTCCCCAAAATCACCAAATTTAGGAATGATTTGCGGCTTGGTACTTTGGCGTAGAAAGACATGCATACCCAATTTAGATTCGTGGCAATGTGTACTTTCCGAAAATATATGGTTTTCTGGGGTGAACTTACTGTTTTCTACTTTTGCCCCCCCAAAACAATGTAAATGTGTTGATTTTGCAGTACCTGAAATGTCAGACTATATGGGGGTCTTCCTTTTAGGGCCCCTATATGCCACATGCTTCTGTACACCTATACATATTGGGCATCAAACTGTTCAGAGGACCCTAGGCTTTCATATTTGGGGTGATTTGTCTTGATACCTAAAAGTATGTGGGTAATACGATGCTGCAGGGTAGATATTTTGAGGTGATTTTTGGAAATTTCACCTAAATCACCAAATTTAGGAATGATTTGCGGCTTGGTACTTTGGCGTAGAAAGACATGCATACCCAATTTGGATTCGTGGCAATGTGTACTTTCCGAAAATATATGGTTTTCTGGGGTGAACTTACTGTTTTCTACTTTTGCCCCCCCAAAACAATGTAAATGTGTTGATTTTGCAGTACCTGAAATGTCAGACTATATGGGGGTCTTCCTTTTAGGGCCCCTATATGCCACATGCTTCGGTACACCTATACATATTGGGCATCAAACTGTTCAGAGGACCCTAGGCTTTCATATTTGGGGTGATTTGTCTTGATACCTAAAAGTATGTGGGTAATACGATGCTGCAGGGTAGATATTTTGAGGTGATTTTTGGAAATTTCACCTAAATCACCAAATTTAGGAATGATTTGCGGCTTGGTACTTTGGCGTAGAAAGACATGCATACCCAATTTGAATTCGTGGGAATGTGTACTTTCCGAAAATATATGGTTTTCTGGGGTGAACTTACTGTTTTCTACTTTTGCCCCCCCAAAACAATGTAAATGTGTTGATTTTGCAGTACCTGAAATGTCAGACTATATGGGGGTCTTCCTTTTAGGGCCCCTATATGCCACATGCTTCGGTACACCTATACATATTGGGCATCAAACTGTTCAGAGGACCCTAGGCTTTCATATTTGGGGTGATTTGTCTTGATACCTAAAAGTATGTGGGTAATACGATGCTGCAGGGTAGATATTTTGAGGTGATTTTTGGAAATGTCACCTAAATCACCAAATTTAGGAATGATTTGCGGCTTGGTACTTTGGCGTAGAAAGACATGCATACCCAATTTGGATTTGTTGGAATGTGTACTTTCCGAAAATATATGGTTTTCTGGGGTGAACTTACTGTTTTCTACTTTTGCCCCCCCCCCCAAAACGATGTAAATGTGTTGATTTTGCAGTACCTCAAATGACAGACCATATGGGAGTCTTCCTTTTGGGGCCCCTATATGCCACGTGCTTGGGTACACCTATATATATTGGGCATCAAACTGTTCAGAGGACCCTAGGCTTTCATATTTGGGGTGATTTCTCTTGATACCTAAAAGTATGTGGGAAATACGATGCTGCAGGGTAGACATTTTTAAGTGATTTTTGGAAATGTCACCAAAATCACCAAATTTAGGAATGATTTGCGGCTTGGTACTTTGGAGTACAAAGACATGCATACCCAATTTAGATTCGTGGCAATGTGTACTTTCCGAAAATATATGGTTTTCTGGGGTGAACTTACTTTTTTCTACATTTGCCCCCCTCAAAACGATGTAAATGTGTTGATTTTGAAATATCTGAAATGACAGACCATATGGGGGTCTTCCTTTTCAGGCCTCTATATGCCACTTGCTTGGGTACACCTATACATATTGGGCATCAAACTGTTCAGAGGACCCTAGGCTTTCATATTTGGGGTGATTTGTCTTGATACCTAAAAGTATGTGGGTAATACGATGCTGCAGGGTAGAAATTTTTAAGTGATTTTTGGAAATGTCGCCAAAATCACCAACTTTAGGAATGGTTTGCCGCTTGGTACTTTGGTGTAGAAAGACATGCATACCCAATTTGGATTCAGGGGAATGTGTACTTTCCGAAAATATATGGTTTTCTGGGGTGAACATACTTTTTTCTACCTTTGCCGCCCCCCAAAACGATGTAAATGTGTTGATTTTGCAGTACCTGAAATGACAGACCATATGGGGGTCTTCCTTTTGGGGCCCCTATATGCCACGTGCTTGGGTACATCTATACATATGGGGCATCAAACTGTTCAGAGGACCCTAGGCTTTCATATTTGGGGTGATTTGTCTTGATACCAAAAAGTATGTGGGTAATACGATGCTGCAGGCTAGATATTTTGAGGTGATTTTTGGAAATGTCACCTAAATCACCAAATTTAGGAATGATTTGTGGCTTGGTACTTTGGCGTAGAAAGACATGCATACCCAATTTGGATTCGTTGGAATGTGTACTTTCCGAAAATATATGGTTTTCTGGGGTGAACTTACTTTTTTCTACCTTTGCCGCCCCCCAAAACGATGTAAATGTGTTGATTTTGCAGTATCTGAAATGACAGAACAAACGGGGGGTCTTCCTTTTGGGGCCTCCTATGCCACGTGCTTGGGTACATCTATTCATATTGGGCATCAAACTGTTCAGTGGACCCAGGATTTTATATTTGGGGTGTTTTACATTGATACCTAATGATGTGTGGGAGATATGTTGCTGTAGAGTGGAAGCTTTGAGGTCATTTTTCAAAAAATTCACCAATTTCTATAAAACATTATAACTTTAGGAAACAATTGCAACTTGGTGGTTTGGAGTACAAAGATATTTCTACCCATTTTTGATTCACCAGAATCTGTTCTTTCTAGTAATGGGTAGTTTTCTAGGGTAAACCTACTGTTAGCGGAATGTTTGGCCTTGAAATCAAAAGTATGCCGTTTGGGAAGTGTTGCTTTGGAAATTTGGTTGTGTACTGCTTGTAGATTTTGAGCTATACAAGTGAGAAATCTCCATAAAACTATATATATTTGGTATTGTCGCGTTCAGGAGACATAGACCTTTCTAAATCGGCTGTGTTCTCGTACATAAAATGAATGATGTTTCTGATATATGTGATTGTTCTTCGTGCAACATGATTTTTTTCATTTTATTTGACACTTAGAATCCAATATTTTATTAGAGAAGTAGAATTACACCAAAATTCTTGCATATTGTGAAAGTTCAGGTTGTCCTGAAAAAAACAATATATTGTTTTCCTGGGTTAACTAAAAGACCACCCCAGGAAAGGCCCTTAAAGTGAAAGAGTGCAAAATATCTAAAAACTGCTTGGCAGTAGATGTTCGCATCTAGGACAAAACGGCTGGCAGGGAAAGGGTTAAAATCCTTCGATCGTTCGAATCGAACGATTTTAGCGGGTGTTCGAAGTTCGCGAACTGTCCGCGAACGTTCGCATTTTTTGCCGGTGTTCGCGAACGGCGTTCGCGAACGGCGTTCGCGAACATCAAATCGGCAGTTTGCTACATCCCTACTCAACACATCACCCTTAACCAACCACATGTTCCCATCAGTCATTGTAATCCCAATCACTATGCAAAACGTAGACGTTCAGACTATGTAATAGTAGCCACATATGTGCCAAGTGGCTTCATATCAATGCAACATCATTAACTTGTAGAAGAATATTAAAGGGATACTGTCATGGGAAAAAAATATGTTTTCCAAAATGAATCAGTTAATAGTGCTGCTCCAGCAGAATTCTGCAATGAAATCCATTTCTTAAAAGAGCAAACAGATTTTTTTTATATTCGATTTTGAAATCTGACATGGGGCTAGACATATTGTCAATTTCCCAACTGCCCCAAGTCATGTGATCTTTTAATAAATCTTAAAAAAAAAAGTTTTTAAAGAAAAAAGAAACAATTCGTGGAAAAAAAAGGAAATCTGAATATTGGTAAATCCCCCTTGCCCCTTCAAGTTTATTCAAAGTCAAAAACACCTCTAACATTTCACACATTTGAATTGTGTCAAATCTGAGCAGGTGGTTTAAATAATTTATATTGACAGTGCCAATGTTGATTGTTATCTCTTGTGTCAGGTGCCATTTGTCCTGTCAATACCCTATTGATACAATCCTTTTCCCCTCTGAACTGTTCTCTCTCATTTACACAAATCCATTTCCAAGTGTTTTCTGTTTTTTTTTGTATCGGGCTCACAATCAGATGAACACGTATTTGCTATCTCACAGGGAGAAAACAGATGGCTAAATAAGTTCTTTAACTTTCCTTTGACACCTATTGATTGTGTTCAATAGAAATTAAGAGAAGAAGGCAATTATGTTTAAAATTTAATGGCATTCCAGTGCTGTTAATTTACTACCTGACCTGGTCGATAAAACTTGCTGGATAACAATCTATTCCGCACACACGCCTTCGTCTCTCTGGCTTGAAAAGACTGATAACCACAGACAGGAAAAGTAGGACGAGACTTTTAAATCAACTCAGAAAGGCGTATTTTCTTTAGCGCCCTGATGCACAAGGAGATATCAGCCATCAAATCCCTTCTGAGAGATTGCAGCTTGCAACTGGGTTACAGAGACAAATCAATGCTTAAAGGGAAACTATCGTCAAAATAAAATGTAAACTTTCAAAATACTTCTCTATAATTTAAGACCCCTTTTTCTCTTCTGAACTGAGTGTCTTTTCTTTAGCGTTATAAGTTCCCGAGCCTTTCGCGACTGCTTTAGACCTCTCAGTCTTGCTGCTACTTAACCCTGGAAATAATTTCTTGAATTCTTCTTTAAGGAAAGTTTTTTCAAAGGGGTTATTCACTTTTACCTTAACTTTTAGTATGTGGTAGAATGGCCAAATATTTAATTGATCTTCATTATGTATTTTAGTCTTATTAATTATTTGCCTTACTCTTCTAAATCTTTCCAGCTTTCAAGTGGGGGTCACTGACCTTATCCAAAAAACAAATGCTCTGTAAGGCCACACATTTATTGTTTTTACTACTTTTTATTACTTAGCTTTCTATTCTGCCCCTCTCCTATTTATATTATACAGTCTCTTATTCAATATTAAATATTTCACGCATCCCTTATCAATCTATCTATCTATCTATCTATCTATCTATCATCTATCTATCTATCTATCTATCTATCTATCTATCCATCTATCATTATCTATCTATCTATCCATCCATCTATCTATCTATCCATCCATCTATCTATCTAATATATTTAGTAAAATCCAAATTTATCTAATATTGTATTTATAAAAACCATGTATAATAAAAAACTCAATTTAATCCAATCATGGAAAAACTCTATAAAATCTAGTGAAAACTAAAATTTTACCCAAAACCCCCCCAAAAAAGTTTTTTGGATTTTTGGGTTAAACCCAGTACAGACCATGAAAATTTAAAATTGGGATAGGTGTCTCTCCCAATAACTGACAGGACTTCGACAGATCTGAGATGGGGGATTTTTAGATTCTGGCTTTTTGCACCATCAGGGTAGAATTAATCTCAAAAAAATTCAGTTTTTTTGTTTTTACTACTTTTTATTATTTATCTAACTATTCAGCCTCTCTCCTATTTATATTCCAGTCTCTTACTCAATATTAAATATTTCGCTCATCCCTAATCTATCTATCTATCTATCTATCTATCTATCTATCTATCTATCTATCTATCTATCTATCATCTATCTATTTATCTATCTAATTTATTTACTGAAATCCAAATTTATCTCATATTTTATTTAAAAAAAGCCATGGAAAAACTATATAAAATTGAATGAAAACTTAAATCACTCTAATTTTCCAGGGTTTCTCCCAATTGCTCTAATTTTTAGAGTTTTTTCCCAAAAACCCTGAAAAAGTTTTTTTTGATTTTTGGGCTAAAGCATAGACCATAAAAAATGTAAAATTGGGATAGGTGCCTCTCCCATTAAGTTATACAGGACTTTGACTTTTGGCACCATCAGGGTATAATTAATCTAAACAATTTGAGTTTTTGTTTTAACTACTTTATATTACTCATCTTTCTGTTTTGCCCCTCTCCTATTCATATTCCAGTCTCTTATTTAGTATTAAATATTTCACCCATTATCTATCTATCTATCTATCTATCTATCTATCTATCTATCTATCTATCTTCATCATCATCATCATCATCATCTAGCTATCATCTGTCTATCTATCTATCTATCTATCTATCTATCTATCTATCTAGCTATCTATCTATCTATCATCATCATCATCATCATCTATCTATCATCTATCTATCTATCTATCTATCTATCTATCTATCTATCTATCTATCTATCTATCTATCTATCTATCTATCTGTCTGTCTGTCTGTCTGTCTGTCTGTCTGTCTGTCTGTCTGTCTGTCTGTCTGTCTGTCTGTCTGTCTATCTATCTATCTATCTAATTTATTTACAAAAATCCAAATTTATCTCATATTATTTGTTAATAAAAAAACTCAATTTCAAATTGGGATAGGTGCCTCTCCCATTGACTTATACAGGACCTCGACTCGGTCTGAGATGGTGGATTTTCGGGTTTGCTTTTTTTGCCGCATCAGGGTATAATTAATCTCAAAAAAATGTAGTTTTTTTTTCCTCTAAAAATGTCTAATGAAAAAAAAACATTTCTCCAGATTTTAATAATTGGACTTCAATAAATAATCCCCTAAGATTCTACCATGTTACCGTCCTAATAACACAAAGAACTGGTCCATGGACAAATGCTGTTTTTCAGTGGACTGGTCCGTACCAATGTGTTTCTATGTTATTATGCCATAAAACCACTTGTTCTACCTCCGTGCATCGATCACCTGCTTGGCAGCCAGCGCTGACAGAACTTAGCAATTACATGTCACACTTTGATGACTTAATGACCCCTAACACAGGACAAAGCACCATTTGCAAATGGAGGTAAGAAGCTGGAAGAAAAGCCGTGTGGATCCATGGAGTCCTGCCGATATTATGTGCATAAATCACAGTGAATTGTTTTCCATTATTAAACGAGTTTTGAATAAAAGGTGAAAGGAACGGCAGCGCTTAAAATGAAATTATAGCTAAAATATAGGTTGACTGAGTACTAAAGGTTATTTCTTTTTCGTTATTAAGGGGCCAATTCACTAACTTCGAGTGAAGGATTCGAAGTAAAAAAACTTAGAATTTCGAAGTGTTTTTTGGGCTACTCGACCATCGAATGGGCTGCTACGACCTTTGACTACGACTTCGACTTCAAATCAAAGGATTCGAACTAAAAATCGTTCGACTAAAAATCGTTCGACATCTAAAACCTACCAAACTCAATGTTAGCCTATGGTGAAGGTCCCCATAGGCTTTCCTAAGTTTTTTTGATCGAAGGATATTCATTCGATCTTTGAATTAAAATCCTTCGAATCGAACGATTCGAAGGATTTAATCGGTCGATCGAAGGAATAATCCTTCGATCGTTCGATCATACTATCTGCGCTATCTGCGCTAAATCCTTCGACTTCGATATTCGAAGTCGAAGGATTTTAATTCCCAGTCGAATATCGAGGGTTAATTAACCCTTGATGAATCGATATGCAAATTTAAAAAAAAATTCAAATCAAATTTGGACTATTTCCTTGTCAAAGTAAACAAAAATAGCTTGAAATTCGAATTTTTTTTAATTTGAATTTTCAATTTGATTCTTAGGGGCCGATTCACCAATGGTCGAATATCGAGGGTTAATTAACCCTCGATATTCGACTTGGAATTGAAATCCTTCGAATTCGAATATCGAATTCGAAGGATTTAGCGCAGGAAATTCGATCGATCGATCGAAGGATTATTCATTCGATCGAACGATTAAATCCTTCGAATCGAACGATTCGAAGGATTTTAATTCAACGATCGAAGGAATATCCTTCGATGAAAAAAACTTAGGCAAGCCTATGGGGACCTTCCCCATAGGCTAACATTGAGTTCGGTAGCTTTTAGCTGCCGAACTAGGGGGTCAAATTTTTTTTAAAGAGACAGTACTTCGACTATCGAATGGTCGAATAGTCGAACGATTTTTAGTTCGAATCGTTCGATAGTCGTAGTCGAAGGTCGAAGTAGCCCATTTGATGGTCGAAGTAACCCAAAAAACACTTCGAAATTCGAAGTTTTTTTAATTCGAATCCTTCACTCGAATTCACTTGAATTTAGTGAATCGGCCCCCAATTGTGGTTTCAAAAAGCTCTAATATTCCCTAAACTTTGACCTTTAATGAATGGGCCTCCCCGTTTCATAGGAAGAGTATGTTTGTATTGTTATCTAGTACCTTAAAGTTATTTTCCTTCTACAATCAGTTGCAGTACATGCAATTTCCTTTGTCTTTTTAGCCATATTCAACAATTTTTATACAATGTGAAAAAAGCATTTTTACTTTTCCAACAGTAAACTGTAAAACATAGTGGGGCTCATTTATAAACACTGGGCAAATTTGGCTACTGGCAGTAACATATAGCAACCAATAAGTGACTGGCTTGTTTCTGTCAGCAGCAGGTTTAACAATGGAAGCAAGTATTTGATTGGTTAGTTACTGTCCATGTGCAAATTTGCCCAGTGTTTATAAATGAACCCCACTGAGATATATTTATCAACAGTTTGGGGCACATTTACTTGGCTCGAGCGAAGGAATAGAATAAAAAATACTTCGAATTTCGAAGTACTTTTTTGGCTACTTCGACCATGACTTCGACTTCGAATCAAATGATTCAAACTAAAAATCGTTCGACTATTCGACCATTCGATAGTCAAAGTACTGTCTCTTTAAGAAAAACTTTGACCCCCTAGTTCGCCAATCTAAAACCTACCGAACTCAATGTTAGCCTATGGGGAAGGTCCCCATAGGCTTTCTAGCCAATTTCTGATCGAAGGAATTTAGTTTGATCGATGGATTAAAATCGATCGAATGATTATTCCTTCAATCATTCGATCGAACAAATAACGCTAAATCCTTCAACTCCGATATTCTAATTAACCCTCGATATTCGACCATTAGTAAATGTGCCCCTTTGACTTTAGTGGTTTTAGAGGTTTTTGAAACCATAACTAAACTCATTTTCTCTAAAACCACAAATGTGATGAAATTTATTAAAAGTTCTGAACTGAAAGAGTAGGAAATGGGACAAGCCGCAGAAAACTTGCGAAAACCTCACAATAACTGACGTGTTTTTTGCACAAAATCCAGAATGAAAAACACCTGAAAACTTCTAAAACCATGAACCAAAGAAAGATCTTCCAGTTGTAAAAGGGACATCTGCCATTTACTTTTACATGATTACATGATTACAACAGGTTTTCGCTGGAGTATTTTTGGCATTGTCGCAATAAATCCTGGAAAAGTTGCCATTTTTTTCACGCAACTGTTTTGGATTTTTGACATCAAAATGCAACAAAAACAGCTGCTAGCAAGACACTGGAGCAGAAAAGACAGTAATTTAATAAAAGCCACACATTTGCTCCAGGTCTATTAACCCATTGGGTTATTAGACCTGGCAGTATTTATTGGTCATGCTTTTGGACGCTAGTCTTGCTTCAAATTTTGCTACCCTATCCATACTGGGAGACCTACATGACTACCAATTATTGACTTTAGAGTTTATTTAAGTGACGGACAAGAACAAAACAGTTGATTCCAATAGAAAATATATTTTTATATAATAAAGATATAATTATTATAATATTTAATTTATATATTTGCTGGGACATTGGCAGCAAAAATACTGTTTCAAGATTTTTAAAGTTTCTTTGCTACCAAGAACACTGAGGGGCTCATTCACTAAGTTCGAGTGAAGGAATAGAATAAAAAATACTTTGAATTTCGAAGTATTTTTTTGGCTACTTCGACCATCGAATTTGCTACTTCGACCTTCTACTACGACTTTGAATTGAACAATTCGAACTAAAAATCGTTCGACTATTTGACCATTCGATAGTCAAAGTACTGTTTCTTTAAGAAAAAACTTCGACCCCCTAGTTCGCCACCTAAAAGCTACCGAAGTCAATGTTAGCCTATGAGGAAGGTCCCCATAGGCTTTCCAAGTTTTTTCTGATAGAAGGATAATCCTTCGATCGATGGATTAAAATCCCTTGAATGCAAAATCCTTCAACTTCGATATTCGAAGTCAAAGGATTTTAATTAGCCAGTCGAATATCAAGGGTTAATTAACCCTCGATATTCGACCCTTAATACATCTGCCCCTGACTGTAGAGGATAAAGGAGGATAAAAGTAAATAAATAGACTTTGACAATTCCAAGCCATAATCCAGGATATCCTAACAGAGAAAGCTCCTTCTACAGGAACGGTTCATCTGGGCTTTGCTTGGGCAGGAGGACGCGGCCATAGATTTCCCCAACAGTGTAAAATGATTCACATTGTTCATACGGACAGCACATTAATAACTTGGGAATGCGAGATCTCTTTTCATCTGAGCTTGAGACCCGCTAGAGGATTGAGGAGCTGACTCCTTGCTTCTAATATAACATTCCTTTTCTTACCTACGAAAATTAATATTGATTGCAAGGACTTTTCGCTTTTTGATGCACCTGGAAGTATAGGTGGAATAAATATGAAGTTATTGACTTTCTGACAGTCCCTTTAGCTTAATTTATTAAGGATTCTTTCATAGAAAGAGCTTTGTTTAGGGCTGCTTTATATAAATATATATAGCGAGAAAAAGTAAAGTTTTATTAAATACCCCCCACGGGGCATGTTTTTCGAAATGTGAACTTAGAACTTAATAAATAAAAACCTACCCACATTCTATTCATTCCTATGGGATTTTCAGTAACGTATTTATCAAATTGTGAGTTCTCACCCATTGATAAATTCAATTCTAAAGATCCCACTGGAAAGAATAGAACGTGGGTGAGTTTATTAAGCTCTAAACTCACATTTTGATAAATCGGCCTCTTAGGGTTTTTTTTTTTTACCAAAACAAATTTTATTCTCATATTTTACCAGCAATAAACTTGACCTAGCTCCCATTCACAAATTTGGCTAATTTACTAATGATTCAAAATAGTTTTTATGAATACCTCAAATTTTTTTGAAAACGTATGCAGATTTCGAGCAAAAAACAGCATCAAATGTCTGAAAATCTTGAAGACAAAAATCATCTTCAAATGGTTAAAGGGACCTCTGCCACTGACTTTTACACAAATTCAAAAGGTTTAACTGGAGTATATCCAGTGGCTGCTTTGTGGCATAATACATTTTCCTCAAATTTGAGCTTTTTCAGTGAAAGAAACTCAAAACTTTCAGAAAAAATAAAACTCAACCTTTAATAAATAGGATCAAATTATACAGATGCAGAAAACCACCTGAGCATTCTGGATAACCAGTCTCATACATGCATTTTTTTCAATTTTTTCAATATTATACAGAATATTTGTAAGTAGAAATTGCCCAATAATTTAAATTAAATGTAAAACTAAAGCACATGGGCAAAGCATTCCATCTCTAACTATCTGTATTTTTACTTAGGGGGCCGATTCACCAATGGTCGAATATCGAGGGTTAATTAACCCTCGATATTCGACTAGGAATTGAAATCCTTCGAATTCGAATATCGAATTCGAAGGATTTAGCGCAGGAAATTCGTTCGATCGATCAAAGGATTATTCATTCGATCGAACGATTAAATCCTTCGAATCGAACGATTCGAAGGATTTTAATTCAACGATCGAATGAATATCCTTCGATGAAAAAAACTTAGGCAAGCCTATGGGGACCTTCCCCATAGGCTAACATTGAGTTCGGTAGCTTTTAGCTGCCGAACTAGGGGGTCGAATTTTTTTTTTTAAAGAGACAGTACTTCGACTATCGAATGGTTGAATAGTCAAACGATTTTTAGTTCGAATCGTTCGATAGTCGTAGTCGAAGGTCGAAGTAGCCCATTCGATGGTCGAAGTAGCCCAAAAAACACTTCGAAATTCGAAGTTTTTTAAATTCGAATCCTTCACTCGAATTCACTCGAATTTAGTGAATTGGCCCCTTACTGTATGGGGCAGATTCATCAAGGGTTGAATTTTGAGTTTATGGGAGTTTCTAAAAACTCCCATAAATTAGAAATTCCAAAAAAAAGACCAATTGAAATGTATTCAAAATTAAAAATTTTACAGGTGAATAGGATCGACCTGCAAACTCAAATCGAATTTGAATCAAATTTGTTTGAATTTGATTCCAGTCTTTTCACAAATCAAACAAACGACTCCAAATTGATTGTAGGAGGTTACACACCAATTCAGCAGGTTTTAGATGGTGAATAGTCGGTTATAACTTTCAAAATTTGAATTTCACATTTTTTTTTAAACTCAAATCGAAATTGGACTATTCCCTAGTCAAATTACACTAAAAAAACCTGGAAAAACTACAATTTTCAATTTGACCCTTGATAAATCTGCCCCTATGTGTTGGAGTTGCCATATTCCCTTAGAAATTAGAGTAAAAGGGTATGAATAGTTTGTATTATTTTGTGCACAGGACAATCCTTCTCTGCACATTTATACAAATGGTTGGGAATTGAGATATAGTTTTCTCTTTCTCAGAGCAATCTCTATAGACAATTATAGCAATCAGCACCATCTACAGGGGGTGGAAAAATACAGAGGCACCTAATGAGAAAAGAATTGTATTTTAAAGCCTCTAAATGACAATTAAAAAGCATTCTTTCCATGCACTTCATCTCAGTTTCAATACTAATAACTAATCATTTTCTTCCATAAAAAGACTTCTGAAAATCAGTGCTTTCGGCTGTGAATTCGGCAGTATCATGAGAGAGAATGAACATGTTCTTAAAGAAGATGAATAGTTGGAGTCTCGCTGCTGCTCTGTTAGTCACTAGAACCATAAAGTCATACTCCAAACACAAAGGACTGCCTCATAATGGATAGTTGCTAAGCAACTACAAAGAAACGACCCCAGGAACCAATCCAAAACTTAATTTATACCTCTGTCTCAAACTGGGCCCTGATTGAGGCCTGCAGTAGGACCAGCACTTGAGGTGTGACGGTAAGAAGGACCAGCAATGTTGTAAAGTGTTTCCATGGTTGTGGCTCACTTACTCTGCCACTCTTCCATTGAACCATTGAAATAATTTACTGCCTCAAATACATGAACAAAAATAAACCCCAGTGCTACACAAATGATATAAAACATCCTTTGTACCAATTCTTGCTATATTACATTGATTTTGGCTTTGTTTTCAAGGTGATTGAAATGAAGAGAGTCCTGTCCTACCTTCCAACATTCCTAACTTAAATTTTGACATTTTAAGCCACCCCTTGTCTAGTGCAGTCAGCACTTGTTTGATGAGGTCACCAAAGGAGCAAATCTTTGTCTGATCTGGCCACCCATGTGTGGAATATCTTGCAGGTCTATAAGGATCCATCAGGAGAGAACCAGTATCAAGGTGCCAATGAAGCCCTTGCCTAATGGGATTTTTAAACCTGCCCAATTTCTGCCCAACTAGCAATTAGGGATGTCGCGGACTGTTCGCCCGCGAACTAGTTCGCGCGAACATCGACTGTTCGCGTCCGCCAAATGTTTGTGAACGTCGCGCGACGTTCGCCAATTTGGGTTCGCCTTAGCTGGCGCTTATTTTTTACCTCTCACCCCAGACCAGCAGATACATGGCAGCCAATCAGGAAGCTCTCCCTCCTGGACCACCCCCACACCCCCTGGACCACTCCCCTTCCATATATAAACTGAAGCCCTGCAGTGTTTTTTCATTCTGCCTGTGTGTGCTTGGAAGAGCTAGTGTAGGGAGAGAGCTGTTTAGTGATTTGGGGGACAGTTGATAGTAACTTTGCTGGCTAGTAATCTACTTGATACTGCTCTGTATTGTAGGGACAGAACTCTGCAGGGATTTGAGGGACAGCTTTGCTGACTAGTAGTAATCTACCTTCTACTGCAGTGCTCTGTATGTAGCTGCTGTGGGCACTGCTTCTGATCTCATCTGCTGAGTGCTGACTGCTGTAATAACCCAATAGTCCTTGTAAGGACTGCTTTTATTTTCTTTTTTGTTTTTTTTACTTTGCTACTATAAGAGCCCAGTGCTATTAGTCTAGCTGTGTTGGGGAGTGGGACTGGTGTGCTGCTCCTAGTAGTTCAGCACCAACCAGAGTAATTCTTTTTTTTAATATATATATATATATATTTTTTTTTTTTATTTTACTTATCTTACTGTTCTTTAACGTGTCCAGTGCTGTTTGCTGTTCTTCATAGTAGTGCACCAATAGTAGTGCACTTGCAGGCATTGTTTGCCCAGTGTGTTCTTCAAACAACTGCCACCTAGCTGTGTGAGCTTTTTCACATTCTGTCTAAATATCAATAATAATACCGTCTCCAGAAACACCACCTGAGTGACGTTTTTCAAGCAGCAATAATATATTCCGTATCCACTGCTGTAGTGTTTACGTTGACCTTGCAGGCATTGTTGTTTGCCCAGTGTGATCTTCAAACAACTGCCACCTAGCTGTGTGAGCTTTTTCACATTCTGTCTAAATAACAATAATAATTCCGTGTCCGTAAACATCACCTGAGTGATGTTTTTACAGCAGCAATAATATATTCCGTATCCACTACTGTATACGTTGCCCTTGCAGGCATTGTTTGCCCAGTCTTTAATCAAGTGCCACCTAGCTGTGTGAGCTTTTTCACATTCCGTGTCCAGAAACATCACCTGAGTGACGTAGTGTGATTTCTGCCCTTTACAGCACAAAACGCAGCGCTGTGTCAACAATGTATTTTTCAGATACATTTTTGCCCTTGATCCCCTTCTGGCATGCCACTGTCCAGGTCGTTGCACCCTTTAAACAACTTTAAAATAATTTTTCTGGCCAGAAATGTCTTTTCTAGCTTTTAAAATTCGCCTTCCCATTGAAGTCTATGGGGTTCGCGATGTTCGCGAACCGTTCGCATTTTTGACGCAAGTTCGCGAATATGTTCGCGAACATTTTTTCCGACGTTTGCTACATCCCTACTAGCAATCCCAAATAGGTTGGGCACGCAGCTCCAATTTCCCCATATACAGACTAATAAGTTGTCATCTGGAATGGCAGAGTTAGAAGCTTTTCTTGGCCATTGTAAGGCCAGTTTAACACCACGGGGGTTGTTTACTAAACTCCGAATGCCAGAAATCTGAAAAATTCGTTTTTTTAGTATAAAATCAGAATTTTTAGTGAGAAAGAAAATCACGAACTTTTTGGAATTTATTCAACCCCGAAGGATGGAAAAAGTCAGAATCAGAAAATCCGACATCTCAGACCTGTGAGGTTGCATATAATTCAATGGGAGAAATCCCAAAAATCCCCAGAAAATAATTCTGAGTTTTCGGTTGGAAATTCCGAAAATTTCATAAAATTGTTATTTTTCATGGTTATTTTTCCCGCAAACAAAATTTTGCGAAAGTGTATTAATAAATAAGCCAAAAAAACCTGTGCGGATTTTTTTCAAGGGTTCTTTAAAAAAATAATGAGATAAATATCCCTTCAAGTATTACCCAGCCACACCCATGATTCTTTCCAACTAGGGATGCACCACTATATTAGGATTTGGCCGAATCCCAAATCCTTTATAAAAGATTTATCCAAATACTGAACCAAATCTGAACCCTAATGTGCATATGTACAGTAAATTAGGTAGAAATGCACTGAATCCACTATTTTAGGATTTGGCCAAATCCCAAATCCTTTGTGAAAGATTCATCTGAATACCGAACCAAATCTGAACTCTAATGTGCATATGTAAATTAGGTAGGGATGAACCAAACCCACTATTTTAAGATTCAGGGAAAGAGAACTGCATGCGGTTAAAAAAAACTTTTCGACTTCCTTGCTTGTGTGATGAAAAGTCACAGGATTTTTTGGATTTTGTTCAGGCAGGCACTTGGATTTGGCCAAATTCTACTGAAAAAGGCAGAATCTAGGCCAAATCCCGAACCGAACCCTGAACCCTATTTCAAACTTCACCCTGTTTTGAGAAAGACCCATTTCATTTTCTGGTACATGACAAGGGACTATATGGAAGTACAGTAAGGGGCTGATTCATGAAGCTCGAGTGAAGGATTCGAATTAAAAAAACTTCGAATTTTGAAGTGTTTTTTGGGCTACTTCGACCATCGAATGGGCTACTTCGACCTTCGACTACTACTTTGACTTCGAATCGAACGATTCGAACTAAAAATCGTTCGACTATTCGACCATTTGATAGTCGAAGTACTGTCTCTTTAAGAAAAACTTTGACCCCATACTTCGGCAGCTGAAAGCTACCGAAGTCAATGTTAGCCTATGGGGAAGGTCCCCATAGGCTTGCCTGACATTTTTTGATCGAAGGATTTTCCTTCGATCGTTGGATTAAAATCCTTCGAATCGTTTGATTCGAAGGATTTTATTGTTCGATCGAAGGAATAATCCTTCGATCGTTCGATCGCAGGATTTGCGCTAAATCGTTCGACTTCGATATTCGAAGTCGAGCGATTTTAGTTCCTAGTCGAATATCGAGGGTTAATTAACCCTCGATATTCGACCCATAGTGAATCGGCCCCTAAGTGAAGCAGAAATAAATGAAACCCTTACAATAATGAATACATACTGTATAATATGTTTCCATAGTGATTCATAGACCAAGATTAAAGTCTGAGTTTTACATGACAAAAACATTATTACAAATCACTGGATATGGTAAGTGAGATTAAAAAGAAATTATAATTATAGAGAAAAGTATTACATTATATATTGATATAGTGATAGCACGTACTGATTGCTCATTGCATAGTTATTTCATTCTGTATCAAATTCTTTCCAAGTTCTGAATTTATTAGTTTGAATATCTGAATTGGTTTTTGTTTTGTTGAGTTTGTTAAAGAACAAGATGCCAATAATAAATCCTCCCCATGCATAAAGTTACCTCATGGAGACCTATTTATCAACAGTCTCATTCTAGAGCTTTTTGAAACCATGCCTAAACTCACTTTCTCTAAAACCACAAATGTCATGAAATTTATTAAGAAATGCAAATTTAAAAAGCAAGTATGAAAAAAAAGCTCTGAACAAACCAAAATACGAATAACTCTAAAACCTCTAAACAGTTTTTGAGATAATTACTAGTTTAAAAAATCTGAAAACCTATTAAAAGCATGAATTGATTAAAAAACTCCCACTGACTTCCATAGGACCTCGCCAACTTTTACTTTTTGTAATATTGTTTTTTGTGGTTTTTGCACTTGGGGGGCTCATTTACTAATGAATTTCGATTTCTTCCACGATTTTCAAAAAATTCATGGTTTTCTTATTTTTTTAAAAGCTCTACAATTACTAAATTTATTAATTAGAAACCACGAAAACCTCTAATACAAAACTTCACCATTTTGGACTTTTAGAGGTTTTCAGATTTTGTTTTTCTCTAGCAACTCTCCGAAATACTCAAATTTTTAGAGGCATTTGTATTTTTTTTTTTTTGGATTGTTCAGTGTAATTTTCTGTTCATACTTTTTTTATTCAGATCTTTTAATAAGTGTCAGGACTTTCGTTGTTTTAGAGAAAGTGGGTTTAGGAGTGGTTTCAAAAAACTCTAAAGCCACTAAAACTGACCTCTAGGGGCGGATTCACTAACTTCGAGTGAAGGATTCGAAGGTAAAAAAAGTCGAATTTCGAAGTTTTTTTTGGGCTACTTTGACCATCGAATGGAACTAAAAATCGTTCGACTATTCGACCATTCGATAGTACTGTCTCTTTAAAAAAAACTTTAACCCCCTAGTTCGCCATCTAAAAGCTACCGAAGTCAATGTTAGCCTATGGGGAAGGTCCCCATAGGCTTGGGTAACTTTTTTTGATAGAAGGATATTCCTTTGATCGTTGGATTAAAATCCTTCGAATCGTTCGATTCGAAGGATTTTATCGTTTGATCGAAGGAATTATCCTTTGATCGTTCGATCGAACTATCTGCGCTAAATCCTTCGACTTCGATATTCGAAGTCGAAGGATTTTAATTCCTAGTCGAATATCGAGGGTTAATTAACCCTCGATATTCGACCCTTAGTGAATCGGCCCCTTAATAAATAGACCTCCAAGACTTGTAATAAAAAGGAGAGTCATTGTAAAGAGTCTTGGGGTTGCAAAGCTCGCCCATGCCCTAGGACCAGAGGAGGTGTTCCTTTATATCCTAGGACACCTATAAAGGGAATAAAAAGCACATGTGGCTATCAAAAGCAAATATATCAAAATATGGGAAATTCTCTTCTGCTGGGATTTTCTACCTCCGGCTCTCCAGCTGCTGTGCTGCCATGTAAAGTGCAATAACAGCTGGGAAGCCTGCTCCACTGTGTCACTAAATAATATAAATTAATCCAATAAAGCCTTACCTGTATTGCTATGTTTTCTATTCAACTCATGGGCAGTTTAATGGTACAAGAATGAAATACAGTTATTGATGCCATAGGGTGCGTATGTGCCTGGAAGTTAAGGAGCCCTATCAAACTAAAGAAGCCTTCTTGAGTCAATGTGGTGCTTTGTAAATAAATTTATAGAAATAAAAAATCCTTAGGGGGAGTCTGCACAGGGCAACAGAAGCTCCAGGAAATTGCCACAGTCCCCAAGGCACTATAGAATAATTATTCAAAAATATCCTGGAAGCTACTAAATATAAAAGTCAAAGAGTATCTTTATTATATAAACATAGTAAAAAAAAATGGTAGATACTGGCCCTCCAATAATCTACTTTACGCGTTTTCTACCTGTATTTCTTTTACTATGTTTATATAATAAAGATACTATAAGATAATATTCAGTAGCTTCCTGGATATGTTTGGATAATTATTCTGTGTAAATAAATGCCTACATTGTTGGCCCTTTAAAGTCAAGAGAAACCATTAAAATACTTGCCGTCAACACAAGAGGGCCTGTTCCTTGTTGTTCCGGCTACTTTTCCAGGAAGACAAGAACATTTCACGGTCTGTGAGCGTTCCTCGATGCGATTCTTATTGCAGCATCTGTGCGCAGCTATAACTTCACAAGTTCCTCCTTCTGCGGAAACACAAAACACATGTTAGTATAATAGAGGAACACTTACAAGAGTCCTGTGTGGTCCATTTTTTGAAACCCGTACTCGACCAGTACCTGCAACCCGAACCCGCTACCCGACATGATATAGGCCAACTAACCTTCCGACCTGGGGGACACACGGAACCAGAAGTGATGCCACATTTGCCCATAAGTGACGTCACTCTGGTGCCGAGTCTTCCAGAAAAAAATTAAAAACTGGAAGAATCCCTTGAAAAAGTCATTCAGACTTATTAAGAAACGGGTTTTACTTTTTCTTCAACAGAATTCAGATATTTCCAGCCTTTTGCAATACTGTGTTCTATGAGCCAATAGCCGGGAACCTCACAAGGGATATGATCATCTAGAAATAATAAAATTCCTATACATTTCACATTTCAATTTTAAAGACATTACAAGAGCCAGTGGTTTTTGTAACTTCTACATAAAATGGACAGATTCTTGCAGTCAGACATACACTATGTTGCCAAAAGTATGTGGAAGCCTCTTCTTATTATTGAATATATTTAATTCCCCATTTGAAAGCTGGAAAGAGTCAGATGAAGAAGGCAGATAATTAAAAAATAATAAAAAATTAAAAAATGATGGCCAGTTGAAAAGTTGCTTAGAATTAGGCATTCTATAATATACTAAAACTTAACTTAAAGGTAAACCCCCACTTTAAAAATGCTTGACCGCTTTCGCAATAGCCCCCATAAAGAGCAGTGGAATTAGTTTTTAGCTACACATACCATTGTAGAGATTAATTGAATCAGTGTAACTGTCTTAATAGGTGGCCCATAACAGGAAAAGGCCAGTGGATATGGTTTGTAGTGATTGCTTATACTGAGATTTGGGGTCATTTGCTGCCTGGGTACCCCTAGAACTATAGCACGTTGACTGTTACCCCAATGTTTCTATATATCTGTAACTTTGTTATGAGCTAAGGGGGCCCAGCCTGAAGGCCAGTTAGGGGGAGATTTAGGGTGAGTGCTTATTTGTGCTCTGGGTACCCCTGGAACTATAGCAGGGTGACTGTTATCCCAATGTTTCTATATATCTATAACCTTGTTATGAGCTAAGAGGGCCCAGCCTGAAGGCCAGTTAGGGGAAGATTTGGGGCGGGTGCTTCTTTGTACCCTGGGTACCCCTGGAACTATAGCAGGGTGACTGTTACCCCAATGTTTCTATATATCTGTAACCTTGTTATGAGCCCAGCCTGAAGGCCAGTTAGGGGGAGATTTGGGATAAGTGCTTATTTTTGTCCTGGGTACCCTTGAAACTTTATCAGGGTGACTGTTACCCCAATGTTTCTATATATCTGTAACCTTATGAGCTAAGGGGGCCCAGCCTGAAGGCCAATTAGAGTGAGATTTGGGGTGAGTGCTTATTTTTGCCCTGGGTACCCCTGGAACTATAGCAGGGTGACTGTTACCCAATGTTTCTATATATCTGTAACCTTGTTATGCTAAGGGGGCCCAGCCTGAAGGCCAGTTAGGGGGAGATTTGGGGTGAGTGTTTATTTGTACCCTGGGTACCCCTGGAACTATAGCAGGGTGACACCCCAATGTTTCTATATATCTGTAACCTTGTTATGAGCTAAGGGGGCCCAGTCTGAAGGTCAGTTAGGGGGAGATTTGGGGTGAGTGCTTATTTGTACCCTGGGTACCCCTGGAACTATAGCAGGGTGACTGTTACCCCAATGTTTCTATATATCTGTAACCTTGTTATGAGCTAAGGGGGCCCAGTCTGAAGGCCAGTTAGGGGGAGATTTGGGGTGAGTACTTATTTGTGCCCTGGGTACCCCTGGAACTATAGCAGGGTGACTGTTACCCCAATGTTTCTATATATCTGTAACCTTGTTATGAGCCCAGCCTGAAGGCCAGTTAGGGGGAGATTTGGGATAAGTGCTTATTTTTGTCCTGGGTACCCTTGAAACTTTATCAGGGTGACTGTTACCCCAATGTTTCTATATATCTGTAACCTTATGAGCTAAGGGGGCCCAGCCTGAAGGCCAATTAGAGTGAGATTTGGGGTGAGTGCTTATTTTTGCCCTGGGTACCCCTGGAACTATAGCAGGGTGACTGTTACCCAATGTTTCTATATATCTGTAACCTTGTTATGCTAAGGGGGCCCAGCCTGAAGGCCAGTTAGGGGGAGATTTGGGGTGAGTGTTTATTTGTACCCTGGGTACCCCTGGAACTATAGCAGGGTGACACCCCAATGTTTCTATATATCTGTAACCTTGTTATGAGCTAAGGGGGCCCAGTCTGAAGGTCAGTTAGGGGGAGATTTGGGGTGAGTGCTTATTTGTACCCTGGGTACCCCTGGAACTATAGCAGGGTGACTGTTACCCCAATGTTTCTATATATCTGTAACCTTGTTATGAGCTAAGGGGGCCCAGTCTGAAGGCCAGTTAGGGGGAGATTTGGGGTGAGTACTTATTTGTGCCCTGGGTACCCCTGGAACTATAGCAGGGTGACTGTTACCCCAATGTTTCTATATATCTGTAACCTTGTTATGAGCTAAGGGGGCCCAGCCTGAAGGCCAGTTAGAGTGAGATTTGGGGTGAGTGCTTATTTGTGCCCTGGGTACCCCTGGTACTATAACTGGCTGATATTCATCATTTGACCAATGTTTGGCTTTCATTGAGGGGGTAGTCTCTTCAGATCAGTAGGGTGAAGACTACATCTACAGCTTAATGTGGCTCTCATTTCTAGCTTGTTTGATCTGTGGCCTCTTTTTGGTCTCTATAAAAGGTCCAATAAACTGCCAGTTTTATAATGGTCACGCTTGCAAGCATTACTATCATGCATGTATCCTGCTTTCCTCATTTTCATCAATTTTCCTTCCCAATGCAAATACAACCGTTACCAGAAAATATAAGTAAAACAAAATTCCCCGTAACCGCTTTACTAAAGGCAACGCACAAGTTTATTTTGTTTTTATAAGAGTGTCCCCATAATGAAGCTGTTTTATTTGCAATTAATCTTAGGAAGAATCCTCAGAATACCTTTTCTCTAATCAGTTTATCTATTAATTCTCTTTCTTATAATGTGGAAACAATGTTCTTGTGTACATTCCTGATGGCAAATACAGGTTCCCAGCAGTTGTTTGACTAATGATGGTATCAAAATAACAACATAATGAAAGCATAAAACAAAGACCGATCACCCTTGGGCCCCTCCGGGCTGTGAAATGGGTTTATCACCAAATGCCAAACAGCAGATAAAGCCTTTACATTCCCAGTGCATTGGTTCACAGCAGAAATGGCAAAAGTTCAAGAACATAAAAGGTCATACTTTCAGGATTCTCAGAGAGTAAAACCAAGGCAGATGCAGGCAACCTGCCACTGTGACAGTGTTAAAGGGAAACTATGATTGAATATTTATTTCCTCTATATACAGTATAAAGCTTGCAGCAGTGAAATATGTTATTTACTCAAAAGCCACCCATGCTGGTCACCAGAAGAGACTTATTTATTATAGTGAACACACACGTGCAAGAGCAACAAGGTTTGCAAAATTAAATTCCTTTGTAGTGATGGTCGAATTTGCGCAGTTTCGCCGAAAAATTAGCGAATTTCGCCGGTTTTTTCGACGCCGGCGCCCATCTTTGACGCCGGCGTCCGTTTTTCGGAAAAAAATTTTTTGACGCCGGCAAATTTTTACCGCGAATTTTCGCGGGCGTTTTGCGAATTTATTCGCTGGGCGCGAATCGTGCAAATTTGCTGCGAATTCGCACCTGGCGAATAAATTCGCCCATCACTATTCCTTTGTACTGTATCCATGCATGTGCACTCATGGCTTTTGAGCCCTGGCACTCCCTAGTCTGTGGGCATTATCTAGTGGGCATGACAGGGGATGACCTAGTACCACCTGTCACTCACCTGCTAAATACAGACAGTGATGGTTTTGGAGCGTGGTGTAACCCTTTGTGCTCCATACCCCTGGCAGAGATGGGCCCAGTAGTTTGGTAGTGAGGAACCAAGCAACCAGCATACCCCCCACCCCATTGCTTCCTTCCATACTCCCCTCTGGCTGATTGCTCACTCCCATAGTGGTTGATGGGACAGGTTATAGGTCTTTAAAATTGTGTTCCTCCATATTGTCTGGAAGGCAAGTGCTTTTGTTGCCTACCCTTAGCTTTTGACACCAGGAAAAAACGGTTAGGCCCCGGTCCTTGTGTGGGCCCACCAACCCAGACCCACTCCCTGGCATAGACTCTGAGTGCTGCTCTGACCTCCCACCCTGGCCCCAATCACCCTGCAACATGGGAACAAGATGCGTGAGGGAAATATTTGTGGCTGGGAGGACAGGGACCCCCTGAATCAGATGCCCGAGTGGGCCCTGGAGCCCTCAGTCTGACACACATATATGAACACAGACATATCAAGCAGTTCAAACATATGGTTAAAGTAACTGATCTACAGCTGCAATAATAACAACATCAATGTTCATTAACCTTGGCAACATTGCCTGCTGTTACCTTATCCTACTGCCTGGGGGTATTCCTTGACTTTTCCTTCTCTGACAATAGTAACACCAGGGTCCAAACCAGTCACTTTTTCCTAATACTGGCAAAACCTGTTCCTTTCACTTGCTAGTAACAGCTAAGAGGCGTTTCCATGGCCTCATCCTATTCCACCCAGAATACTGCAACTTGCTACTAACTGTCATCCCCAACTCCCACCTCTCCCAACCACAGTCTATCTTAAGCACTGCTGCTTGAATTGTCCTCCTCTGATTGTTTCCCTTTAAGCAAAGAATAACAAAATAATTGTAATGACTTTCCAGAGTCCTTCCTTCTTCTGAAGCTCACGGCATCTCTTCCCTTGGGTCTCCATAAATTCCTGACTGACTCCTCCGTTCCTCTCAGAGCTACTGCCAAGTCACACCACCCACATTTTCTGCTGTTTGCCACTTTAATCCTCTGCCTCTTGCTTATACTTACATTAGGGATTTCATCCCGAAATTCCTCCATAGAGAATTCTAATTCAGTTTCTTCAGAACTAAACGTATAGACACTTATTATTGGCCTATTTGTATCTGTAAGTTACCAATTACAACCACTTAGATTGTAAGCTCAGTAGGGAAGGGACCACCATGCTCTTGTCTCACAACAGCACTTAATCCTAAATTTATTGGTATTTTTCACTCTTACTTATAGTGTATTACTTTATCATTGCTCCTCTGTTCTATTATTGTAGTGTTTTGATGTACAACCATGTATATACAGGTATGGGGCCTGTTATCCAGAATGCTCAGGGGTTTTCTGGATAACAGATCTTTCCATAATTAGGATCATACCTTAAGTCTACTAGAAAGCCTATTAAATAAACCCAATAGGCTGCTTTTGGTTTTGCTTCCAATAAGGGTTAATTATATCTTAGTTGGGATCAAGTACAAGCCATTGTTTTATTATTAAAGTAAATAATTTAAAAAAAATTGGATTATTTGGATAAAATGGAGTCAATGGGAGTCATCCATTTAGTAATTTGGAGCTTCCTTGAACAAATTTCCCAGATAACAGGTTTCCCGTACCTGTGTTAGCAGCAGTATATCTAAAAAAGGTATACAATATATACAGTACAGTAAATGAAAAATCTGATTGGCCATTAGAAAAACACTCAAGTATAAAGAAAACAAATGGTCACATGTTTAACATACAGCTTTGTGTTTAGCATAATTTCACAAATTAAGGACATCTCCATGATTTACTGTGTATCCAAATGCAATTTGTGTGGCTGGAATCCTCATAGCTAGAAATTACTTATGCAGACAGTTATGGAATTTATGTTTAATTATTCACTGTAGGTGTCAGCAGTGGCTATTGTTTTTTTTTTTTTGTAATGTGAAGTATAAATTTTAGTAACACACACAGAACAGCTCACTGGTGGTAATATATATAGATATAGATATATATATATATATTCATAGTAAGATCGGGCAGTCGCATAATTTTAATTGTAGAAATCAAATTGTGTGGGGGGAAAAAGGGAATAAATAATAAAACAACTTAACACTGGTGTTTTATAAGGAATTATGTGCCCCCTACTGTAAATGATAAGGATATTAGAAGTCACTGAGGGGTTCTGTGACCATATAAAGGCACAAGGCTGCAGGCTGAGTTATACAGGGAACTCTGAGTATAACTCATGTATTATAAGGGATAATGTACCCCCTACTGTAAATGATAAGGATATCAGAAGTCACTGAGGGGTTCTGTGACCATATAAAGACACAAGGCTGCAGGCTGAGTTATACAGGGAACTCTGAGTATCACTCATGTATTATAAGGGATAATATACCCCCTACTGTAAATTATAAGGATATTAGTAGTCACTAAGGAGTTTTTCTGTGACCATATAAAGGCACAAGGCTGCAGGCTGAGTTATACAGGGAACTCTGAGTATCACTCATGTATTATAAGGGATAATATACCCCCTACTGTAAATGATAAGGATATTAGAAGTCACTGAGGGGCTCTGTGACCATATAAAGGCACAAGGCTGCAGGCTGAGTTATACAGGGAACTCTGAGTATCACTCATGTATTATAAGGGATAATGTACCCCCTACTGTAAATGATAAGGATATTAGAAGTCACTAGGGGTTCTGTGACCATATAAAGGCACAAGGCTGCAGGCTGAGTTATACAGGGAACTCTGAGTATCACTCATGTATTAAAAGGGATAATGTACCCCCTACTGTAAATTATAAGGATATTAGAAGTCACTGAGGGGTTGTTCTGTGACCATATAAAGGCACAAGACTGCAGGCTGAGTTATACAGGGAACTCTGAGTATCACTCATTTATTATAAGGGATAATGTACCCCCTACTGTAAATGATAAGGATATTAGAAGTCACTGAGGGGTTGTTCTGTGACCATATAAAGACACAAGGCTGCAGGCTGAGTTATACAGGGAACTCTGAGTATCACTCATGTATTATAAGGGATAATGTACCCCCTACTGTAAACTATAAAGATATATTTTTATTCATTCCTTGGCATAAATGATATATCCAAGACTAATTTGTCAAGGAAGAAAAGTAAAATGATAAAACAGTAAGAGAATAGATAATTCTATAACAAAGTTATTGTGCATGTAAATATTTCAGCATTAGAAAATCCAGAGAAAGAAGCTATGCCTATGATTGTGGGTGACTGTGCAATGGAGGGGCAGAACTGTGACTCACTCTAACACTATCACTTGGCAATTCCCTGCAGTAAATCATAAATTATTGGACTGTATATTAGTACTGTTTTCAGGTCAAGCTTGGGGATTAACTAATCTACAACATATGTTAGACACAGCTGCTAGGCTTTTTCATATGTTTCCTGGCAATTCAAGTGAAAGGAGATTAGTTTTGATATTTTGTGAATGTGTTTGATCCACAATTGAAGTGGCTTAATAATGAGAAAGGACAGACATTCATTTCGGTAGCTGGGCACAGGCTTGAGAACCTTGTCAGAATAAACAGTCAAAGGCACTTTCATACCAAGACACTATTGACATTCATTAATTTCACACCGTCCAGTAGATAAATAAGAGTCAAGCAAGAATCCCACTTCCCACTCACTTCCTTCCTGTTTCCAGTTGTCTATGACATCACCATTTAATAAGATTTAGCCCTTAAAGGGCAAGTCAAAAATGTGCCTAATAAAAGAAAACACAACTCTAAAAACTTTCCAATATACATTCATTACAAATATGTAAAAACAATTGGTATTGAAAGCATTGGCTTAAAGGATAAGTAAACCTTTAAAATAAGTGAATGTAAAATTGATGAGGGGGCTATTCTAAGCACTTTTGCAATGTACATTCATTATTTATTCTTTTTTCATTCCAAGATATTAAGGGATACATGTACTGTTAATATTAATTAATTTTGTTACAACAGCGCCACCTGCTGGTCATTTTCAGATCATTCTGACCACAAAGTAGTCAAGGAAGTTGTCAGGAGAAAGAAAGAGGCTGCTCTGATGTTCTTCTGCTTAGGAAAGATTTGAGAAAGATTTAAAATTTTTTCGTAAGCAGAAGAACTTCAGAGCAGTCTTCTTTGACTACATTATGGTCAGAATGGTCAGAAAATGACCAGCAGGTGGCGATGTTGTAACAACATTCATATTAACAGTACATGTATCCCTTAATATCTTGGAATGAAAAAATAATAAATAGTGAATGTACATTGTAAAAGTGCTTAGAATAGCCCCCTCATCAATTTTACATTCACTTATTTTAAAGGTTTACTTATCCTTTAACTCCCAGTCGTTACTTTTTTAACAATGTTGCACAAGTCTTGGTTCCCCAGCAAATACAGGTCTGTCCAACTGTCTAGACATCAGGGCAGAGAATAGAAAGGGACAGACACTGCTTTCAATAGTAATACATATACTAATAACTTAAAAACCATAGAACATTTTGTAATTAATGTATATTGCAAAGTTACATAAAATTATGTTTTCTTTTATTAGGCATATGCTTATTTTGGCCTTTGAAGGGGATTTAAACCCAAAAATAAAATGCTGCCTACTAAATAATGTTGCCCACTAAAATAAGGGTTTGCCATGTTTTATGCCCCCTCCCCCAGGGTTGCCACCTGTCCAGTTCGGGAATAATGGGCAGGGGGGCGGATGACATTGGGGGCGGGGCGGAGGATGTCGGGGGGCAGGGTGGTTGACATTGGGGCGGGGCAAATGACGTTGGTGGAAAGCCAGTGATGTCAGGATGGGGCCAATGATGTAGAGGGAAGAGCTGATTATGTCAGGGGCGGGACTGATGATGTGGCAATCAGCGATTGGCTGATCGCTATGTCATTAGCTTCAATATCCTGTCCAGATTTGGAAATCCGGACAGGCAACTTTCACCCGGACAGCCCTTCCAAAAACCGGGCTGTCTGGGTGAAATCCGGACAGGTGGAAACCCTACCTCTCCAAAATGTTGCCTGTTGTGCCAAAAAATCCGTACCTCACCCCTTCACATCAAGCAATGGGATTGGGTCCCTCCCCTTGTCTATCTATGGAAGTATCCAGGTGCTGGGTTTTGATTTAATTAGCAATATTTTCTTTATGAAGAACAGTTGTAGCCAAAAAGATCAGAATAGAAAAAGTAGGAATAGAAAAAACGCTGAATGAGCCAGAGAAAAAATATGAATATCTCCAAAACCTTCAAAAAATTATGTTTTCTGACAATTACAAGGGAAAATAAAATTCCGAAAACCTCTAAAAGTCAGAATGGCCAAAAAAAAGGTCCGATAGGATCAGTGTTGCTCCCATAGACTTCTATGGGACCTTGACTGCTTTTAATTGGAAACGTTTTGTATTAGAGGTTTTTTAGTGGTTTTTACACTTCACAAATCTCAAACTTTTGGCATTTTATTGAAATAAAAAAAAAATTTAGATAAAAAATAAGATTTGTGGGGAAAAAAAGGAAATCCGAATAAAATAGGCCTCTTCATAAATAGGACCCTTAGGAGGTTATTTACCAAACTCTGAATGCCAAAAACCCGAAAAATTTTGTATCCACGATTTTGGATATGGCCGAACCCCGGAATACTTTGCAAAAGATTCGGCTGAATACTGAACCAAACCCAAATCCCAATTTGCATATGCAAGGATAGGATAAGGATTGGGCCGAATCCCTAATTTTTTTAGTACACAATCAGAATTTTTAGAGAAAAAAAAACATGAATTTTTCGGGATTTATTATACCCCGAGGATGGAAAAAGTCAGAATCCGAAAATGAGGCATCTCAGACCTGCCGAGGTTGCATATGATCTGTGCTGGGTTTCGTGCAATAACCCAAAGATTTCAGAGTTTTCTGCAAAAATATACTGAAACAGTCAATTGTTCTTATTTTCTGTGGTTTTTACAGAAATCTCACATTTTTAGCATTTTATTGAGATAAAAAATATAATTTGTGGGGAAAAAAAGGAAATCCGAATGTTACCAAATAGGCCCCTTAGTAAATACGACCCTAAGTATGATGTTGACATTCTGAAACATTTGTTTGATTTTTTGTGTTTTTTTTCAGTTATTTAGTTTTTTGGTTTAGCAGTAGTAATGGGCAGTGATGGGCGAATTTGTCCCGTTTCGCTTTGCCACGAATTTCACGAAAACTGGTGAAAAATTTGCAAAATGTTGATTTTGACAACTGCGACAATTCTCCGGCATCAAAATTTTTCAGACGCGCCAAAATTAGCAAATTTATTCAACGGCCAAATTTGCTGTGAATTCTGGTCACTATGGTTTTATTTACCCTAGCAACTAGGCAGTAGTTGGAATGAGAGGCTGGAATATGAATAGGAGAGGGATGGAATAGGAAGATAAATAATAATTGGCACCAATAACAATACAATTGTAGCCTGTACACAGTTTTTGCTGTGACCCTCATTTGAAAGAGGCAGAAGACTATAAAAACAAATAATGAAGACCAATTGCAAAGTTGATAGGAATAGGACAATCTTACCATCCCTTTAAAGTGGCAGTTCACCTTTAAGTTAACTTTCAGTATGTTATAGAATGGCCAATTCTAAGCAACTTTTCAATTGGTCTTCATTGTTTCGTTTTTTTTCTTTATTTGCCTTTTTCTTCTCTCTCCAGCTTTCAAATGGGGGTCATTGACCCCATATAAAAATGCTCTGTAAGGCTATATTTTTACTGTTATTGCTGCTTTTTATTATTCCTCTTCTATTCAGGCCTCTCCTATTCACATTTCAGTCTCTTATTCAAATAAAGAATGTTTATTTTGCTCGAGAAAATGTAACTAGTTTCAATGCTGCAAAGTAAGAAAAGACTGAAGGGAGGGTTGTGAAAGTCACTTCTCAAAGGTTCTCAGCTTGTTGAATGCCAAAGTAGGGAATGGAAAATAAAAAATAATAAATATGAAATGTGTACCAGTTTTTGCAACCAATCGGGAGACAGATTTTAACAGCTCTTAAATGGGTGATTCACCTTTAAGTTAACTTATATTATGTTGTAGAATGGCTAATCATAATCCACTTTACAATTGGTCTTCATTATTTTTTTTAATAGTTTTTGAATTATTTGCCTTCTTCTTCTGACTCTTTCCAGCTTTCACATAGGGGTCCCTGACCCCATCTAAAAAACAAATGCTCTGTAAGGCTATACATTTAGGGGGTTATTTATTAAGCTTCGAATACCGGAAATCTGAAAAATTCTGATAATTTGGACCTTAAAAAAAAATCTGAATTTTTCGGGATTTATTAAAGTCCGATGGTATGAAAACTCTGAATCTGAAACCTAAAAATCTTGAGGTCCTGTATAAGTCAATGGGGAAGGTCCCAGTGTCTGCGCTGATTAGGGATGTAGCGAACTGTTAGCCGGCGAACTAGTTCGCGCGAACTTCGACTGTTCGCGTCCGCCTCAAGTTCGCGAACGTCGCGCGACGTTCGCCAATAGGCGTTCGCATCAAAAATCGTTCAACTATTCGACCATTCGATTCCTTCGACCGCTAAAATCGAAGGATTTTCGTTCGAATCGAACGATCGAAGCCATTGGATTGAATGAAATCATTCGATCGAATGGCTTCGATCGTTCGATTCGAACGAAAATCCTTCGATCGAACGATTAAAATCCTTCGATCGTTCGAATCGAACGATTTTCGGATGTTCGAAGTTCGCGAACTGTTCGCGAACTGTTCGCATTTTTTGCCGGTGTTCGCGAACGGCGTTCACATACTCGGCGGTTCGCTACATCCCTAGCGCTGATATCTGATTATTTCTGGGTTTTGGAGAACAAAAATCCAGAAAACTCTTAGGGGGTTATTTACTAAATCCCGAATGCAAAAATCACGAAAAAAAATTCTGAATTTATTAAACCCAGAGGATGGAAAAGTCTGAATCAGAAAATCCGGCATCTCAGACCTGCCGTGGTTGCATATAACCAGAAGTTTTCAGGCAAAATTCAGAGTTTTCAGGTGAAAAATCCCAAAAAATCATGAAAATCGGATGAAGAAATAAAAAAAAAAACCCCAATGAAAATCGGATTTTTCAAGATTTTTTCCCGCAAACAAATTTTTCGGCAAAGTGTATTAATAAATGAGGCCAAAAAAACCTGTGCAGATTTAGTCAGAGTTTTTTTTAGAAAATATTGAGATATATTCGGGTCTTGATAAATAACCCCCTCTGTTTTTGCGGAAAACTCCGAACAATTTGGAGCTTTCAGGGAAAGCTCCGGAGTTTTGCCTGACCCTATTTTTTTGGCTTTTTTCTTCATAAATTGGGTCCATTCGGGAATTCGGAGTTGCTCAAAGTTGGATATTGTAAATAGTGAGATAAATTCAGACCTTGATAAATAACCCCCTTATTGTTATTGCTACTTTTTATTACTCATCTTTCTATTCATATTCCAGTGTCAAACATAGTTGCTAGAGTAATTGGTACCCTAGCAAACAGATGGCTGAAATTATACTGGAGAGCTGCTGAATAAAAAGCTAAATAAGTCAAAAACCACAGATAATAAAAAATGAAAACCAATTGAAAATTGTCTCAGAATATCCCTCTCTACATCAAACTAAGGGGCCGATTCACAAAATTCGGGTGAAGAATTCGAATGAAAAAAATTCGAATTTCGAAGTATTTTTTGGGTACTTCGACCATCGAATTGGTTAAATTCGTTCGAATTCGAACGAAATCGAACGATTCGAAGTAAAAATCGTTTGACTATTCGACCATTCGATAGTCGAAGTACTTGCCCTTTAAAAAAAACTTCGACCTCCTACTTCGGCAGATAAAACCTACCGAAGTCAATGTTAGCCTATGGGGAAGGTCCCCATAGGCTTGCTAAGCTTTTTTTGATCGAAGGATTTTCCTTCGATCGTTTGATTAAAATCGTTCGAATCGTTCGATTCGAACGATTTAATCGTTCGATCGAACGAAAAATCCTTCGATCGTTCGATCGAACGATTAGCGCTAAATCCTTCGACTTCGATATTCGAAGTCGAAGGATTTCAATTCGAGGGTCGAATTTCGAAGTAATCTTAACTTCGAAATTCGACCCTTAATTAATCTGCCCCTAAAAGTTAATTTAAAGATGACCCCCCTTCTTACCAACAATGCGATTTCCCCTTCCCATTGACCCAGACGGATTTCAATGAGTCGACTCTTTGAAGCAAAACAACAAACACTTTTTCATCTTAACTGTTGGCTTTATAAAGCTGCGTTTACTTCCTTCATTCATTTAGTTGCAAGATAGTTTCATGCTACATTGGTAATAAACAGATATAAATGCCTAGACCTGCTATGGCCAAAAAACATGATGCATTCTTAATTTCCGAATTTCAGTTCAACAGATCGTCTCTAATGTTAGCTTGAAGGTCAGCAGTTGGGCATAATAATGCTCGAAGGAAAATAATCATCAATTTTCTGCAAATTGGAGTCTAGCAAATATGTTGGGTTGTATCTGTGATACAGAAATCCAAGGTGAAGCCATTTATGAAATATTTATTGTCTGTGGGAAATGCTACAGAATAGAACAGAAAGTACTTTTATTTGTAGGTTAAGCAGAAATGTTGTGTGATGTTCACTTTCAAAAAACATGTCATCATTTTTATTATTCGTTGTTTTTGAGTTGTTTAGCTTTTTATTCAGCAGCTCTCCAGTTCGCAATTTGAATTTTTTCACTTTGTTCCTTGCCCACTCGTAGTACATAAGGCTCATTATGTTATTCATCTTACTATATACAGTAAAAGAGAGTTACACAATGGCATTAAAAAAAATGTGAGAAAAAACAGAAATCTGAATGGGTGCAAAGTAGGGATGCCACTATTTTGTATTCTGCCGAATCCCTGAATCCTTTGTGAAAGATTTGGCCGAATACAAAACTGAATCCAAATCCTAATTTGCATATACAAATCAGGGACGTGGTGAAAATTGTTTTTATTTCCTTGTTTTGTAACGAAAAGTCACATGATTTTAAGGATTCGGATTCAGTTCAGCCAGGCATGAGGAATCAGCATTTTTCAACAGGATTCACATCCGGCCGAATCCTCGTGCCTGACCGAAACGAATCGGATTCCCTTATACTTCCATGTTTTGTCACGTGATTTTAAAGATTCAAATTCAAGGAATCTGTCTTTTTCAGCAGGATTCCGATTTGGCCAAATCCTCGTGCCTGACTGTAACAAATCGGATTCGGATTCAGTTCGGCCAGGCACGACGATTCGCTGAACCCTTCAGAAAAAGGCCAAATACCAAACTGAATCCTGCATTCAGTGCATCTCTAGTGCAAAGAAAGAATCAAAAAACCTTTCCCTTAACTACAGTATATAATAGGTGTAATGGAGCAAACATGGAGTTTTTTTGCAGTTTGACTCCAGCCCTGCAAAGAGATACCAATCTGGATCTGAAATGATCTGGGTGCATCTTGGCACCACCTGCCCAGCCCTTGGCTATACCCCAAGGAATAGAGGAAAAAAACTTTGAAGGTTTTTTTTGCCTAATTCTGGATCAACTGGCAGTTTTCACCTGCAACAAAACACCCATAGACTCCAAAGTCACTACAAAAAAAAAAAACTTGTGCACATCAAGGGGCCGATTCACTAAATTCGAGTGAAGGGTTCGAATTAAAAAAAATTCGAATTTCTAAGTTTTTTTTGGCTACTTCGACCATCGAATGGGCTACTTTGACCTTCGACTACGACTCGAACGATTCGAACTAAAAATTGTTCGACTATTCGACCATTCGATAGACGAAGTACTGTCTCTTTAAGAAAATACGTTGACCCCCTAGTTCGCCACCTAAAAGCTACCGAAGTCAATGTTAGCCTATGGGGAAGGTCTCCATAGGCTTTGCTAGCTTTTTTTGGTCGAACAAAAATTGTTCAATCGATGGATTAAAATCCTTCAAATCGTTCGATTCGAAGGATTCAATCGTTCGATAGAGCGATTATTCCATCGATCGTTCAATTGAACGAATAGCGCTAAATCCTTCGACTTCGATATTCGAAGTCGAAGGATTTAACTTCGACAGTTGAATATCGAGGGTTAATTAACCCTCGATATTCGACCTTAAGTAAATTTGCCCCCACGTGTGCTCCATGCTCCACTGCTTCTGAAGATTGTGGGTGATGATTCCATGCTTTTCAGTGACATGGGTAAGTTATGACTTGAGTTCAAAGTA
The DNA here is from genome assembly GCA_038501925.1 of Xenopus petersii. Lineage (NCBI taxonomy): Eukaryota > Metazoa > Chordata > Amphibia > Anura > Pipidae > Xenopus > Xenopus petersii. The sequence continues at coordinate 148,492,407 of CM076678.1, forward strand.
TAGAAAGCAGGCTGCTGTAGGAGCCCAGATGAGGAGGTTTAAATCAGGGTGACTCCCGAAAAATATGGGGAAGTCTGCCTGCATTTTTGTGAATTTCCAAAATGGAGAAAAGACACCTGTGTTTCCCCATGAAAACTGTGTTGCCTGCATTTGGCAGCACAGTATTCATGAGGTCGGAGGCAAGTAGGTGTTGTCTGCTTCAAGCAGAAACAATTCCTATTTTACCCAGCCTCTCCAAGAATTATGCCTGGTTTTTGGAAAATAGATCGGCATCTCTCCACTATGCAATTTTAGAAGTAGTTACCAAACACACGATGGCAAGTGTAGCGGGGCAAACCCCGGTGTGTTTAATTCATGTCAATGATTGAATTAAACACGCAGGGGTTTGCCCCTGCCATCGTGTGTTTGGTAACATCTTCTAAAAGTCCCCATTTGAGCGACATGCAGTGGCCCATAGTGCTCCTCGAAGACACATGGCCCAAGTTTACACCAGGAGAAGGGAAATTGAAATTATGAGCTTGGGTGCATGTCCAGAGGGTTGGGGGCCATGGGTGAGACATCCAAAAGGACGGGGGGGATAGCCTCAGTGTGATGGTGGCCTTGGTACAAATCCTGCACCAAGGCTTGTTCTTCTCTAGTTATAACACTGACCTTTCCCCCCCCCCATCCATATCTTTGAGATTGCTAACGGTGAAGATTTCTACTTGTACAGAACAGTGAGTTTTGCACCTACTTCCACATTTCTGATGATAGTTGCAGAGAACAGCCAGACCCCAGATGTTGGGGTTTCTAAATAAGCACAAAGGAAGAGCTTTTCCACCTCTTAGTGCTCGAGCACTTTTGTCCAGGCTTATAGTAAATGACCCTTAATGAGTTGTACATGTTAAAATTATATTTTTTATTGCACAGAGAAATCACATTTGCTGGTAGTGTACAAGTAATCATACGCTGGAGGTGAAGAACTTTTCCTATTCTTCGTGGACTATTCATGGAGCCGAGGGGATATTATCAATCTTTCTGGTGAAAGTAATGTGCTCCAGCAATCATCATTTGCAAAATGCGGTAATTTAGTGTAACATTAGAGTTAACATAGATAGACAATGTGCATAACTCTAACAGTGAGTGAGAAAATGTAATTCCCAAACTGTTTAATTTAATTGAACCATATTGTAGCTTTGAAAAATGGTTCAATTATAAGTGTTTATTAATGCCACCGCGTCTTCTGCATCATGTAGCGTGCAACGTTGTGCTTCAGATGTGCCCCCGCAACGAGATTTATAATAGCTAAACTGCTGTTCTATATGCATTATTTGTGAAAGGACTGGAGGGGGGAACAAAAATGAAATCTCCCCAGCCCTTTCTCCTCTTCTGCGTCTCGCTGAGTGGCGATAAAGAATGTTTATTTTGCTCGGGAAAATGTAACTAGTTTCAATGCTGCAAAGTAAGAAAGACTGAAGAGCGCGGAGGGTAAAGAAAGTCACTTTGAAAGGTTCTTAGCTTGTTGAATGCCAAAGTAGGGAATGGAAAATAAAAAAATAATATATATAAAGTGTGTTCTAATTTTTGTAACCAACAGCAACCAATCAGGAGACAGATTCTAACATCTCTTAAAGGGGTGATTGACCTTTAAAGGGCATGTAAAGGCAAAAAAATTAAATCCCATTTTTACTTTCTTTAATGAAAAAGAAACCTATCTCCAATATACTTTGATTAAAAAATGTGTACCGTTTTTATAAGAAACCTGACTGTATGCAGTGAAATTCTCCCTTCATTTACTGCTGTGGATAGAAATTGTCAGATGGTCCCTAACTGCTGAGCAGGGAAACAATCATACTTATGAACAGCAGGGGGAGCCCCCACCTTACTTCCCAGCCATGCAGAACTCAAGCAGCTTTGTTTATGATGATCCCTAAGCAGCCCAGACCACACTGAGCATGTGCACAGTCTTAGTCTTGCAAAGATGTTTAACAAAGTTACAAGATGGTGACCCCCTGTGGCCAACTTTGAAAGCATAAATTATTTGTTTGATTAGGCTTGTGGTGTAGTAAGTTCATGTTTATGTTTAGCATACAAAATACAGCATTTCTAGCCTTATTTTATTTTAGACTTTACATGCCCTTTAAGTTAACTTTTATTGTGTTATAGAATGGCTAATTATAATCCACTTTTCAATTGGTCTTCACAATTGTTTTTAATAGTTTTTGAAGTGTCGGCCATCTTCTTCTTCTTCTGTCTCGTTCCAGCTTTCAAATGGAGCAAATGCTCTGTAAGGCTACAAATGTATTGTCACTGCTAATTTTTATTACTGATTTTATTTTTTATTATTTTTATAATGCCTGGTTTCTAGGGTAATTTGAAATTGCAAACTGGAGAGCTGCTGAATAAAAAGCTAAATAACTCAAAACCACAAAAATAAAAACCAACTGAAAATTGTCTCAGAATATCACTCTACATCATATTAAAAGTTAACTCAAAGGTGAAGCACCCCTTTAATTAAAAAGTAGACTGATTACTTACCATAAGTTAATAGCCCTAGAGAAAACATTGCACCTTATGTATATCTTCATCAAGTCATTATCCCTTGGGGTAAATGAAGAAGCTTGGTTATAAAGTCTCATGGATTTGATGTCTATTTCAACTCTTTGTAGCTTTGGGAATTTCCTCAGTCTCCTTTCAGTTCAAACTTGACACATAGGGATGTAAGAATGAGAGTAGAAAACTCATTGGGTCATTACTAATCAACAATGTGATTCAAACCAGGACACAAGTGCAAGAGCACTAAGGGGGCAAAAGCATGTCACTTTCTTTTTGTTTAATAAGCACTTGCGCGCAAGTTCTGGTTGCACTAGGTGCATAGAGCAGTGCTGGTTGGTGCAAGGCTGTCCTGTCCATAATGCCTGCCATGGAGCCCTTGCTATCTAAGTAAAGTGCAAGTTAGGTGATGGGCATGGGTTGGGAAAGGGGGGCACCTACATGCCTCCTCCCCCACCTGCCCCTGATGGATAAAGTGCTGACCAACACATTTTTTATATTTGTAGGGTGCAAAGTACAAAAAGATGAAGAATTGCACCTGTTTTTTTTTTGCACTTTTCACCATGCCCTGCACATATTAAATTGCCTCTAGTGTCTCCTAGGGCCCCAGTAATGTAAAAAGTTATTTAAATCCCAAACTTTTCCAAAATCATGAATGTCCTGTTGTGGTCTATATGGTCACGTTATGGCTCAAAAGAAATCACTGGCCTATACTGCAAAATCTTATAGGACTGGTAACTCTTTCCCAAGATTTGATATACGGAAAACATTTTAGAGTAGAGCCCAGTGCTTTCGATCAATTTATAATGTAACCACATGAACCATGCTAAGTGCACAACAGGGCATCCATGATTTTGAAAAAAGTTTTGAATCCAAACAAACCCTTTACATTACTTGGAGTCAATAATTATGTGCAGGGAAGGGTGCAAAGTAGAGCAACAATCTCTATTCCTAAAGGAGAGGTCTGTGTCAGGACCAGCCCAGACTTGAACTCTTGTGTGTGTGGTTCTGAAACACTTGCACTTACCTTGTGAGCTACTGGAGGCTCTTGGGGCTGGTCCTGAACTCTTCATCTATGTTCCTGTCTCTGCCTGTTCCCGATATGTCTCTTCCCTGGTCTCCTCCCATCTCGTTACCCTCATGTGTTTCCCATTTCTATTATTTTCCCTTTATAAGCCCAGCCCTGACCCTTGCCTGGCCATTGGTCATGGTGTTTTCCTGCAAGACTTGCCGTCCTGATTCCAAGTTCAAGTTCAATGTTCCTAGTTCTGAGTCCCCTCCCTGTTCCTGTACCCTTCCTGGTTCCCTGCCTGCTTTATGTGGATCTCCCGGTACTGACCTCAGCCTGCTTGCTGGACATTCCTTTTGGACTTTGTTTTGCTGCCGTTATCTCAGTTTATTCTGTTTTTTCACTGGTTACTGTTTTGCACCTTGTTTCATTAAATCTTTACTTTATCATGGCTTCTAGACTCTGTCCTGCATTCTATGGGTATACCCTAGGCTTCCTGCCTTGCCTATTACCTCCGGAGTACCGCTCTGCAGTGTCAGAGCATTACAGTCTGCTTCTAAAACCCCAGTGCTGGATCATTATTTACAGGTACTATCCTTAAGCATAACAGACTTTCGTAAAAATTTTGATTGATTGATTTTTGGATTTTCATTGGATACATTCTTTAATCAAGAAGTGCAGTCACTTGACTATGTGTGTGTCCAGTTGAAAATAGAAAACCAAGTTTATTATTGATCATATTTTTGAATCTATGGAGTTGGCCACCAGTCTTGAATGGCAGCTGTTGTGGGTTTTTGAACAGTCACCTAACCATGAGCCTATCAAGCTTACAACTCTATGGACCATACATAGCAACCCAACCAGTGGTGAAGTCATCTAACTTTGACTAGTCACCAACAAACCCTTCAAGCTCAGAACTCTATGGACCATCCGTTTTTGGACACCGGCTAATTTTCACCAGCGAATTTCCTTGGCCGTTACGTGAATTTTTTCGTCGGTGGCGAATTGTGCAAATTCACGCCTGCCGAATAAATTCACCCATCACTAATAGCAACCCAACCAATGGTAAAGTCACCTAACTTTGAATAGTCACCTAACCAACAAGCCCATCAAGCTCAGAACTCCATGGACCATACATAGCAACCCAACCAATGGTGAAGTCACCTAACTTTGAATAATCACCTAATCAACAAGCCCATCAAGCTCAGAACTCCATGGACTATGCATGGCAACCCAACCAGTGGTGAAGCCCAAAGCTTATTTGTAGGATAAGTACAAAATGGGCATTCACATTTCCTACCATGTTTATACAAATATCTGACCATCTTACAAGTTTACTGGTGTGCCCAGTATAGAAAGTTCACTCATGATAAGTACCATATCCAGCTTCTTTTAAAAGAAAAGATTTTTTCTATAGTTGATGATGTTTAGGCATATTCATTTGTGTTAGAGCACTTACCTAAACCACTTATTTACCTGTGCATTACAACAAATAAAATCAGACCCCATCCAATTGTACAAGCCAAATGTCAAATGCTAATTCCAGCAGGAACAGCAGCAATATGTGCAAAACAATCTCTACCGAAAATTTTGTTTCTTATCCAACTTGTTTTTTTCTCCTTGGATGGATATATATGAACAGCGTACATCTATTGAGACTTTTTTAATTATACTACTAGACAGACATTAAGCAATTCTAGACCATCTGTGCCTGAAATGATCTCCAGTTAATGGTCCTTTCTTTAGCAGGTCAGGTAGAAATAAAGAAATGAACACAAGCGTCAGCAAATTATCGTTTAGTTCATACGTTCAGGTCCACTGTGCTGGAGTGCCACAAACGAAATGGCATTTAGGGCTTTATGATGTTGAACTTTATGCTATTAAAATCTTTCAGCGATCTACATATTCTTTTGGTTTTGTCTCATTTAATATAGATTATGGAAAAATACCTTTAAAAAGAACTGTATAAAAAGCAAAAGGAAAAAGAAATAAAGGTAAGAAATACAATAGAATAATTGAAGCACTGAATAATGCCGCTTGATAAAAAATCTCATTTCATTTTCTGCTGTGTTATTGATTATGACATTCTTTGTATTAGCTCAGACCACAGTTTTCTGTACAAAGCTGAGCTGAAAAAAGGAGAAGGGAGAGAATGAGTCTCTTTAGACTAAGATGCTGATGGAATATAAATATGTTATTGTTACATAGCTGAGGTTCCCAAAACTGTGAGGGGGTGGCAGTGTATGGAGTCTGAATCAAGAGAGGCCTCAGTGAAGAGAACATCCTCATTCCCCAACCTTTTTTACCCATGAGCCACATTCAAATTTAATAAAAATTGGAGAGAAACAACTAAGGAATGGAAAAACTTCCTCAAGGTGCCAAAAATGGGCTGACAGCCTACAGGAGGCTCAGTTTGGCAGTACATCTGGTTTTTATGCAACCAAAACTTGCCTTCAAGCCTGGAACTCAAAAATAATCATCTTCTTTGAGGCCACTGGGAGCAACATCCAAGGGGTTGGTGAGAAACATGTTGCTCATGAGCCACAGGCTGAGGATCACTGTGCTAGAAAACAGAGGTTTCCCAATGGGTGTCTGGCTTAGATCTTCCATCTAGCTCAATCTCTGAGTGAGGGTTAGACTCAGGGTTTAAGATGAGTAGTCAGAGGCTCCATTAAGAAGAGCAGAAGATATAGTATCTCAGGTATGATTAGTCAGTTTAGAGCAGGTTTGGACTGCAGCACCTGGAAAAATCCCAGTGGGCTCCAACCCTGCTGGGCCCTGCTCACAAGCCAGCCACCCCAAGCTAACACTGCTCCCCAATCCACTGCCATACGTTCCACTGTCGAACACACAGCCATATTTAATTTTTAACAACAAAATTAAATAGTGCAGGAAGCTGCTTTGGCAGGGTGGAGCTGGAGCAGGGAGCATCAGTGGCTGAGTGCCTGGCCCTTGAGTTGGTTACCCGATGGACCCTGTGAACCCCAGTCCAACTCTGGTTTAGAGATTCAAATGAGTGGGCTCAAGATTGAGGAACCAAGTCTCTTGGTGCAAACTGGGGCAAATGACTGTAACTACAGTAAGGTACCATTTGAATGAATGCCCTCACTTGTCACTTTCAAAGTTTGTATATCATTGGTATAGGAGATAGGATGTAGCCCAGATGGAGAGCTTTTAAGTCAAACTGACTGTTGGGGAGTAAAGGCTGAGGAATTTAGGAACTATTTGCATGGCCAGGTGTCTGTGCTAAATAACAATGGATTTGAGGCACAACGGGCACAACATATACAAAGTGGTTGGAAAGTATAGTTGCTGATCTATAATTAGAGATACGTCGTTTGGTGCAGAGAAACTAAATTCGCCTATGTATTTAAGACAGCAGGGGATTGGCCCACATGGCAATTAATATTAAATGAGAGTACAGACGCAAAGTGCAAGCTACAGTAAGAGGCACTGTTGAGACAACTTTCTATACTCGGAGATGAACAAACGGCTACTTTAAGGGACACTATGCATTTAATTATTTTTTTCCAATATAGTTTCTTAATTAAATGTTGAAAGTATATTTAATTTTAATCAGTTAAAAAGTGTTACTGGCTCATCTTGCACATTTACCCTTGTCTAAACAGCTATTGTCTCAATGGCAGGCTGGCCACAAGCTATTTATCGTCTCAAATCAGGCTCCTCTTGCGTTAATAATTCCTTTATGAGGTGGTATAGAGCTACTTATGAGTAAAATTACCAAGCTACTTCAACCACAGTCAACTTCAGTGACTTCAACCGCGTCATACTATAAATACTGTAGATATCAAGAGTAACGTGAGATATAACTTTGAGATAACTGTGGCCACATCTGTACCCTCTTTCAGCATTTGTCAAGTTTAAGTCCCAGCATCCTCCACCTTCCACCTTTGCTGAAGCCTTAAGATTGTGTTTTCCTGCTCTGTAGATCTTGGAAATGAATAGGATTATGTACAGCAGAGCACTCGTAATCTTTTTCATATTTTATATCATCCAATCTGCAAAATAAGTTCTTCTTACTATGATGTTGGATCAAATAAACCAGGATTTATGTGCATAATTCAATCTGATCTGCACTCATACATGGATAGGGATGACATGCTCTTTCAGTTGGGACTAATATGCTTTGCTGTTAATGAAGGTGATTCCAATTAAATGGCTTAAATTAGAACATCGTAGCCCTGATGCATTGCCCTTTTTATCCAAGTCCAAGTTTATAAACAGGATTTATATTCTATTTATTTTCTCTTAAAGTGGAATAAAATGTCATTCCCTTGGGTTTTATCTTATTGGATCAGTGCAAAGGACCCCAGGCCCCTCTCCAACCCCATCCTCCCCAATTGTAACTGTTCAGCAGATAACAACATAGCGGCACAACAGGGTGGGAGACCGAAAGGCCACGTTTGTTCTCGGCATGGGTTGAACTGATCACTGTCCCCACTGGGACAGGACTATGGAGTGGCCTTTAATGTGCAAATCCCTGCTCACTGATCAGTGCATTCCAAGGTAGAAATGAAAGTAGCAAGACTAATTTTGAAGTGTTACATTTGGGGAGAATGGGGTTGCAGAGGGGTAGAGACCTTTTTAATGACCATATAAGTTAAAAACCAAAGGAGAGATGTTTGGTTCCCCTTTAATAGATAGTAATGCATGCTAGCTTTAGCTGAATAGTAGATCAAAAAGGAGGATATTGCTTTTTTATACATTTGCATGAATACATATGGAATGGAGATTCCATATAGTTTTCCATAGAGTTTTCCATAAAGAGTACAGAACATTGTGTGCACAAAACCATCCCTATATGCTTTAAACATATGCATTGGAGCTGCCAGATTGTTTCCCTTGGACAATACTAGACCCTTCCTGAATATTTGCATATATAGTTGTATGAGCAGGAGATGCTAAATATTTTATATAGGCACTCACAAAAAAATTGTGGTATAAAAAGGATAATCAGTCTCACACTCACATGCTTCTTTGTTATTATTATTTCTTATCTGTCATATTAAATTATAAAAATTGCATATAGCCAGAAATATATTGTTTTAATGTGTAACAAATGTTACCTGTATTAGAAACAAATTAACCAAATATTGAACCCACTGTACCATTAATGAAATTTTTTACCTAATTTGCTCTTGAACTAAAACTGGATAATGAGACTAAAAACTTTGCAAGATAATGAAAAGTTTATCTAGATCATTTTTACAGTTGCCTTATCACTTTGAAGATCTGAACATGTTGATTTAAATAGATAAATCTTTGACTGTGTTCTATATTTGTTTCTGCACAACTTCCCACAATCAGTCCCCACCCAAACTCCAGAAGTCCAACCCCATATGTTCTTGTTTTCATCATTTTTTGTCTGTTTTTATCATAATATATTTTCTTTCTTTTCGCCCTTTCCTTTCTTTTTTTGCATTTGTGTAAATATTACAGATCTATTTAATGTATGACGGCAAGTAATTTCGGCAGAAATCAACTGGTCTTGTGTAGGTTGGGTGCAGAGCAAGCCCCATAGCATTGCCAAAGTTTTTCATTCCCCAGACGCATATGTGCGGAAGGCTCAGGTATTTCTTTTAAAGAGAACCAAAGGAATACGAGTGCTAGGCCTGGACAATATTTAAGACTCTCTATTGAGGAGCCTTTACCTGGACCAGCTGTAGAATGTTCTTGAAGGCCTGCAGTTTATAGACTTGATGGGTCTTCTTTGTTTCAACATAACTTAGGACACATTACTAAAAAAAAATTAAGGGGCCCATTCACTAAGTTCAAGTGAAGGAATAGAGGAAAAAAAACTTTGAATTTCGAAGTGTTTTTTTGGCTACTTCGACCATCGAATGGGCTACTTCGACCTTCGACTACGACTTCTACTTTGAATAGAATGATTCGAACTAAAAATCGTTCGACTATTCGACCATTCGATAGTCGAAGTACTGTCTCTTTAAAAAAAACTTCGACCCCCTAGTTCGCCATCTAAAACCTACCGAACTCAATGTTAGCCTATGGGGAAGGTCCCCATAGGCTTTCTAGCCAATTTCTGATCGAAGGAATTTAGTTTGATCGATGGATTAAAATCGATCGAACGATTATTCCTTCAATCGTTCGATCGAACAAATAGCGCTAAATCCTTCGACTTCGATATTCGAATTAACCCTCGATATTCGACCATTAGTAAATGTGCCCCCTTGACTTTAGTGGTTTTAGAGGTTTTTGAAACCATAACTAAACTCACTTTCTCTAAAACCACAAATGTGATGAAATTTATTAAAAGTTCTGAACTGAAAGATTAGGAATGGGACAAGCGAAAACCTCACAATAACTGACTTGTTTTTTGCACAAAATCCAGAATAAAAAACACCTGAAAACTTTTAAAACCATGAACCAAAGAAAGATCTTCCAGTTGTAAAAGGGACATCTGCCATTTACTTTTACATGATTACATGATTAAAAAAGGTTTTCGACCCCCTAGTTCGCTACCGAAGTCAATATTAGCTTATGGGGAAGGTCCCCATAGGCTTTCCAAGTTTTTTCTGATCGAAGGATAATCCTCGATCGAACGATTATTCCTTTGATCGTTCGATCGAATGAATTGTGCAAAATCCTTCGACTTCGATATTCCAAGTCGAAGGATTTTAATTCGCCAGTTGAAAATCGAGGGTTTATTAACCCTCGATATTCGACCCTTAATACATCTGCCCCTAAATGTATGTTTTTTCCACCACTTGAAAAGATTATGGTGAAAATGTAATAGTTTTCCAAACCTGAATATTCAATATTTTTAGCTCAAAAAAACTCAAAAAATGGAATGACAAAAATTAACAACTAAACCCTAAATGAAAGTCAATGGAAAGTATATTCTCAACATTCATGCCATTTAAACTTTTTTTAATCTTTTTTTTATTTAAATCTTTCACCATTATTTTGAAAAAGGGGATCAACTTTTGAATTTTTGCCAAGTTTATCAACTTTTTAATTTTATTACACAAAAATGGAAAAAAGTTCAAATGATATTTTAGGTATATATAGTAGGTATTTATGAAACAAAACACATTTGAAAAACTAGAACTTTGGCATCTAAAAGCTTGTGAGTTCATGTAGAAGTCAATGGGAGTTCTCGTTCATTGTTTTAATCTGAGATTTTCACATTTTTTGAGCTTGTAAACTCACACATTTGAGGAATTTGAGTCTTTCTATGATTTGTATTCAACGAGTCTTTAAATTCAGATTTTTTTCATAAATATGCAAGCATTCGTTTTTTTTTTAAATTGTGAGTTTATTGGAAGTAGAAAAATAATGCTAAAACTTCCATTTTTGATAAATAAAAGTAAATTTGCCTCCTCAAAATATGCTGTAGAATTTTAAATTGCCCAGTTCAGTATACATTAGAATGACAAATTAGTAATTTGGTCCAGAACAAGTTGGAGGGCAAATATTAACATGAGTCAATTTGTACATTAGAGCTTCTCTCTGTATATATCTAACAATACTCGTGCATCTGAGTGGAAGCTTTATACCCTACTGATATATGAATTGTACTGAAAATTAACTTTATTATTTATACTCCTATTACAATGTTCTCTTTTCTTCTACCTATAATGGCTTTCAGTTGGAAGAACTTCAGCTCTCTAAAAGAGAAAAAAAACATTTTTACTAAGTACAAATAATGCCAAAATAATATTTTGCTCATTGTAAAATCTACAAACTCCTGGCATGCAGGATGCGGCTGCATATAGGGCAAGAATATGAATTTCCATATCAAATAAGAATGCACTCTGGGGAACTGGTCTTTTTCCCATAAAAAGCCTTGCAAATTGATCTCATGAGGAATTTGTACTGAGCCTCATTCATATGAATATAAAACATATCAAAGATAAATCAAAGAAGAAATGATGTCTAGTAGAAAGGAATAGGCTTCTGGCAAGTATTGCCTTGGAAATCGACTAATTCATATAGGCAAGACTGGAGTCAGCACTGAATTAACTAAGGGTGGCATCAAGGTGCCACCATGATGAGACTGAAGGCAGCTCATGATCAGTATTCCTTTTATCCGCACTCTCGCATCTCCATCCTACAGAAACAGTCATTATTTTTTGAAGGAACCACTGCACAAAAATATATATAAGGTGCTTCAATATGTAGAAGTCACAAAGATATTCAGCTGTCCCCTCTGAATTAGACCAAAATGTAGAAGAGAATCAAGTACAGAATATGATCGGCTGGTTGGAAAACTATAAAAAGTTGCTTTTAATCTCATCCATCTGTAGTGAGTTGGAAACCTCAGTGGGATTCAGTGAAATTCAACATTTTTTAGAAGCTGTTGCCGACCTGATGTATACGTGGGGCTTTAAACTATGGCTGTTCCTGCTCAGTTCCTTTCCCTATTGGATGCTTAGCTTACACTTAAGGCACCTCCCTAAGGGCATGGACACACAAGCATTTTTATGCATGCGTTTTTCAAAAAAGCTGATTGTAATGTAAACACAATAAGCAGTTACAAGCGTAGGCAATGGCACACAGGGCTAGCATTTTACAAAGTGGTCAACTTATTTAAAAACGTTATCAATGCCGTGGAATACGGTTGTTGTGTCCATGCCCTAAGCTGAAGGCAGCAATGATCAGCATATACAGTAGGATAAGGGTTTACAAATAGCAATGGGCGAATAAATTCGGCAGGCACTTATCTATGGCGAATTTCCGCAAATAAAGTCGCAAATCTACCGCAAAAATTTGCTGGCGTCAAAGTTTTTTTGGACGTGCATCTGAAAAGTCGCTTGCGTCACAAACAGCGCGCGTCAACACTATTTGGATGCCCATTGAAAATGTCAGAATTTCACGATTTTTTCGTAAAACTTTCCGATTTCACAATTTTCCCACAAATTTTTCGTGAATTTTGCGGGACATTTGCGAATTTTTGGGCGGAGCGAAACGGGAGAAATTCATCTATCACTATTTACAAACTGAAACAAAAAGAAAGCCCAATAAACTTTTTGGAAGTGATTAAATAAAGAGTGATACAGTGAACTCAATTTTTACATCCCCTGATTTTGTTTCCCCCATTTTAAATACTTTTTTTGTAGTCCCACCAATATTTAAGGCATAATGCATTTCCCTTATTTTACGTTTTCCAGGATTTTACAACATCTTTTCATTTTATTATTTTTGTCCTATTAAAACTGTAAAAAAGGGAGATTCAACTGTATCATTTTTTGGGAAGGGAAAATAAAGGAGTTTGATTAAATTTATGTAAAGGCAAAAGACTGTAGGCTGAGTCATACAGAACACTCTGTATATCACTTGTGTATTAGGTATGGGATCCATTGTCTGGAAACCCCTTATCCAGAAAGTTCCCATAGACTCCATTTTATCCAAATAATTCAAATTTTTAAAAATGTTCTCCTTTTTCTGTGTAATAATAAAACAGTAGCTTGTACTTGATCCCAACTAAGATATAATTAATCCTTATTGGAAGCAAAACCAGCCTATTGGGTTTATTTAATGTTTATATGATTTTCTAGTAGACTTAAGGTATGAAGATCCAAATTACAGCAAGATCCCTTATCTGAAAAAAACGCATTCTGGATAACACGTTCCATACCTATATAAGGGATAATGCACCCCTACTGTAAATTATAAGGATATTAAAAGTCACTGGGGTTCTATGACCATATAAAGGCATAAAGCTGCAGGCTGAGTTATACAGGGAACTCTGAGTATCACTCATGTATTATAAGGGATAATGTACCCCCTACTGTAAATGATAAGGATATTAGAAGCCACTGAGGGGTTGTTCTGTGACCATATAAAGGCACAAGGCTGCAGGCTGAGTTATACAGGGAACTCTGAGTATCACTCATGTATTATAAGGGATAATGTATCGCCTACTGTAAATAATAAGGATATTAGAAGTCACTGAGGGGTTGTTCTGTGACCATATAAAGACACAAGGCTGCAGGCTGAGTTATACAGGGAACTCTGAGTATCACTCATGTATTATAAGGGATAATGTACCCCCTACTGTAAATGATAAGGATATTAGAAGTCACTGAGGGGTTGTTCTGTGACCATATAAAGACACAAGGCTGCAGGCTGAGTTATACAGGGAACTCTGAGTATCACTCATGTATTATAAGGGATACTGTACCCCCTACTGTAAATGATAAGGATATTAGAAGTCACTGAGGGGTTCTGTGACCATATAAAGACACAAGGCTGCAGGCTGAGTTATACAGGGAACTCTGAGTATCACTCATGTATTATAAGGGATAATGTACCCCCTACTGTAAATGATAAGGATATTAGAAGTCACTGAGCGGTTCTGTGACCATATAAAGACACAAGGCTGCAGGCTGAGTTATACAGGGAACTCTGAGTATCACTCATGTATTATAAGGGATAATGTACCCCAACTGTAAATGATAAGGATATTAGAAGTCACTGAGGGGTTGTTCTGTGACCATATAAAGGCACAAGGCTGCAGGCTGAGTTATACAGGTCATGGAACTCTGAGTATCACTCATGTATTATAAGGGATAATGTACCCCAACTGTAAATAATAAGGATATTAGAAGTCACTGAGGGGTTGTTCTGTGACCATATAAAGGCACAAGGCTGCAGGCTGAGTTATGCAGGCCTGGGAACTGAACTACATTCTGCATTTCACACTGGATTAATGAATAATGGGTAAGTTAGGGGACAGGAGAGGGGCATGAACATGAATCTCCAAATACAGCAGTGTATTCATGATGGAAGTGTAGGTCTTTCTAGTGTGCCCAGACGCACTCCAAATGGGGCAGGGTGCAAATACAAAAACCACTTCTACTTGTACTTGTATTTTCGCAGACGACTTTAAATGAACCCTCATATCTGACAACATTTTTCAAAAGTAAAGTGACAGAAGTAAGATTAATAAGCATTGATCATACCACTGATAATAGGATTAAGCAGCGTGTAAAGGAAATATTTTACAGTTTATAATTTCCTTTTATTTTGTAGAAGAATAAATGGAGTTTAAATCTAAAGGAAAATGAAGTGGACCTGGTTATATATCTGCGCTGTCAATTTTCCCTTTCTCCAAGAAATGACATTGCTTTGCTTTTTTTCTTTCCTAACCTGAGCCTGATTTTTATTTGTTGATCCACAAAGCGTGATGCATGTCTGACAATGAATAATGCTTCTCCTGTGTCAGCTGACTGGAACCGTCATTTCACAATATTTACTGTCCTTAACCCATCTTTCTGGGACACGGGCTGTCAGGGATAACTCAAAAAGGCACAAAGAGTGAGCAGTACGCTACAGGGAGCAATTGAAGCCTTCCCCGGGCTGAACTTTGTTATTCTGCAGTGTTACACATATCAATGCAGCAGCGGATTTACTCGCTATTCCTACCTGTAAATGGACAGTTTATGCGGAAAAATAAGTTCGTTTGCAGACTCCATTTGCAGGGAACAGGGCACTCTATTGAGAAAGATTTGCAGGTTCTCGGAATAATTGTCTCCTTCGGTGCTTGAAGAAATGAAGAGTAACTGCGTCGGACGCCGCCTCCGGCCTTAATCTGTACGTCGCGCCCAAATGAAATCCATTATTTCATTTGTGGTCAATTTGAGCAAAGTGGGAAATACAAGAGGAACTCTCCCCAAGTGCACTTTGTAGATAAAAGCAGAATGGAGATGGTAACATTGAGACCAAACACTGGATTTGGAGCATTGCAAAGTCGCCCCTTGACTGAGGCTGTTGATTATTTCAACCCTTATAATGAGATTGGCTTCCAATACACAGAAAATTCTACTTGTTAATTCACCAGTGCAATGATGCAGGTTTATTAATGCACAGGTAAGTACGGAACCTGTTATCCAGAATGCTCAGGACCCTGGATAAAGCTGCCTTTCGGTAATTTGGATCTGTGCTAAAAAATTATTTAAACATTAAGGGGCAGGTTTACTAAGGTTTGAATGGTAAATTCTAATTCAAATTTAATTTGGTGTGAAAGCTCACAAATTCAAATTTAAAATTTTAATTTGAATGTGAGATTTATCACATCTCGACCCTGGAAACAGTCCTGATTCGACTATTCTCCACCTAACCGGAGGTCCTATAGAAGTCAATGGTAGAGTCCCTTGAACTATTTAAAGGTGTTCGTGGTGATGAGCAAAATTTTTGCCACATTTCGCTTCAAAAAATGATGCCCCATAGACTACAATGGGAGAAAAAAATGTTGTGCATCAAAAAAAATTTGGTTGAGGTTTTTTCAGGTTTCTTTTGATTCGAGTTTTCTGGTCAGGACTATTTGATCATATTTTAGACGTTCGAATTTTACATAAATAACATAACATTCGAATTGTGAATAAAATTAATTTTAATTCAACCTTTGAATAATAACCCCCTAAGTAAACCCAATAGAATGCTTTTTACCTTCAATAAACATGGATTGCAGTATATCTTCATGACCATCAAGTACAAGAAACAGGTATGGGATCTGTTATCCGGAGACCCATTATCCAGAGTTGCAAATTACGTAAAGGATGTCTCCAATAGACTCCATTATAATCAAATAGTCCAAATTTCTTAAAATGATTTCCTTTTTCTCTATAATAATAAAACAGTAACTTGTACTTCATCCCAACTAAGATATAATTAATCCTTATTGGAAGCAAAACCAGCCTATTGGGTTTATTTAATTTTTACATGATTTTCTAGTAGTTTTAAGGAAATCCAGATTACGGAAAGACCCGTTATCTGGAAAGCCCCAAGTCCCCAGCATAACTGATGCCTCTCTGTAACTACTTTCACTAATAGTTGGTGCCACCCTGTGCTCAAACGATGTCACTAGTGATGGGCGAATAAATTCGCCAGGCGCAAATTTGAAGCAAATTTCCGTGTTTCGTCGTCAGCAAATAAACTTGTGAAACTGTCGCAAAAATGTGCAGTGTCACAAAAAATTTGGGGGGCGTCAGAATAGTCACATTTTTTGGACTCCCATTGACTTTAATGCATTTGGACAAAATAGGTGCGCCTATAAAAATTGTCGCGGGCATCAGAATTCACGCATGCCAAAATTAATTTGACTCCCAGTGACTTCAATGCGTTTCTCAAATTTTTCGAAAAAAAACAAAAAACAGTACAAATTCGTCCATCACTAGGAAACTAGTTTCACGAGGAAACTTCGGGCGACTTCGGAAATCGAAGCGCCGCAAGTGCATTGACATTGGCTTTTTCTCATTGTACAAGGCGGAAGGCAGGGGGAAGGCAGTTTGGGGAGATTAGGAGGCGATTAGGCGATTAGTCAGCAAGCGATTAAATCTTCCCGAATCTGCCCGTGTGCTAGCTCCCTAAAGAAAGCGCTATGTCTATGGAAGCCTGGCCCCAAAAATTAAAATTACATTTCTGCAGAAAGGAATTTTTCATTAGACACAGAAGAAAATGCATCTTGTGTTTATTTGGCTCTCTGAGAGTAATAAATGCACAGACCATAAAAAGAGATCTTTACTGGTTCTTTATGCAATATTAACTTTATTCTTTAGGCCCTGTGTTTCATTGCCCTTAAAGTCAAAGCTAAGTATAAAGAATTTTACTGCAGATTTCTTTGTTCTATAAATGACCATATTTCTATCCTCAGATTTCCCTTTGTAAAACATTGTAATCAACTGTTAATACAAGTATTTAGAAACCAACAGCCTATCACTGCCATTATCCCCAAATGACTCTGTTGAGCTTCTTCCCCAACATACAAAGATCATAGAAAGATGGACGGACAGATGGAAGGATATACAGTATAAATAGATGATAGCTGATTTTAATGGCAGTTACAAAATACCCTAAAATCACTGAAATTGTTGAATTCAGGATATTGTTATACAGTATTATTTCTCCTGAATACCCTTCATACTATATTCATAAGGGGAGGTAGAGTTGGCACTTGTGATGGGTGAATAAATTTGGCAGGAAAAGGGAATTTCCATGTTTCGCCGCCGGCGAATAAACTCACAAACGGAGAACGCACAATGGAAAAGTCAATCGTGTCTAAACCATCGCGCGTCAAAACTATTCGGACACCCATTGACTTTAACACCGGCGTCAAAATTGACGTGAGCTTGAAAATTCGAGTTTTGCGATTTTCTCGCTGCTTCCCGAATTTCTGGAAATTCACAATTTTTTCTGCAAAGTGAAATGGGAGAAATTCATCCATCACTAGTTGCCACCTTTTGCTCGGCCACGGTCCGCGTGAGCTGATGACATCATGGGCAGGGCTAGGGGAATCAAGGTGAATCCTGCATAGTTTTCCCAATTTGGAAAACCGGGCAAGCGGTTTTGACCCAGGGAACCCTTCCAAAAACAAGGCTGTCTGGGTCAAAGCTGGGCAGGTGGCAACTATACGCAGGCCCGGATTTGTGGAAAGGCCAGGGCCTAGGGCAGCAGGGTTTTAGGGGGTGGCAGGCTGCCCAACCACACCCACATTGGTTTGAAAACACTGGAGATACAATATTTTTTATAATTTCCCAGGCCCCAATCCCCATTGCTCCAGTCCAAATGATGAAATTTTGCACTGATAAAGGGGAGGGGACAGGGGCGGTGAATGGCAGTGAGCCTAGGGGCGCCCGCTATGTAAATCATCATCATCATCATCATTTATGTATACCGTATAGCACTGTCAAGATACGCAGTGCTTTAATCTGGCCCTGACTCTAGGGGGAGGGGAGGCAGGACAGGTCTCTGTGTTCTATTCTGTTCTAAGTCTACGGCAGGGCACAAAGTGCACAAATTAGGGTTTTTTGAACCCATTTCTTGCACCCTGCCTGCCACATAATAAATTACCTCTTTTCTGAAACTGAGAGTTTTCTGGTCCACATTAAGCAAAGTGAAACTGTTTATTTTGATAAAAGGGTTTTATTATGATTATTATTTTAGTATTATTATTAATAACATGCATTTTTAGAGCACCAACATATTCCACAGTGCTGTATAAAGAGCATACAGAATTACATACATATGACTGTATTTAGATCAGATGCTGCACTAGGCATCTAAACGAAACGTTACGTTGTGTGTTTGATGTCAGCAGGTTGTGCGTGTGACGTTGATGCTTTGTGCGTGTGATGTCACTTCTGCGTGCTTCCTTACCCCCTCAGCGGGTGGGGGGTTTAAAAAACAAAAACATATAAATTAGGCCGCCCCAAAAACCGTGCCACCCTAGGCACAGGCCCTCAGGGTCCTTAATATAAATACGGCCCTGATAGAGACCAGTAATCAATACAAAAGCTGAAGAGGGCCCTTTTGTACAATACACTCATTCTATAGGCCGAGCTTTCCCTTTCTGCATAGGGAAATAATTCAAGATCCATCACATTATTTAGCCACATATGCCCAGGACCATATTCAACAGCCCATTTGCAAATTATACAATTTATAAGGGGATTCGATATCTAATAACTTCCCAACTAAGATCAATACATTTCTTAACAAGATATCGCAAGCCTTGAAACAAACACATGAGCAGAAATGCAGAGTATTTACATTTAACTTTCTATACTTTGTATATTCCCATCGCAGCTACACACAGAAAATCAAGAGGCAGCTAATACAATACAATACTCTGTCCCATAAGGTCACACAACATGAATTCTTGGTGAATTATGCGCTAGTCAGGGCTGTGTAACATGCAAAAAGGCAGCAGCTGTTACCCTGATAAAGAACTATCCGTCCATTAAGAACTGACTTTTATTGTACTTTTGATAATAGTAGGGACCAAGGTAAACTAATCACACATTCCTTACTATCAGCTAGAGACAGATACAGGCTTCGTGGGTTTTATCTTATTTCTAGTGCTGCGCTTTTTTTTTTTGAATGGCTGAGATGTTGGTGAAAGATATATTTTGATTTTATATATATATATATTTATATATATATATATATATAGATATATATATATATATATATATATATATATATATATATATACAGTATATATTAGTAATTGGCAAATTTCTCCCGTTTCCCTGAAAAATTCATGAATTCCACTAGAAATTCGTGAAACTGCAAAAAATTTGTGAAACTTGAAAACTGGCGCTCGCGTCAATTTTGATGCAGGCATTAAAATTAATAGGCATATATATATATATATATATATATATGGATATTCCCAAATTTGGGTGCTGGCCATTCTGAGATACTGATGTTTTCCATACGTATTTCTTGTGCTGGACAATACTAGCAACACTAAATAATTTAGAATTTGAGTGCACCTTTAAAGGGCACCAATCCTGACCAAAATCATTTACTAAGTAAATACACTATGTGAAAGTTCAAGAAATACGATTTTTAAAACAGTTAGAATTGTTTGTATAATGTAAATGATCAGCTCACTATTCCTTCTGCAAGATCTCCCCTATCTCCCCTGCAGTTCTAGCTGAGGCAGCCATCTTGGATTTCACTGGCTCCTCCTACCTATATCTTCCCAGCCAACTGTAGCTCTGAAATCTCGCACATGCTCAGTTCAAATTCCTTCTTTGCTTATCAACCCTTCTAAGCTATTTTCAAATCAGCCAAACCTGTGTGTTAGCTGCTGTACAGTAGTGCTGCCCCCTGCTGGAAGTTAGCAGGTGGCAGCACTTCTAGTGGATACTTCTAGTGGAGGAGTTTACTTAAACAAGGCATTCTGGGTAGAATACTCAAAGCAGTGTTACAATCTGAGCATGCTCCTGAAATTTGCACATTAGAGTCTCTGTTAGAGTCTCAATATGGCCTCCCTCAGTGAAAGAACCCATTTGACAAAGTAAGGGATTTTTTTAAAACCTGCAGTTTTTTCAAAAAACTATATATGTAGTTTGATTAAACGTGTTTAGCTTGTACTGGTTAGATTGTTAATATGTGTTTGATTTTGGCTGTGATAGGTGCCCTTTAAGTTAACTGGGTTATTTATTCAAGTCCAAATGGCAAAAAAATTCTATTTTGTTTTACTATAAAATCTGAATTTTTAGAAAAAAAAGTTTTTTCAGAATTAAACCCCGAGGGTGTTAAAAGTCAGAATAAAAAAGTACTCCAACGCAAACCTGCTGAGTTCATGTAGGGCAAGTCAATGGGTGAAGTCCTGAAGATTAGTGATGGGCGAATTCGCAGAAACGGCCCTGAAAATTAGTGGGAGAAAAACGGACGCCGACGTCAAAAACAGACGTCAGCGTAAAAAATGAGACACCGGCGCCGTTTCTCTATTTTTTTCGCAGTTTCGGGAATTTTGCAGGGTAATTCGCAAATTTTCCGGCGAAGCAAAATGGCGCAAATTTGCCCATCTCTATTGAAGATATCCTGATCTGCGCTGCAAAAATCCAAAGATTTTGTCGTTTTCGGGCAATAATCCGAAAGAATCTTACATTCTCAAGCATCAAATCTGAAAAATTATACGATTCGAATTTTTTCACGATTTAATTAAGTTTTTTCCAGCACAGGAAATTTTCAAGAAAATATATTGATAAATATGGGGAAGAAATCTGTGCAGATTTGGTTGGAGTATTTTTCTGAAAATTATGAGAAATTTTTGTATTTTGATAAATAACCCCCCTGTATGTTATAGAATAGCTAATTTTTCAATTGGTCTATATAATTTTTTTTATATATTTTATAGCTTAATTATTTGCCTTCATTTGACTCTTTCCAGCTTTCAAATAGGGGGTCACTGCCCCCATCTAAAAAACATATGCTCTGTAAGGCTACAAATGTATTGTTATTGCTACTTTTTATTACCCATCTTTCTTCTCAGGCCTCTCTTATTCATATTCCAGTCTCATATTCCAGGAAGAAGGCAAATAATTCAAAAACGATAATAATTTAATAATTAAGACCAACTGAAAAGTTGTTTAAAATTGGCATAACATACGAAAAAGTAGCTTAAAGGTGAGCCACCCCTTTAACTGAAAAAATCTAGACCCTTTGGTAAGAAATGGATGGTTTCTACTGTTGCAGAGGCCGTTATTGCACATTAGAATTAAATCATTACGGATTCCCCATGAAAAATGATCAGTCTACAACAATATGCAACATCAGCCCCAGCCTCTGTAGATGTGAGTTTCTAGTGAGTTTGCATTATTAACATTACGTTGATATCGTATTTTATAAAAGATTGCTTTGCATCACACAATTATATTTGCCCATAATTCACACGTTTAGAAGGACACCTCTTTGCGTGATTCCAAGCTGTGCGATGAAATAACATCATATGTCTTGTTTGTTTGTTACATCTCCAGACCAGATGAATCCACGCCGCAGCATTCGTAATATAAACATGACAAATTTTCTCATGCTGAGTTAGCTGTTGTGCTAAAAACTGTATAAAACAACATCCCCACTGAGTAACTAATGAGGTGAGTTTGGCCCTTTTCTTTTATTTCCGTGGGCCTTTTTACTACTGGAATTTATTAAATGACAGCTGCGCTTGGCACATCTTGTTTCTGAAAAATTTCTTGCATTAGCTACGCCAATGGCACCTTCATCGCACGGAAAGTGATGACTAACATTACTGTTTACTGCGCAGAATATACACGGCAAAATGCTGTTCTTTGTTTCTTTCTCTTGAAAAGCACGGTGTAAAAACTCAAATATGTACAAAGCTAAACGATTTTCATATATTATTATTATATTTGGTTATAAAGAGCCAACATATCCCTCAGTGCTGTGAATAAGGGAAGGGTACTTACCAGAGTCAACATACAGATGAACTAAGAAGACGGGTCACAAAGACTTATGAGCAAAATTTGAATGGTCTTGCAGCAAATCTCTGTGTGTGGTCATTTTTTATGGCAAAGTTTCACTACTAAATTTTTTTCTGATAGAAAAAAGGTGCGAGGAAGAATGCTAATAGTGATGGGCGAATTTATTCCATGAAACGGGCGCGAAAATTCGGTGGCAAAAGTTCGCCAGCGTCAAAAAAAAATTTGACGCCGGCGTCCAAAAAGAAGGACGCCGACGTAAAAATGGGCATCGGCGTCAAAAACGGGCATCGGTGTAAAAAAACGGGCGTCGAGTCAAAAACGATATTCAACCATCACTAAACGCTAAGAAAAATGCGTTTTGTAAATTTTTTCTGCTATTTCACAGATTTTTCGGAGAAGCAAAATGGATTCGCTTGTCTCTACTTTGACTTGAATCATTGGATGGTGGGGGAATGTCTTATTTTGTATAGAAATATTGTAAGTTCCATAAGAGGGACACTGCACTGAAGTTGAGTAAGCATGCATATGAATTCATTACCAAGGAAAGTCTGAGGACAGTAAAGTGGTTATTTACTAAACTCCAAATGCCAAAAATCGGAATAATTTGTGTGTTTTTGTATAAAATCCGAATTTTTTGTGAATTTATTAAACCCCGAGCATGGAAAAAGTCTGAATCTGAAAATCCTCCATCTCAGACCTGCTGAGGTTGCCTATAAGTCATTTGGAGAAGAAAAAAAGATTTTTAATCTGCATTGTGTTTCGTGCAATAATTCAAAGTTTTTGGGGTTTTTGGGTGAAAATTTAGAAAAAAATCGTATTGTTTTACGATTTTTTCAGAATTTTTCCAGCAAACAAAATTTTTGGGAAAGTGCATTAATAAATAAACCAAAAAAACCTGTGCAGATTTTTCAGAAAATATGGAGATAAATTCAGACTTTGATAAATAACTTGTGATGTAAAGGTGGCCATACACAGGTATATCTTCTCATTTGCTGATTTTGCCAAATGAGCGGATCTTGCATCAACCTTGAGTGGGCGATATCAAGTTAATTTAAAAGATGAAGGAGGGTGTTGAATCAAATGCAGCAAGCCTATGTATTGAAATTGTAGGTGGGTGGAAATAGGATGAGTTCTCTTTTGTTTATGTTGAGCTAGAAAAGTGACAGAAAGAATTAGATGTTTGGTGTAACCAGCATTCTTAAAGCCAACAGAGTTCATGAGTTTGCAATGCCTAGTGTGAAGGATGGTGAGAAGTGTAGGGGTCCAAGGTCACAGCCTTGAGGTGAGAATGCAAATGATTAGACCAGTCCGACCTAAGCCAGGACACTGATGCACCCTGTATGCCAAATCCAGTAGGATGTCACAGAGAAGTCGATGATCCACTGTGTCAAAAGTTTCACAGAGGTCAAGGACAATTTATTAGAAGGGACTAGGTTTGAATTTGGGATTGTTTTTTTATCAACTTATTTTTAGCTAAGGCTTAGCACCCCCTAAACCATTGAATAAACTGATTGAGGGATGTGATGGAGTGTTGGATGTGATGCTATTTGAACACACTATGACTGATTTACAAGCCCAAGTGCACAATTTCAGATGATCATCGATGATCATCCATGTTTTTTTACAAAGGCCATTGCGGTAGTTCCAGGCTTACACAAGGCGAGTGCACCCCACACCTGCCCATTCCTGTCCTCTCCTCTTGACATGCACAAACAATCTTACATGCACCCCTTGAGTTTGGACTTCAGATGGGCCACAACTAGGGGAAGGCAGGAAAAAGAGGTACATGTCCAGCACCCTCACTCTGTTGCACCCTCTGCATGTGCCTCTTTTGCTTATCCGAATTCTGGCCCTAATTGCATCCAAACTCTTATTTGAGCCCAATGTTTCTAAATGGAGTGATCCTCTTTCTTTGCATGGGTGTGCATATGCAGTAGAGTAAAATGCCAAACTTCAACAAAAAGTCAGTTTTTTCGCCCTACAGTGCATGTATCAGCCTTGGGGTAATGAATAAAGAGGAAGTGGAAGTAGAAGATCACTCCATGGTGCTCGCTGAGGCAGGTTTCTGATAACAGGAGCACTGGCCCAGGTATTGGGACTTTTGGCACTTCCCAGTGATTGTGACTTTCTACTGTCTACTTTCTATCAGTATTTCTACTGATTTTATGCTTATTAACCCTGTCAACACAGCAAGTCATCAGAGGGGTAATCATTGATTCTTTGCTATCATTCTATGATCCATTTAGCACCATTGTCAAAACTGGTTTTCCAATGCAACTAGAGAGAAAAGGGTTAAACCAAGAAAAATCTAGAGAATCACTACTATCAACCCATATAACTAAAATGTGTGTGTAGGGGGGAATACATTTATAGACTAATGAATAAAGATCCACACTGTACATGAGTTTGCAGCCCATCAACAGACAGTCACAGCACAGACACATATTTTAAATTATCAAAGGGTTTAAGAGAAGAACAATTGGTTCATCCCCAGCAGTACATCTAAACAAGGCTGTCGGAACCTTTGACATGATCTTCTTAATCCTGCTTCATTTTAACAGATGTTACAAGAAGTAGATTTTATTATTGTGCACAAAGTGTCCCTCTGGGCTATTTATTGATGGCCCATTTCTTTTGTCATCTGTTTCCCCTTCTGAAAACAGTTGATTAAGCTGCCCATCCTGCTGTAAAAGCCATATCAATAACCATTCGCTGCTTTGACAACGTGTTTCCATCATATCCCCTTCTAGTGGTACTTTCAAGGCATGTGTTTGTTTATAAACTATTGCCCAGTGATGATGGTTCAATAGTGCTTTATCTTTGGCTGTTACAAGCTCAAAATATGCAGGAATCCTTCCCAAGGGCATAAATATGGATTTTTACTTAATTCACCCTTACCCGTGTCAGGAAATAAAAACTACTTGTGCTCCTCTAATCCAGCACAACAAAACTTAGTCTTTGTAGCATTAGATCACATTTCTTTTGGCTTTCTTAGCAACATGATCTGCAACGAGTAAACAGGTGGAAAATGGAACCTGGAGGGGTGAAAAAGGTTTTATCTGTGTTTGAAGGGAGTACAAAACATAAATCAAAAGTCAGACCTTAATCACATGGTCTAACCATAAATTGTTTGATAAGAAGCCATAAAAAATCAGGTTTAAAATATGCATCACAAGTGTCTCAGATTTCAGTAGATGCTACTGCTCTACTGTATGTGTGTAGAGTGGCAATGGAAGATGTTTCCTTGGTAAAATAGTTTACAGATGTAGGAATGAAGTGGATATCCTTAACTAAATAAATATAAGATGGAAATAACTTGACGTATATTTTGGTTGGACAATGAGGCCACCCGCAGGAATATATAAAAGTTAGAAGATGAATCATCATATTTCATTGGAACTACTCAGTAAAACAAGAGGGATATAATCCAGAGGGAGGAGGGGGTTTCCCCTGGAAGTCTAATCAGTAGGTGCCCTGTAACTGGTATTGTTGGAACCCAAGTGTGGATACTGTAACAAAAGAACTCGATCAGTGGCATAACTGGCCCCCCAGCAAAAAGAATCTTTAGAGGGGCCGGTGCATGGCAATCCCTACCCACCCCCTGTCTGCCTACTTCCTGCACCCTGCCCGCCTACTCCCCACCCACTATCACCCTCACCTGCCCTTCACCAGGCCCATTCTGATGCCTTCCAGCATCCTCCCTCCCCAGGGTCCCAGATCAAAGGTAGGCGAGCAGCTAGGGAAGGAGGTATTCTTTAGAACTATAGAGGACATGGACCCTGTGATCCACGTCCAGCCTGTTCCCTGGCCCCCATTATTCATTTATAGTTATGACACTAGACAACGGTGAGCAAGGGAACTGCGTGGGAGGAAAACCTGTCTGATTACTTTAATTTCACCAACTGATGGGCTATTGGGATTGCTATCTGCTCTACAGACCCCCCCCCCCCACAAAAATAGAGACTTCCAGCACCAGGTCTGCTTGGGGTACTTTTACCTTTTATTCTGGTCTAGTATTGTTCCTTGTGCCTTACAGACCTACGGGGCGAGAGAAAGCCCAAAACATTGCCTGGTTGTTTGACCTAATACATTCAAGTTTTCACTTTTTGCAACAAAGAGGTGCTTCAGTGGTATTTTTTTACTGTATGTCTATGCAAACCTCTGGCAAGGGCTTTTTTTTGGCTGCTTTGCACCCAACCATCTTATTTGCACTTAATGGTTGAAGCACACACAATATTGACTACTCTCTGCCTTACTGATCTGACTTTAGATTTCCCCAACCCACACTTGATCTTAGCCTTTATTTTGACTATTCTCTTGATCAATCTATTGTCTGTAGTTCCTGGGCTTTTTAAACTTCTCTAAAACTCGAAAAACCTTGAGAGTGTAAAAACCAAAAAAATTTCAGCAAGTAAAAATAGTTGAAGTCCTATAGAAGTCAGAAGTCAGAGGTTTTCTTATTTTGTATTCGGATTGCTAAGCATTCTTTTCCATTTGTACTTTATATATTTTGATCTTTAAATAACTTTTATGGCATTCGTGGCTTTTAGAGAAAATTAGTGGTTTCAAAAGGCTCTAATACCACAAAAAATGAACCTTCAATAAATGGACCTCCCAGGGTCAGACCATAGGTGAAAAGGTTGAAGTGTGCACCAAGCCTGGGTATCTTAAGAACCTCTAGGGTTGAGTTGTCCCATATGATATAAAGACACAATGTATTTGGGAGCCATGCCTTGAGATACTGCACACTGGTAATTTTTCTAAACTGTTGTTGGAACCATTTAACATTTTTAGCTCTTACTGCTTTCACAAAAGGCAAAAGACAATATAAATCTAGCGATGATAGTCTTCAGCTAAAGTATAGGTAATAGCATTACACTGCTGCAGTCTAAAGTTTTTATATCGGTCCCAAATGCACAGAACGCAGGAGCCCTGAGCTAGCTGCTTGCAATAGAGACAGGTGAATGCAATGATGATGAAAGACCTGAGCTACATCATGAGTTAGCAAATTGCTTGCTCTATCTTAACTCATTTCACCATTGTGCCAAAGTGTCTGCCTTTACTTGCTCAGTTCATTTTCCGATGGAATGATCTACTTCAGGGCCGAGGTTAAAGCAACAGTACAGATTTAAAGTATCATCTCAGCTAAACAACAATTCAACTCCAGAATGTGGTACAAATTCCAAGGTTCCCACATTGGGTTTGTGTTAATACCCATGTCAGAAGTAACGCAATATACAGTATGCAACTTGCACCAGATGCTCACGCATAATTGCTTTTGCTTAATGTATCAATTGCAACACACACCCAGCCCCAATGACGCTGGCATTCTTACATTTTCATTGTTGGAATAAAACATTGTGACTTGTGTCACACTTTGTGCATTGCACAGTAGCACACGCACATGTGGCTTGTTATCTCTCAAGGTGTCCTAGCAATGCATCACATTACTTTTCTGCTCACTGTCTTGCCAAACAAGCATATTTCAACACATTCATATCATCTACAGTGAAATGTCTGTCCACACTTTCAACTCCCTTCTCTGGCTACCTTTGCCTAATATCTCTTGCTCTCTGACAGCTCAAGATTTTGCTTTATACTTCCGAGAGAAGATAGACATCATTAGATATGATCAGATATGACAGCATCTAGCATAGCCCACTGTCTCTCACTACACATCCCAAATGTACTCGAACTATATTGTCTCAGCTCTCCCTAGTCACTTAGGACAGCTCTCTTTCTCATAACCAACGTCATTAGTGATGGGCGAATCTCTCCCGTTTCGCTGAAAAAATTATGACTTTCCAGCAAAACTCGAAACGGCGAAAAATCGTGGAAACAGAAAGTTCACGAAAAATTTGTGAAATTCAGCCGTTTTCACGAAAAATTCATAAAATGTGGTTGTTTTCACTAAATATTCGTGAAATTCGGACGTTTTCAAGCAAAATCAAGCAATTTCAACCTTTTCACGAAAAAAATTAAGCATTTCGAACGTTTTCCCGAAAAAAAATCGTGAAAATCGGAAATTGCCGCAAGCACATTTTCACCGGCGAATTTTGGCAAGAGATTTACGAATTCACCGCAAATTCATGCCTGGTAAATTTATTCGCCCATCACTAAAACGTCATGTCTTCAGAATCCAACACCATGTTTTTCATCCACACACTAACCTCTGTTCACTTCCTAGCATTTGCTTATACAGCATTATTAATCACCCTCCTTCCACTCAAACATTTCCTTCCACATTTACACATTATATCAAAATAATCTCACTCGATCCTTTCATGCCTTCCAGAACAGTGTTCTTTAAAAGGCATGTAAAGTCTAAAATAAAATAAGGCTAGAAATGCTGTATTTTGTATACTAAATATAAACATGAACTTACTGCACCACAAGCCTAATCAAACAAATGATTTATGCTTTCAAAGTTGGCTACAGGGGGTCACCATCTTGTAACTTTGTTAGACATCTTTGCAAGACTAAGACTGTGCACATGCTCAGTGAGGTCTGGGCTGCTTAGGGATCGTCATAAACAAAGCTGCTTGAGTTCTGCATGGCTGGGAAGTAAGGTGGGGGCTCCCCCTGCTGTTCATAAGTATGATTGTTTCCCTGCTCAGCAGTTAGGGACCATCTGACAATTCCTATCCACAGCAGTAAATGAAGGGAGAATTTCATTGCACACAGTCAGGATTCTTATAAAAACTGTACACATTTTTTAATTAAAGTATATTGGAGATAGGTTTCTTTTGCATTAAAGAAAGTAAAAATGGGTTTTTTTTGCCTTTACATGCCCTTTAAGTGTTAATAAGAGAGGGACAGATTGCTCTAAATAGTTTACCTAGAAATCTCCCATACAAAGTACTTACAGAACCTACAAGGACAGTACTTGACTTTGCTACAGCCCTTTCAAAAACAAGGCAATTACAGCAAAGATCTTGCACTCTCAACAAAGGAGATCTCTGGCCACATCTTGGCAAAGAAAGGGAACAATTACGGCAGCTCAGAATCTCTGCGTGAGACTTGCTGTCCTGATAATACTATGGGACACGGCTCTACTAAAGGTTAATCAATCCAACAGTAGATGGCTGCTTATATAGCTGGACGAGTGCTTGCCAGCAATTTTCTCTTAAAAAATAAATAGCTGCATATAAACAGAATTGAGTAGTTTCTGAACACAATATGATATAATTTACACAGGGTTGTTGGCACTCTCAATAAAAGATATCCCTTCTCTTTTTCCTCTGTCAGCCCTTAAATCATATTGCCATCCTACAATAGAGCTATGGGAGGTTGAAGCTGCAGTCACAAGAAAGGAAAAGCTCCAAATATCAATGAATGATCTTGTACAATTTCTATGTGAAAGCAACCGTACGTAAAAAGCTATAGAAGCTCTCTCTTTGTTTAGGATAGCAGCTGCAGTATTAGCTTGGTGTGACATCACTTCCTGCCCGAGTCTCTCTCTGCTCACTTATAGCTCTGGGCTCAGATTACAGCAGAGACGGGAGGGGAAGAGGAGCAAACTGAGCATGCTCAAGCCCGGGGCAAAGGAGGTTTAAGCTGAAGGCAAGAAGTCTGCTACAGAAGCCCATGAGTACACAATAGAAGGAAAGAAATGTGGTGTTTCTTTTGACAGAGGACTCAGAGCAGCATTACTTTGAGGGTTTACTGGTATATTTAGGTGGACCTTTCTGATAAGGCTTACTTAATTTTAACCTTTCCTTCTCCTTTAATATGTATATGTAAACCCATTACTTTATGGTCTTCAAACCTGGACCAGTTGTTTTGGATAAATTCGCTTTTCCATTGTTTCTGCTTTATAATATCATATTGCTAATTCTAACCCTTGTTTGAACCAATGCATAAGCCATGTTCTTACACCAAACTTTAGGGAGCCATTTACTTACAATCAAATTTCAATTTTTTTCCACAAATCTTCACAAAACCTATTTTTTGTAATAGCTATAAAAATGTGAGCTTTGTTAAGTGTAAAAACCATGAAAACCTCTAATACAAAACTTTGCTAGGTAAAAGTTGTCAAAGTCTTACAGAAGTCAATGGGAGCTGCATTGATCCCATTGGACTATTTTAAATGCATTCAGACTTTTAGAGGTTTTCTGTTTTTTGTTTCCGCTAGAATTTTTTAGTTTTAGAGGTATTCGTATTTTTTTTGGACCGTTCAGCGTAATTTTGCATTAGTACTTTATTGGGGGAATGTAATAAAAGTCGCAAAGAGCAAAACAATTTGCGCAAATAAGAATAAATATTTGCATTTCGCGAATTTATACTCTTCCTTAAACTGTTATCGCATTGCGAATTTGAATTGCTCATTGCCCTCTTTTGAGAAGCGCTTAAAGGTGTCGTAATCTTTTGGAGCAAACATAACTTTTTCAGTAAGAAGTTTTATAACATTCACTGAGCACTGGCGCAAACAATGAAATTCGCAAACCTTCTTTACCTGTTGGAAGTGTTAGCTAAACAGCTTCAGAGTTCGCAAAAGCTATATTCAATTGGCACAGGCAAATTTGTTCGCACAAAGCTTTTTGCATTGTGAATATTTTTCCATTACAGACTTTTAGTACATTCCCCCCATTTATCTTTCAATACATTCCATGGCATTTTTGGTTTTAGAGAGTGAGTTTAGTCGTGGTTTCAAAAAAACAATAAAACCACCAAAATTAGACTGATAAAGAGGCCTTCAGGTGTCCAGACCCCCCTAGGTTCATGTCTTGACTCAGGCCCGGACTGGCAATCTGTGGGTTCTGGCTAGTGATGGGCGAATTTATTCGCCAGGCGCGAATTCACAGCGAATTTGCGCGATTCACTGGCAGCGAATAAATTCGCGAAATGCCCGCGAAAATTAGCGGCAAAAATTCACCACCGCCATTTCGCGAATTTTTCGCCGAAGCGAAACGGCGCAAATTCGCCCATCACTAGTTATGGCAAATGCCAGAGGGGCTGCTATAAGGTCCCATAGAAAGTCACTATTTAGTGGGCTGGTGGGGGTTGTTTGGGCCTCTATGTGGGCTGTTTGGGCCTCTGTGTTCCTGAAATGCCAGGGCTTATTTTAATTCTCAGTCCGGACCTGTCTTGACTTGAGTACTAAGCCTTTTGCTATCCTCAATCAAAGTGCAGGCTACTCTACTGCCTCAGGCACCCAACACCTCTCACTCTTCTCCATCCTTATAGTGAGATTTGTTCTCCTAAATAGTGCAGAACCAGCCCTGAAGGTTATAAGGGGTAAGATCTGGAATATTTCTAGATATTTCTTGAACTACTGTAGGGCTGAATGGCTGATACAACTATATTTAGTTATATCTTAGATAACTTGCTTATGGGGCTTGACCAAATCTTGGACCTCAGGGAGGTGTGAAATCATGTGCTTTCTGAATAACACACTTACATTTTAACCATAATGCAGTGTTTTCCTCTCAAGGTTGAGGTCTTGTTTTCAGATCTAACCAAGGCACTGTTTGCACATAGTTTAGTTGTGCTACCTCTTCGAGTCCTGTGGGTGCATCAGATTCCTTACACAATGCAGTGGTTGCAAGTTAATGGGCGCCTGATAGGACTTATCCAGTGTTTTTGATAGATTGTAAATTTCCACAAGACAAAAGCCTATGTAAAATGTTAACAATATATGTAAGGGATACTGAATGTAAGTACAAATTATCTTCAGATGTCTCTCAGATATCTGGGCAATTGGTTTGATGTTAGTGAGGGGCTGATTAATTCAAATTTGTGATTCAAGAAAATCTCAGTGGGCAAATCAAATCATGAGTATATTTCAATTAGAATTTTGTCTTGAAAATTCAAATGAAAAAAACTTGGTTGGTAAAACGTAGCAAGTTTCTGTAGCAGTAAGTGGAAAGTGTATTTTCAACATGTAAGCAATTAAAAAAAATAGTAACATAGTTACTAGGTTTAAAAAAGACACAAATTCATCAATTCAACCTTTTATGTCTTTATAAAACTTTCCTAACTGCTAGCTGATCCAGTGGAAGGTAAACCCCCTCTTCTGATTGCTAGTGGGGCACGGTATCAAATGCTTTGGCAAAATCATTCATAAAGTTGCCTCTAAGAGTAAGTAGATTTCAGAAAAACATGGAAAGTGTTCAGTTATGAACATGTGGCATCACATACCATTTCCTTCCCCAATCCCCAAAAATGTTTACATTTATTTTTAAATTTAAATGTTTTTAGAAAGTAGAATTTCAAAAAAAAAAAAAAAGAATCAAATAAGGTGATTTTCAATGCTATTTTGTTTGTTTCTTCTTGAATAAATTCAATTACATTTTCAAAATTTAAAGTGTTTTTTAAGCCATGCTTAAATTTCCTAAAAAAAAATCACCATAATTAGTAGACTGGTTTCCCTGAGTTCATTTGGAAAATTGAGATTGTATTTTACTAACAATTAGAGGTGAACTGTTCCCTTTTTCAAATAATATTAAACGTTGTCGCCCTTTAATCCAAGAGTAAAGTTAAATTCTATAATACAATTTTCCCAGCAATGCTTATATCTAGACAAAGGGATGATCTTTGCCACTAGCAATACAATAACAGAGTCTCCCGTGAGATGGAAGGGGATAAATTCTGTTCAAGGAGAAGGTGGAATTTTCCTTGTATTCTTATTTTTAAATTTAAATGATATCCCCTGATATTTAATGTAGAGTAGCACCATCAGTCTTATGAAAAGGTACATTTATTGAACTCTTCCAGGGACACTCAGAAAATCAATACTTATTTCTTTATTTTGGTTGGGCAGGGTAGCAGATTATTTTTAGCTGAACTGAGAAGAGAAGCACAATTAAGGAACACACAGTTTTAAAACTAAGTTTGATGGGTTCAAGCTGTCGCCTATCGTTTAAGTGCAGTAGGGTTTTCTTTAGATCTCCACACCGCTAATGAACAGACAGAATTGTGTGTTAATACAAAGTGCAATGAAATATAATCTCATGAATAGAAAAGAGTGACATCTAATACTATCAATTGCAAAGCACACAGAAATCAACACTAGAGATCAGTGAGGCTACTGTATATGGAAAGCTTTACAGTCTATGAACTTCATTGTTTGACAACCTGTCTAAGGGGCACACATATTCCAGATAGTTTGTGTTTCCTGTTTTACAGTCTCCCAGACTTGTTGAAAAGTGTTTAATATGGTTGATCATTTTTAAATCAGCCCCATAAGTTCAATATCATTTTGTGTAACACAATGATTCCCAACCAGTAGCTTGCGAGCAACATGATGCTTGCCAACTCCTTGGATGTTGCTTCCAGTGACCTCAAAGCAGGGGCTTATTTTTCAATTCCAGGCTTGGAGGCAAGTTTTGGTTGTATAAAAAACAGATGTACTGCCAAACAGAGTCTCCTGTAGGCTAACAGTCCACATAAGGCTACCAAATAGCCAATCACAGCCCTTATTTAGCATCCCCTTTTCATGCTTGTGTTGCTCCCCAACTCTTTTCACATTTGAATGTGGCTCATGGATAAAAAAGTCAGGGGACCCCTGGTGTAACATATGCATATAAGATTGGTCTGTCAGGGTCAACCAAAAAATTCTTAGACCAAGGTCTCACTCCAAAATTGTTTTCCTCTCTCTATTATCTTAAACTTACCTTGTCCTTGTCCATTGTCTTCTGTTTTTCTTGTTTTCTCTTCTACACCACTTCATGTTTTTTTGTCCTTGTGCCTCTTTCCTACTTTCCATTCACTCTGTCTCCTGCTCTGTCTTTCTCTTCCCTTTAACACCTCTCCTTTATTAAACCGAAAGGTTAGAATTAGTGATGGGCGAATTTGCGCCGTTTCACTTTGCCGAAAAATTAGCGAATTTTCTGAAGCGGCGGAAAATTTGCGATACGGCAGGAAAAAAATGTTGACGCCGGCGAATTTATGCCAGCGAATTTTCGCGGGCATTTCACGAATGTATTCGCTGGTGGCGAATCGCTCGAATTTGCCGCAAATTCGCGCCTGCCAAATAAATTCGCCCATCACTAGTTAGAGTGACTAGAATGGCTTGTTGAAGATTATTTATTATGGTTAATAATTACTAAATCTGTCTCATAGGTTCACTATCATTTTGTGGAATGTATAAAAGTGGAGTGGAGTATAAAACTGGTCTGTCAGGGTCAACCAAAAATTTCTTGGTGCATAGTCTCACTCTCCAAAATTGATTTCCTTTCTCTCCTCTCGTTATCTTGGCCTTTGTCCTCTGTTTTTCTGATCTTCTACTCTACTTCATGTTCTTTCTGCCTTCTGTCTTTTTCCTACTTTCCATTTACTCGTGTTCTGTCTTTCTCTTCCCCTTAACAACTTCCTTTTCATAAACCCAAACAGATGAATGACTATAGTAATAGAAGGCCAACTAGTTGGGTGAACAGGATTCAGTGGACTTATTGGGAGTTTCCCTAATAACCTTATAGTCCATTCCAAGCTTTGTATGCAAACTTCTTTGATCCACTTTGATGAGTTTTCATTATTGATGGGTGAATAAATTCGACAGTCATGATTTTGGGGCCAATTTCTGTCTTTCGCTGGCCACAAATCTTTTAGAAATTAACCCCTAGGAATCCATATCCAAGAGAGTCCTCTGCATAGAACAATTCCAGTCCCAATAGTTTCTCTTTCTTCAAAGCAAAAACCCTGAGTTTACAGATAATTGTCTTTAGGAGCTTATTGAAATACAGGCAATTCCAATATTAAATCTTAAAATGTCTGTAGAGTAAGACGTGAGATTATTCTTGCTAAATTCCCTAATTATTACAAGGTATCATTAGCACGTATTGTGCAGGGCAGACAAAGCACTGTGATGCTAACTCTCCTGGGGACAAAAGGAAGTGGATTTTGCTTGATGGATATTTGCCTCCATCGTACTACCAATAATGGAATTAATATCAGATCATATAAATGCGAATCTTTTATTCTCAACAGTACTAAGCAATGAAGAGAGCGACGCTTAGGGAATTTTACCTTCAAATTAAGCATTTGAGTCATGAAAGTCTCTGACAGTCATAATCTATTCTAAATTACCTTGCTACCTCAAGCATGCTAGAAAGAAAGGACATATTTTGTTTGAGAACTTCAACATTAATATTTACATTTTTTTTCTAAAGGACATTTTCTGAAGTGGTGAAATTTTTCAGAAAGTTTTTGTCTCAATATTGTTGACTTAAGATGTAACCCTTGGAGGGTAGAAGCATTGGTGTACAATTATTTTGATATTAAGACTCCCAAACTTATGACACAAAGAAAAGTATTCATAAAAAATTTAGATTTCTACTAATTGTTATGGTTCAGTAGGAAACAGATTCTAGACTTGACAAGTCAAGTCATGAATCAAAACATTTTGCTATCAATAAGCTTTTTTGACACAAATCCCAGCTGGCTTCTCGATACACAATTTTCTCACCTTAAAAATATTTAAATTTGCATTTTTTTTTTGAGGGAGGGACCATTTTTCTGCTTTCTGTTGACTTTAAAGAGCATGGCTATGCTTTCATTCACTAACACCAATGCTCACTACCCCACAATTTAGTAAGCTACTAGGAACATTGTGGAGAGTTATGTTTTGCCCCTCATTAAATGAAACCTTACATTGTGTAACAATACCTAGTGGTCTAATGGGGACGCCTGTGTTCTTCTTCCTAGTCCATTTATTCTGCACCCTGTTTCTGAAGTCAAACATATAAGGCGCTTTGTCCATTTTTTCCTTACCCAAATGGTTCCAGGGTGCAATTCTTGGTTGATTTACTGTTTCTTGACCCTTACCTGTCCTTTACCATGCCTGTCTGCTGCCTGAACCAACCTTTGCCTGTACACTGATTAAACTGCAGGACTCTGATTCTGTACTGCATTGTATTGGTTTTGACCACAACCTGTTCCACCACAATGCTTCCTTGTTCCCTGTTCCTCCTGTCATCCATTCTGGTTCCCTTGCCTGCCCAGAACGCTCGCCCTGGTTCTCTCACTTTAAGAAGCGAAGGGTTCCTCCCTACGTGAAAGCTGTAATGGGCAGACGGGTGAGCCATGATCAGAACTTTGACTTCTGTTCGTGGTTTTGGGATACCGAATGTGACATCTTTGATTTTACCTTCACATACAGCAAATGACATTGCATCACACGGAATGACCTTACTGAGCAACCTCTAGTGTTATTTTCAGTATTACAATCTACAACACAGCAAAAATAATGGGGTCCTGGGCAATGGGCAATTGAAGTGAGCAAAGGACAGGACAGGCAGCAAACATCAGAAACAGGCTATATCATAAACAGACAAGAGAAACTAGAAAATGCACCCAGGAAATGGACCTACGTTGTTCAATGAACAATTAGCCACGGGCCCTTTAAATATTCAGAAATAGGGATGTAGCGAACTGTTCGCCGGCGAACTAGTTCGCGCGAACTTCGACTGTTCGCGTCCGCCGCAAGTTCGTGAACGTCGCGTGACGTTCACCAATAGGAGTTTGCGTCAAAATCGTTCGACCATTCGACCATTCGATCGCTAAAATCGAACGATTTTCGTTCGAATCGAACGATCGAAGCCATTGGATTGAATGAAATCATTCGATCCAATGGCTTCGATCGTTCGATTCGAACGGAAATCGTTCGATCGAACGATTAAAATCCTTCGATTGTTCGAATCGAACGATTTTCGGATGTTCGAAGTTCGCGAACTGTTCGCAATTTTTGCCGGTGTTCGCAAACGGCGTTCGCGAACACATTGTCGGCGGTTCGCTACATCCCTATTCAGAAATTCTCCGAATATTTGGAAGTGACACAAGAACAACAAATCCAAATTGGTTCGTGAGCGGAAGTGCTGGGTGTCCCTGTCACACCAATGGACCACCAGTTATTTTCACAGCACATTTTGATACAAATATCTGAAAATTTGCTTTACCTGCAACAAGGAAATTGTGGGGACTGCAACTGCACTTGTGCAGGTAAATGAGCCCTGTGGCCTTTCAGCTGTTGTCGGTTGAAGGAAATCTTAAGTAAGGTGAAGGCAGAATATACAGTAGAGCACCTAGACTAGATATAAAGCTGGATTTGTTCTGGATTCAGGATTCCTAAGGTCCTTTATGAATTCTGTGACACGCAAGTATACTTGGGAATTTCTGGTGCATAGATTTTTTATTGTTTTTCAAATGAATCCGCTATCGAATTCTTTGCAACAATTATGCCAACAGTTAGAATGTTTTTAAACCATATTGGACGAAAACCAGCGTAGAACACAATGTCAAGAGACATCTTCATGGACTTTTGCCATTGTTTGAAATTAAGTATTTTCGGATTCAGATTTTTAGCAGCTTTGGAGTATAATAAATCTCTCTTGAGGTTTTTCTTCTCTAAAAATCTGAGGTTTTATAAATGGTCTCCTTAATGTTGTAAACCTTGTGCACCTTGATAAATGCTGCATAATATTTTGTATATTTGGGTTATTTCAAACCAGAGAGTATCAAATCATTTATTTGTTTGAAGAAGAATTCAGTTAACTGTTCATTATTTGTGTTATGATAATAATACCAAGGGTAAAATGGAAAACTGAAAACCCACGCTAGTATTCCGGGAGATTAGTCGCCCCCTGAACTGCCTTTCCACCGGCTAGAATATAAATTGCTGGCTGGATGGCACTTTGAGCACTTCGTTTTCCAAAGTTGCCCCGAAGTTTCCTCGTGAGGCAACTTTGGGAGACTTCAGAAAACATAGTGTTCCGAGAGCCATCCCGTGGGCGATTTACATTCTAGCCGGCGGGAAGGCAGTGCGGGGAGATTAGTAACCCGAGGAAGAGTAGAATTATCATTGCGTGACTAATCCCCCCCCGAATCTTAGCATGTGTCACTGCTAGGGATGCACCGAATCCAGGATTCGGTTCGGGATTCGCCCAGGATTCGGCCTTTTTCAACAGGATTCGGATTCGGCCGAATCCTTGTGCCTGGCCGAACCAAATCCGAATCCTAATTTGCATATGCAAATTAGGGGTGGAGAGGGAAATTGCGTGACTTTTTGTCACAAAACAAGGAAGTAAAAAAAAAAAATCCCCTTCCCACCCCTAATTTGCATATGCAAATTAGGGTTCGGATTCGGTTCGGTATTCGGCCGAATCCTTTGCTTAGGATTCGGGGGTTCGGCCGAATCCAAAATAGTGGATTCGGTGCATCCCTAGTCACTGCCCTAATAAATGTGGACCTTAAAAAAAAGCACCACCATTTATAGTCAAAAACTGGGAAGGAATAGTTAGTCTTAAAGGGCATGTAAAGTCTAAAATAGAATAAGGCTAGAAATGCTGTATTTTGTATACTAAATATAAACATGAACTTACTGCACCACAAGCCTAATCAAACAAATAATTTATGCTTTCAAAGTTGGCCACAGGAGGTCACCATCTTGTAACTTTGTTATACATCTAAGACTAAGACTGTGCACATGCTCAGTGTGGTCTGGGCTGCTTAGGGATCGTCATAAACAAAGCTGCTTGAGTTCTGCATGGCTGGGTAGTAAGGCGGGGGCTCCCCCTGCTGTTCATAAGTGTGATTGTTTCCCTGCAGAGCAGTTAGGGACCGTCTGACAATTCCTATCCACAGCAGTAAATGAAGGGAGAATTTCACTGCATACAGTCAGGTTTGTTATAAAAACGGTACACATTTTTTAATTAAAGTATATTGGAGATAGGTTTGTTTTTCAATAAAGAAAGTAAAAATGGGATTTTATCTTTTTGCCTTTACATGCCCTTTAACAATTGCTTCTATATAGATAACTTTCTATTCTTCACTTGAATGGGCACATACAAAGTTGATAGGGTGTGCAGCTACCTCCCACTTTTTCTCTTCAGAGCTGCTTCTTCAGGTCGTCAGATAAACAGGCAAATTATCCGACAATATTTGACAGTTCGAATGATTGTTCACATGGTTCTAAAGCTGAACAGCATGTGTCAGCAATAATTTGGTTTAGATTTGAGGCTTAGCTGCCTTTGATGAATGACCAAACCTTTACTTATGGAGTTGGACATTATTACATTTTAATTTACTACTCTGAAATGTATGATCATTTGTCAGTCAACAGCAAATAAAAGAGCAGTGAAATCCCTACAGATAAAGGGAAGCAGTTATCAGTCTTACGTTAAATACAATGCAAAGGCTGGGAGATTATAACAGGGAAAATAAAAGGCAGAGCCTATTTGTCTATTGTTCATTGTTTTTCAGCTTCTGAATCAATAGTCCTGAAACTAAAAGGGTTTGGAGAAGGACTGACCTTGATGGATTTATTATTTTTCCTAGCAAGATAACTATGTTTTGTTACGTATGTTAACATCTGATCAGTGCTAAGATGGAGTTAAGTTTCAGATACCGAATAAAACACTCTTTTCCTTAGAATATAATTCATAATATGTGAGAAAGAAAACAACAAACAAATCTATGGTTACTAAAAGCGGCACTTGCTAAAATTAGACTGTTCTTCTGGTTTCATTTTTTAAAAAAAGGTTTATTGTTATTATTATTTTTAAGACTCAAATGCCTTACATTTTTTTAAATATGGACCTGATTCCCCTTTGTTTAGAATTAAAATAATAATATAGATCTTTATTTCTACAAATTAACTGGGTAAATATATATGGTTTCTTATAATTACTGTTATCATGTAGTCCATGATAAACACCATATGTCTCCTTATTTTAAAATTACACCTTTATGGAGCTCCCCATCACTCCTTTTTGGTTTGGGTCTGGGATTCAGTCGGTATTCACGAGGAGTGGGCTGAGTGAGGTATGTAGGTGTTCCTCCTTCCACACCCTAACAGTCCCTACCTTATAAATCTGGCTTGGCACAAAATTGACGAGGCTTGTCATGGGGTGGAGAGGGAGCTCTTTGGGCAAGAGAAAGTGACAGAGCACAGACAGAGGTAGGATGAAGGTAGCAGAAGGGAGAGCGGGAGGACAGATGTACTGTAGAAAGTAAAGCAGGAATTTCAGGGAGGCAGGAGGGAGGTTCACCAGTACAAGGATTGAGGGAGGAAGAGGAAGAATGGAGAGTAGTTGTGAAATCAAGAAAGAAGCCAGAGAAACTGGTCCTTGGTACTGACATGCCAACCTCAAACAAGTAGATCCTGTCAGACAGGGCCAGATTTACATAGCAGGCGCCCCTAGACCCACTGCCATTCGTCACCCCTGTCCCTCCCCTTTATTCGTGCAAATTTTCATGGAGATTGTATCTTCTGCTCATCCCCATTGTTTTTGAACCGATGTGGGTGTGGTTGGGCAGCAACCACCTAAAATCCTTCTGCTCTAGGACCGGACCTAGGTGGCTTTTCCACAAATCTGGGCCTGCTGCCAGATGGGAAGAGCTGGGGGGACCTAGCAGAGGAGCAGTTGAGAAGGAAATAAGGCAGAAGGTGACTGTCAGGAGGAAGGCTAAAAGGAACAGAAAGGGAAAGAGAAACCAAGATTGCAGGTTGCAGGAGCCCATCACATAGGAAGAAGGGAAGAAAAGGAAAGGAAGGGCCCATGAAATGGGAGAGCAAGGAGTTTCAGAGGGAGGGAGGTGTGTTTGGAGGAGGAAAGTGATTCCCAGGGAGTGAAGGAAATTCAGAGATCCAGTGATTTGGGGAAGGATTGGAGGGAGATTTGTTAAATCCTCAAAGGCCCCCAAATATCCCCAAAGAAACCTAAATGGGCAACTTATTAAAATACTTTCATGTAATATAGGGAGTTCCTGGGAAAAGAGAGGGAACTTTCAGTTAATGATAGGGATGTAAGGGAAAGTTTTGGGGGGTAAATAATTTGCTTGTTCACTGTTTGGTTCGAATATTTACTGCATTGAGTTTTTGTAAAGAAGATTGTATGATGCTTTGTTTTAAGGTTTTATTTTATCAATAAATGAAATTCCTACCTTATAAGTCTGAAAGGTATGCAAGTGAGAGAGTGCAGAGTACAGAGTGCTAAAGAGCTTTCTACTTACCATCTTCCCTATGGCATGCAGTAAGGACAGTGCTGAACTATGCACCTAGCAATAGAGGAACCCGTGCCGCAAGTTCAATGTA
Organism: Xenopus petersii; assembly: GCA_038501925.1. Taxonomy (NCBI): domain Eukaryota; kingdom Metazoa; phylum Chordata; class Amphibia; order Anura; family Pipidae; genus Xenopus; species Xenopus petersii. The sequence continues at coordinate 148,533,697 of CM076678.1, forward strand.
TTTTAGGTGCAAAATGGATTAAAGGCAATGGGTGTTTTTCTCTGCGAAATGCAGATTTTCTTTAGAAAATCCATGCTTGAAAAACTCTTTAAATACATTGTATTGTTCCACTGTTTATGAAAGGGATCTTACTGACTTAGCTTAAAGATCATTGTCACACATTTTTGGTTCCTGAGCCCCTATACATGGGCCAAAATAAACTGCTTACAGACTAAGTCGGCAGCTTATTGGGCAGTGTATGGGGCCCTCCGACAAGCTTCCCCTGATCAATACCTGGCCGAAAATCAGCCAGATGTTGATCGAGCAGGTTTAAAAATCGGATCAAGGACTGCATCAGTTTGTTGATGTGGTCCTCTGTCCAACCACCTATATTCTCCTCATTGTGATCCGATCATTGGGCCCTAGGGCCCTCGATCGGATCAGCCCGACATAGCCTACCACAAACGAGTACAGCAACCTTAACAAACCACTATAAATATGAATACACTACGACGGAGTAAACTACTGGCTGCAAAGATAAGAACATACTAACAGGCACAGCAATTCTGATCTTCTGTTTAATCTTCTTTAGTCATCATGAAATTGTGTCATAACTATGTCATGTCATATTTTATATTGTGCGCCATTTATAGTGGCAACCAATCAGACCAGCAGAATAGATCAATAAATGCTTTGTGCTAGTCATCTATCTATCTATCTATCTAATCATCTATCTATCTATCTATCATCTATCTATCTATCTATCTATCTATCTATCTATCTATCTATCTATCTATCTATCTATCTATCTATCTATCTGTCTGTCTGTCTGTCTGTCTGTCTGTCTGTCAACAATTTTGTGTGAATTAGACCAAAAGAGAATATTTCAAATGGTTCACGTCTCTAATTCTGTTGATTTCTGGTGCTCAACTCAACTATAGAGCCATAACCCATTTTGGAATAGCAAGTGGCTAACAATTTATCAAATTTCTGTTTTAATCTGATCAGGATGTTTATCAATAAGAACATGATTCAATAGCAGTTACTTCGAAAATGATACATTTTTAATGGCGTCACCTACAGACCAATTCAACTCCGTTCCATTGAGTTTAGTGTTGGCATTAAATCTTTTCAGGTTCATCATAAGGCTTTCACATCTGCCGGCCACTTTCTATACGAGGTACATGCAAATAAGATTCCGAAACGGTTCATGAAACCCCTTTGGATTGTATATTTTTCTTTCTGTTTGACGCAAAAAAAGGTTTTAACCCTGCTTTTAACACTCTTCATTTAATTACAACTTGGAAAGGTTTTCTAACGCATTCATTTACTGGTGGGAATTATCTTACTGAGAAATATAATTAATCATCCTCTGTCATGCTTTTATTATAAACACAGCTCTCTAGAGTCATTCCTTTATTCCTCCTTCATTCATATTCCTTTCGACCTTCCTTTCTGCTCTTTCAGACCTCAGGTGGATTTCAGCCCACAGCCCCGAAACAAATGGATAGTGTTCAAAGCATTTGTCAAGACCATTATCTGCTCATAAACATGAGATTCGTGCATATGGTTGGCATTTCACATTCCTCCATATAGAGACGTCTAGCTATTCACGTGGACAGCATCTGTCAGTAGTGACCAAAATGCAATTTTCCAAGCCTGGCAAAGAATAAAAACGCCACCAATAGCATATATATAGATATATATATTAATATATTTCTCTGTATCCAGTAAACACCATTTGCATATTGTGCTTGCAGCTGCTTCAACATGAGCCGCTCGCTGTGCTTCGTTAAAATGATTTGATCTGTCACATCCCCGTTAGAACTTTATTCACAACAACGGTAAAACATTAATATAATCTAGAGCGGCAACAGTTCCCAATTTAAGTCTAGTGAATGAGCTATGTGAATAGGGCTATAAAAACATCTGCACAGATCATAACAGCCATTACTCCTCAGCTGCCACATTCTCCGGCTTACTGTTGTGTCCTAGAGAATAAAAGGAAGGAATGAAGAGTATAATTATACGGGAACAATAAGACGACAAAAGCTCTTGAGAAAAGTATCGGGTTTTTTTCACTCATTGCCAATAAGGATCGCGGTGCAATTGTCAAAATGTCTTCTTTAAAAAATAGGAAATAACAAAAAGGGCCAAAATGTAATTCTAATAAAAATGAGCTTTCAGTAAAATCGTTTTTTTTATTGTGATAATGACTAATAGTTATTCTGCTGTAAAATTATTCATAAAATAAAACATTAAGCGCTCATCTGGGAACAAGTCTATTATCCTGCTGTCGGGACACCAGAACCAGAACCAAGTTGCTATGGGTAATATACTGAACAAAAGCAAGGGTTTTTAACATATTTATTGTGTACAAGACCCAAAGGATTATTTTCTCAGGGACTCCTGAGGGGGTGTATGAGCCTCTGAGTTAGCGACCCCAGTAGGTTTTGGACCCCCAGTCCAACTCTGTGGGTCTTTAATCTATGCTCAATTGGGAGGGAGGTATTCCCCAATCGATGTTGTATCCAATTCCTGTCCTTAGTTTATGTAATGAGAGGGAGCACATGGCTCATTGTTGTCGGACTCTACCTAGTACCAGGGGTGGACCACTGTCTAGTAAGGGGCTATTTGAATTCCTCTTGGGTGGTGGCCCAATTCAAAAATGGGAACATTTAAAACACACCATTAGCCATTTAGAGCATTCAATATGTTTACATGGTTATATAAACCAGAACAGCGCAATCTTTGTCATCAGTACATCTATAGAAGACAGACCCCCCCCCCAAAAAAAAGAAAGTAGAACTGATGGAATAGTGGGTGTGCATTCTTCAACTCTTCTCTCAATCATTGGTTTTGCTGATTTAGTAATCATTCTAATTTGTTATTATTTGGTTACATAAAGGACTAGTTGCTAACACTGTACTACAAGCTTTCATTGCACTTTCACAGACCTCTACAGGCTTCACAATATTTTTATTTATAATAGTTATGACTTAGACTAAAGCCCTTGCCTGGTGATCCCCAACAGTGGCTCATGAGCAACTTAATGCTCTCCAACCCCTTGGGGCGTATTGCCTAGGTAAAAGAGAATATCCTCCACAAACATTTCCAAAAAAAATCCTATAACTTCTTACTAAGATTTAACTAATGTTTAGGGAGCCTTTTGGGAGGATTTTGATGAGACTGTACTATTCCAGTTATTTATCAATATCCACATGGCATTCGAGACTGTTCTTTGAATAGCCACTTCCATTTCACTACTTTGTGTTAAGTACTTGGATATTTTGGATATACCCCTACTGGCATAGTTTTACTGTAGGGTAGAGTACATAAATAAAGTTAGGGGACTATTCATCCTGAATAGTGCTTATACCTATGCTGGCATCAATTTACCATATCTCTATGCTCAGGATGAGAAAACCCATGCCCATACATGTAAAGATCATCTCATTTGGCTACCTAGCAAAACGACTGATACTCTCCTTGATATGCCCATTTTGAGGAGGGCCCTAAGGCACAACGATCGGATCACAACAAGGAGACTATGGGCGGTCGAACCAAGGACAGCATCTGATCCTACGAGATTAATAAACCTGCCCCATCAACATCTCAACAATTTTCAGCCAATCAGGGGAAGCCTGTTGGAGGGCCCCATACACTGCCCAGTAAACTGCTAACTTAGTCTGTCTAAATTACAAGAAGTCCATCTACTGTAACACAAAAGCTATTTCTTTTTTCTCTGTAATAATAAAACAGTGCCTTGTACTTGATCGTAACTAAAATATAATTAATCCTTATTGGAGGCAAAAATATTTCTATTGGGTTTAATGATTTTTTAAATTAATTTTTAGGTGGCGTAAGGTATGAAGATTCAATTTATGGTAAGATCCCTTAAAGAGAAAACCCCAGGTCTTGAGCATTTTGGATAACAGGTCCCATACCTGTATCTGTAACAGACATAAGCAAAATGATACCAGACAGTGAAGATTAATGAAGACCCTTCATAGAAACAAGAGTAAACAGGAAGGGAATAAATATATAGTAATTTCTAGATATTTCCTTTAGGCTGATAGAAATGGAAAACAGAAATGAAAGTATAGTGCTTTCAAACATTACTGTAACAGCTACAGACATGCCAGGGCTCCTATTGTGGACTGATTCAAGTTGAAGGCAGTAGGACAGGGTTTAATAGTAGGACAAGATGAGAATGGTACAGGCAACACAGACACAGTAGGGCAATATGGCAACAGAAATAATTTATATGGGTGCTACCCAATCTACTCCCCTCATCCATAAACATCTGAAGGCTGATAGGATGCATGACACATGAAATGGTAAAGACAGAGCTCAGATACTGTATAATCCCTCCAGGACTTACATATCCAATTTACAAGTAAAGACCTCTCAGGTTAATCACATCTCAATTCTCCGGAGAGTCCATTATTAATTTAACGGCTGCTTTTGGATTGGATTTTTCTTCTGGGGCTTTAAAATTAGTGAAATAAGTGTTGGAGGGGAGTAGAGGAAAGTTTTAACTGGCGAGTGTCAGCAACAAGCCAACATTTTTAATGTATGTCAAAGTAGTAAGAACCACTAAAAAGAGGGTTTTTTTGGTAATAAAACAGAAAAAACAATAATTCAAGAAAATGTTTACAAGTATTTCTACTTTTTATAAAAATTATGCAAATCCTTCCTAAACAGTTTCAATAAAACTCTATTTAGTAGGGTTACCAGGTCATTTGAATAATTTACAGTAGGGGGTACATTATCCCTTATAGTATAATGTGCTTTTATATGGTCAAATAACCCCTCAGTGACTTCTAATATCCTTATCATTGACAGTAGGGGGTACATTATCCCTTATAATACATTAGTGATACTCAGAATTCCTTTTATAAATCACCCTGCAGCCTTGTGTCTTTATATGGTCACAGAATTCTTAGTGACTTCTAATATCCGATTCCTTATCATTTCCAGTAGGGGGTATATTATCCCTTATAATAGTTCCCTATATGTCAGCCTGCAGCCTTGTGCCTTTATATGGTCACATACCCCCTCAGTGACTTCTAATATCCTTATCATTTACAGTAGGGGTACATTATCCCTTATAATACATGAGTGATACTCAGAGTTCCCTGTATAACTCAGCCTGCAGCCTTGTGCCTTTATATGGTCACAGAACCCCTCAGTGACTTCTAATATCCTTATCATTTACAGTAGGGGGTACATTATCCCTTATAATACATGAGTGATACTCAGAGTTCCCTGTATAACTCAGCCTGCAGCCTTGTGCCTTTATATGGTCACAGAACCTCTCAGTGACTTCTAATATCCTTATCATTTACAGTAGGGGGTACATTATCCCTTATAATACATGAGTGATACTCAGAGTTCCCTGTATAACTCAGCCTGCAGCCTTGTGTCTTTATATGGTCACAGAACCCCTCAGTGACTTCTAATATCCTTATCATTTACAGTAGGGGGTACATTATCCCTTATAATACATGAGTGATACTCAGAGTTCCCTGTATAACTCAGCCTGCAGCCTTGTGCCTTTATATGGTCACATAACCCCTCAGTGACTTTTAATATCCTTATAATGCATATAAATGTAATACAAATGGTATTTAGTGATTCCTTTGCTGTATAACTCAGACTTATACAGGATAGTCAGGAACTCCTTGGTGACATCTATTATCTTTATAGCTTATAGAAGCAGGTACATTAGGCAGTGAATATGATACATTATAACAATTCTGACACACAATAGAAAGCAGGTCTTGCAAACTCACAGTGTAACAGGGGTTAAAAAACAGATTGCTTTCTCTTTTTATAGCTGTAGAGGGTGACTCTGGCTATATCGGTACAAAGCCATCTGTTTAAATGCCATACTCATAATTTATCATAAACAGTAGGAGCTTGCATAGCTTGCACATTCATGGTCTAGCAGGGAGTCAAAGTCTTGAGGTTTTTAGCTCAGAGACATGAAACTCTGTGGCTGAGGGTTAGTGGAGAATATACACTGGTTGCTCAGTATATAATGTACTTTGTTCCATGGCTAGTGCTATGGCCACGTTTGCAATGAGTTCAGACCATTCTCCACTACTGTGTAGGGATGTAGCGAACTGTTCGCCGGCGAACTAGTTCGCGCGAACTTCGACTGTTCGCGTCCGCCGAATGTTCGCGAACGTCGCGCGACGTTCGCCAATTGGTGTTCGCGTTCGATTCGAAGTAAAATTTCGTTCGACCATTCGACCATTCGACCGTTCGATCGCTAAAATCGAACGATTTCCATTCGTTCGAACGATTATAAGCATTCGATTGAATTAAAATCATTCGATCGAATAGCTTCGATCGTTCGATTCGAACGAAAATCGTTCGATCGTACGAATAAAATCCTTCGATCGTTCGATCGAACGATTTTATCGAGCGTTCGAAGTTCGCGAACTGTTCGCGAACTGTTCGCTTTTTTGCCGGTGTTCGCGAACGGCGTTCGCGAACATCAAATCGGCAGTTCGCTACATCACTACTACTGTGGCTGGAGTTCAGTGACCCCGTCTTACGTGATGAAGTTAGATGGGTCCACGTTGTACCTTCTGTAGCCTGGGAGGACTGCAATGCACCCAAGCCAACACCACAGGGTTGGGTTTGCAATGCTCTTAGTCCAGTTTCATATACTGTAGCTGGATAATAATGAGCTCAGGCCTCCTTTATATAATGCAGCTGGAGGGTTTGTAATTCAGGAAGCCTCAATTTCCACTTTGCCTTGGAGGATTATAATGAGCTTGGTCTCATCTGGGGCTAATAATGTGCTCAGTCATGACATGCCCTGTGGCTGGAGGGTTTATAATCCACTCACTTTCATCTCTTGTGCTGTGATTAGGGACTATAATGCACACAATTCCCTTTTATATACGTTAAATCTCATGTACTGTGGCTAGGGATTGATAATAATAAGCATTAGAACACAGTGGTTTGCTGGTTTGTTTCTAATACCTCCCAACAAGGAGAATCTATCCAGTGACATAACTAAATGTTAATGGACTCCCAAAGCAAATAAATTTTAGGGTCCCCAACATACCCAGAAGTAATCCTGTTTTACCAATATTTTTGTAGCAAAAATTTGTGAATTTCCAGCGAAAATCCTGAAATTCGCGAAACGGCAAAAAAATTCACAAAAAATCGTGAAAATCTGAAATTTTCCAGATAAAACGAAAAAATCTGAAATTGATGAAAAAGTCACTCACGTCAATTTTTACGCTGGCTTTAAAGTCAATAGGTGTCCGAATAGTGTTGACGTTTGGTGATTTTGACGTGAGCGACTTTTCGGACACGCGTCCAGAGGTTTTTTTTTTACACCGGCAGCAAACCACGGAAATGCACCGCTAATTCGTGCCAGGCGAAAAATAAAATAGCTCATTAATTAGGGTCTCATTGGGCCCCCTTTACCTCCTGAACCCCCCCCCCCGCAGCCACAGGGTCTGCTTCCACTGTAGTTACTCCCCTGAATCCATTGCTGGTACAGGTATGGGATCCTTTATCCAGAAACCTGCTATCCAGAAATCTCTGAATTATGGAAAGGCTGTCTCCCATAGGCTTAATTTTATCCAAATAATTAAAAAATTTTTAAGGATTTATTTTTTCTCAGCAATAATAAAACAGTCGCTTGTACTTGATCCCAACTAAGATATAATTGATCCTTATTGGAAGCAAAACCAGCCTATTGGATTTATTTTAATATTTATATGCTTTTAGTAGACTAGAAGGTATAATGGAAAAATTCCTTATCTGGAAAACCCCAGGCCCTGAGCATTCTGGATAACAGGTCTCATACCCATACTAATATAAATAAGTACATTCCTTACTTTATCTGTACTTCTATGGCTGGATGTTTGTTTGCCTTTGAAGGGTTTGGCAAAAACCAGAGGGAATCAAGACATTGCTTTTTTGTGATATGTATAGGGCTATTCTCAATACGTTTTTTGGGGGGGTTAATCAGTTTGACTCATAGTAATCCACAAATATTTTGGCAAAGCCCATTACACTAATCCAGGGGGCTGAGATTGCTGAGATTGGGGGCCAAAAGCATCTGAAAATCTGAATTACAGGGATATTATCTTTGCCACATGAACAGCCAGATACAACATTTGGGCAAGTTTCAAATCAAATGAACAGATCCATGAAAATCATTTTTCACATAGATCAATGCAATCAAAATTCAAATTTCTTATGTGCACATTGTCAGAGTCATGTTTGGAGGGTAACTGGAGACTATAGGGCACATGTATGTCCTCAAGTGCAGTGAGCAAAGCGTAATGTCAACCGCAATTGTCGCGTCTTTTTCCCAAAATGCAGAATTTTTTCCCCACAGAATTCCAAGTCAATGCAGTCACAAAGGGGTGATGCTCTTGCTCTTGACGCAGTTGTGGTACACCTACCAATATTGCGTCTGATTCGACAAAAAACGTGCACAGTTGCATTTTGTTGCATCATTTCCGGTGTCGGAGAGTGAGTGTATTCTTTAGGAACAACTGAACTCCGGTGATTGATGCCGGGGGCTGAGGGAACACTGGAACGACCATCTGGTTGGGAGGCAGTGGTAGCTTCAGGGTTTCCCTGCCTCAATAGGTGCAGAATAGTGATGTACGAGCCAGCCCCGAAACCCATGGGTTTACTCGTGGGTCGGCCTGTTCGGACTGGCTACTGCAAAAAATCTTCGGGTCACTCTCTTCCGCTCTCCCTGCCTGTGACCTCACAGTACTAGGTAGGCCCTCACACACCCTTTATTCAGATAGCCAGCTTACCCCGGTGCCCAGTGTTTGGAGGATACGGCAACCTCCGAAATCCAACGAAGAAAAAACACACCGGCACACGAGGTATGTAATTGCAGGGAAACCCTTGCCAAAGCTTTTTACTGCGAAAAGTGCAAATGCAGTAAAAAGTTTTGGCAAGGGTTTCCCTGCAATTACATCCCTCGTGTGCCGGTGTATTTTTTCTTTGTGTGACCTCACAGCGCCAGATTCCAGCCTGTCGATTTATAGACTGGTGCCTGCCCCGCCCCCTACATGACATCACCACGGGGCAGGCACGGGTCTATAAATAGAGGGAGTGGAGCAGGTGGGGGTTGAGGAAAGCTCGAGCCGCACATCAATAGTGCAACAGCGCTCATTTAAGAATGGAAGGGAGGTTGGACTGAGTGGTGCCGAGCACAACTATGTGGAAGTTCAGAAGTCGAATTCGATACTTTGCCATATTAAACCTGTCGAAGTGCTATGTTAGCCTATGGGGATCTTCTAGAGCAGTTTTCTACGTTTTTTGAAGTCAAAGAAAAATCGTTTGATCGATGGATGAAATCCTTCGAATCGTTCTATTCCAAGGATTTCGACCGATCGATTTTACTTCGACCGCAAAACGGTCAAATACGGTGAAAAAAACGTTGACTTCGATATTCAAAGTCGAAGTAAAGCCATTCGAATTTCGAAGTATTTATCACTTCGAACTTCGACCCTTGATAAATCTGCCCCTAAAGGTTAACTTAAAGGTGAACCACCCCTTTAATGAAAGTGGGGTTACACAACTGACTGCAGGGAACTGCAACTGCACATGCGTACATATGGGGACCTTTGTGATACTGTTTTCTCTTTAAGAAACTGCATTGTGTATATTTAATTGCAGCATTGTTAAAAAATAAGAACAAATATTTCTCATACATACCGATCTCTCCCAGTTTCCTGTGATTGGGGAAGTGTCCTGAAGTAAATCCTGTAAAACAAATAAAGGAAAGTTACAATCATCCCAAGACAATGGCGTCGTATCCGTGAATGTATGTTGATCAATACAGGAATAACGTCATTTTTATCAGTATATTTCCTATTTGCAGATCACTGTTATTGTTAGTAACCTGAATAAAAGTCAGGGAGGGTTATTTACTAAAATCCAGATTTATCTCTTTTTTTAAATAAAAAAAAAGTCACAACCAAACTCCAATACATGATTTTACCTTATTTATTATTAAAAAAAAGTTTGTTTTAATCTGTCCGAGTATAAACTCGATAACAAATAATAATAACCCAAATCATAGAATTTTCAGGGTTTTTTCCCTGAATCGCTCAATTATTTTGCCAAAAAGACCACATTTTTGGGATTTTTGCCTGAAATTGTCAGATTTTCAGGCTAATTCCAGTGCAGACCACAGAAACTTCAAAATATAATAAGGACCCTAAAATTTGAGTTTTGCTCAAAAAAGCTCAACCAGATAAATTCTGAGTTTAGTAAATGACCCTCTAGATGTAGATAAAAAAAATATTGACACAGCAGCATTGGTTCTGTTTAGGGATGGGCGAATTTTTTCGCCTTGTTTTGCCGAAAAAATGACGGGTGGAGAACAGGGAGGAGACATACTGGGAACAGAGATTAAAGAACAGAGGTATGCGTTAAAATAAAAAGACGTGCGTCAAAAAATTTTGCCGCGCTACAATATTTTCTTGACGCCCATAGACTTTAATGGGCGTCGGCGACATTTCGCTGGCGGCGAAGTTTTGGCGAAACTAAATTAAAATTCGCCCATCCGTAGTTCTGTTAGTTGCTCCTCGGGAGCGGAGCAAGGGTGGTGAAGTAGTTTGGAGTCAGCAATACCGTTACATGGACTCACCCTTACTGGATGCATCTCCAACTATCATGACATGGTCAACACACATAATTTAGTATAATCAGTTATAACAAGTACAGGAGAATAAGACCACATCTGAGTACTGCCTTAGACCCTGAATAAAAAGTACAGTAATACAAAGGGTAGGCAGTATCACACATGAACCATTAAACCTGGTGCACAAATCAGCCATAAGGGGCTGATTTACTAAAACTCAAATTTATCTCAGTTTTTTCTGAAAACAAAGTCATCCTAACTCCCTTCCACAAATAGAACTTATTTATCAACTTATTTATCAATAATTTTTTACAAAAAAAATCGAGAGACAAAACCTCACAACAAAATAGAGCGTTAATTCTCATCGTACAGTCGACACTCCGAACGAAAACCCAATGTTATTGGAATATCCATCGCAGATCACAATGTCAAGAAACAAATTCAGATACATCTGCCATTGACTTCTACATGACCTTGACAGGTTTGAGATGGAGTATTTTCGGACTCTAATTTTTAGCAGCTTCAGGATATAATAATTCTCTAGAAAATCAAACTTTTCAAGGTTTAATAAATGGGCCCCTAAACGTAACTTCAAAAAAAATCAACCATACCAAAAGAACAGAGGTATCTCAGTGCTCAATGGTCCCTGAACTCCTCTCTCTCCTGATTTTGGATACATTTGTGATTGTTTTGTGCACCTAAAAACATTTCATATTAGATATTGCCTATCATGTCTATTGCTATATTGTGTTAACACATCCTTTACTATGACCCAGGATGCAGGAGGTAGAGCAGTAAGAGGTGCAAAAGCAAAGACAGGGTCTCACTGTACCCTGCACCAAGTGTTAAAATGAAGATCTGGCCCTGTACTTTCTAAATGACCCCTCTTGGAAACTCAAGAGACTTTCACATACCATCAAGGAGGTGGATCTTTATACATTTTTGCTTTCACTTGTTGCCCTGAATTCATAAACATCTAACAACTAAGAGCCAAGTGGAAACCCAACATGCATGTCTTAATTTACATAGGGAATGACTGCAGTACCCCTTTCTCACCTGAGGTGGTGCCCTCCAGCACTGAAACTCAGAATCTGTGACACTTGGAGGTCAGCTACTTGTTAAATTTAATCTTGTCAGACTCCTTTATTTCACTCTGTACATGTAGAACTCTACAAATTTAGGTATTTGCACAAAACATGAAAAAAAAGGTTCTACATCCCCCTTGGAGAGCAGATGGAATTCTGCCAAAATGTAGCAAAAAAAGCTTCAGAAATGAATCTTAGTGCTTTTAATATTATAAATAACACAATAAAGCTGTACTTTACGGTTTGTTATCTTGTCGCCCTCAGGACTCGGAAAAACAAAAAAAAACAAGACTTCAGAAATGGTTCATGGAATGTGTGAATTCAGTAATGATTCAGAAACCGCAGTAAATGAAGTTGTATCAAGAGACAGGGTCAGGTGTGACATTGCAGAGATCAAAGCAAATTTGCGTGGCCCGGCCTAAAGGGATTCTGTCATGGGAAAACATGATTTTTTTACAAAATGCGTTAATATCACTCCTCCAGCAGAATCCAGTATTAAAATCCATTTTTCAAAAGAGCAAACAGATTGTTTTAATATTTAGTTTTGAAATCTGACATATTGTTAGTTTCCCAGGTGCCCTCCATCATGTGACTTGTGTTCTGATAAACTTCAGTCACACTTTACTGAGGGGACTTTGGCATTTCTTCTATGTGCAAAGACGTGTCAGCAACGGACTGGGGATCCAATGCCCACAGAGGTTTCTGTCTCAAGGGCCTCATCCACTTACTGGCCCTCACCCTAGCTGCAACCCACCTCTGTTAGCCCACCCACCTTCTCTATTCTTCTTCAAGCAAAGCAGTAGTGGAGGTCAGGGAGCAGCACGGGGAGTGGGTTTTAGTTGGTAGGGCCGACTGGAGTTTTTTCCCAGTGTTCCGTCGGCCCAGTCTGACACTGGGAAGGGTGCATGGCAAATTATGGCCATTTTGTACTTTTCATCCTGCCTTGCATATAGTTAATGACCCCTGTATGTTCTTTCAGTGTCTCTGTAGGGTTTTTCTTGGTTCTGCCCAACACTCCAAAAATATACTGGTAGAATTGGCTCCTGATCAAATTCACCTTAGTGTATAAACCCATGATAGGAACCTTAGATTGTAAGCTCCACTGGGGCAGGGACTGATAGGAACAATGTATAACTCAAAGGTCAGTATTAGCGATGGGCGAATTTTTCTGGTTAGCTTCGGGAAACATTTTGCTAATTTCCAGCGAAAAATTGACACCTGTGTGAATTTTGATATTTTTGCTTACATTTTTTTAGACGCCGGTGAATTTTCATGAATTTATTCGCCGGCGGCGAAAAGTGGAAATTCGCCGCAAATTCTTGCCTGCCGGGTTTTTTTGCCCATCACTAGTCAGTATGAGTGTGTGTCTGTATAGATGCTGGGTTTCATTTAGAGGGGTTTAACTTGATGGACTTTGTCTTTTTTCAACCCAATTTAACTATGTCAATATGTAAAATGCTACATTTATAAATAACGTTTAATAACAAACACATTCTCATTTTGACATTAACAAGAATACTTTAGTTCCTGGGTCCCATGGCAAATGCCCTCTCCGCTCCTTTCTTAAAACCACCCCCAGCAATAGAGAAGGGACGGAATGTTCTGGGCGAGATCTTGCTGTCACATTAGCTTCTCTTTGGGGACCAGAGCATCACCGATCTGAGGTCTGATCACAATTCAGACTGTTAACAGCGGACAAACAGCCTGCAATGATTTCACGAGTGCCCTTATCTGTTCAATTACTTTGAGACAACATTATTTTGTGTCCTTGACACTATCTACAGTGTATTCCCTTTCCCTGCTTTATAGTGATTGGCAGCCATTGTTTTCTTTTGTTGTTTTTTTTATATATTTAAACTTGGACAATTCTCTCTGGAGAGAAAGCATTGTAGTCGATTGTCTTTTAAAGTGACACAGGCAACCCTGGTATTCAAAGTTAACTTTAAGGAGCACATTTACTTTACTAGTTCAAGTGAAGGAATAGAATTAAAAAAAAGTTTGAATTTCGAATGATTTTTTTTGGCTACTTCGACCATCAAATTGGCTACTTCGACCTTCAACTACGACTTCGAATCAAACGATTCAAACTAAAAATTGTTCGACTATCGAAGTACTGTCTCTTTAAAAAAAACTTCGACCCTCCTACTTCGCCATCTAAAACCTACCGAACCTCAATGTTAGCCTATGGGGAAGGTCCCCATAGGCTTTGTAAGCTTTTTTTTGGTCGAAGAAAAATCGTTCGATCGATTTTTCGTTCGATCGAACGAATTGCGGTAAATCCTTCGACTTCGATATTCAAAGTCGAAGGATTTCACTTCGGCAGTCGAATATCGAGGGTTAATTAACCCTCGATATTCGACCCTATGTAAATCTGCCCCTTAGTGTGTTAGCCAATTCTAAGCAACTTTTCAATTGGCCTTCTTTATTTATTTATTTTTATAGTTTTTGAATTATTTGCCTTCTTCTGAATCATTCCAGCTTTCAAATGGGGGTCACTGCCTTTATACCCTGCCAGTTCCCTATTTCTGCCAGTTTATTGTATGAAAAACAAGTGTAAAGATGAAATCTGGTAAATTCCTCCAGTTTGGCTTTTCACATAACTTTTAGTATATTATAGAATGGCCTATTACTGTATAAGCAATTTTTCAGTTATTCTTCATTATTTATTTTTTTTTTACAGTTTTTTTGGAACTATTTGCCTTCTTCTGATGACTCCTTCCAGCTTTTGAATGGGGGTCACTGACCCCATCTAAAAAAATACAAATGCTCTGTAAGGCAACACATTTAGGGGCCGATTCACTAAATTTGGGTGAAGGGTTAGAATAAAAAAAACTTCGAATTTCGAAGTTTTTTTTTGGGTACTTCGACCATCGAATTGGTTAAATTCGTTCGAATTCGATCGAAGTCGAACGAAATCGAACGATTCGAAGTAAAAATCGTTCGACTATTCGACCATTCGATAGTCGAAGTACTTGCCCTTTAAAAAAAACTTCGACCCCCTACTTCGGCAGATAAAACCTACCGAAGTCAATGTTAGCCTATGGGGAAGGTCCCGAATGTTCGCGAACGTCGCGCGACGTTCGCCAATTGGTGTTCGCGTTCGATTCGAAGTAAAATTTCGTTCGACCATTCGACCATTCGACCGTTCGATCGCTAAAATCGAACGATTTCCATTCGTTCGAACGATTATAAGCATTCGATTGAATTAAAATCATTCGATCGAATAGCTTCGATCGTTCGATTCGAACGAAAATCCTTCGATCGTACGAATAAAATCCTTCGATCGTTCGATCAAACGATTTTATCGAGCGTTCGAAGTTCGCGAACTGTTCGCGAACTGTTCGCTTTTTTGCCGGTGTTCGCGAACGGCGTTCGCGAACACATTAACGGCAGTTCGCTACATCCCTAATCATAATAAACATTGATTTAAAAGTGAACAAACCCATTAAGGTATAGTACAGGTATGGGACCTGTTATCCAGAATGCTCAGGAACTAAGGGTTTCCGGATAACAGATCTTTCTGTAATTTGGATCTTCATACCTAAAGTCTTCTAGAAAATCATGTAAACATTAAATAAATCCAATAGGCTGGTTTTGCTTCCAATAATGATTAATTATATCTTAGTTGGGATGGAGTACAAGTTACTGTTTTATTATTACACAGAAAAAGGAAATCATTTAAAAAAAATTGGATTATTTCGCTAAAAGGGAGACGGCCTTTCTGTAATTCGAGAGCTTTCTGGATAATGGGTTTCCAGAAAACGGATCCCATACCTGTAATATTTTTAATATATATATATTCTTTATCTTTTCCTTATTCACTGATTTATACTTAACCCACGGGGTTCCTAAATATAGCCTAGGTCCCCAGAAACCCAGACGGAGGGATATCACACACACACACACCTGGAAATATTCTTCCTTGGAAAAACATATTGCTTCCTATTATAAATAAAACATTTACAGCAGTAATCCCATCAGTGTTTCAGCTGCAGGGACGTGCAGAGCCTTATAAGTCTGCTCCTCTTTTCTGCTTCTGTTCGGGACTAGTTAATAATCAATGGGCTGTATAGAAACCATGTTATAGAATAATGAAATGTGCTGGGAGCACCCGCTTGGAGGGACCTGTGTCACACATACAGTAGCTCTGTTCCGTCTCGTGGGGCAGGAGACAGAGATACACCAGCAGAAACAGCCTCTCCTGGGGTAATAGGTCTCATATTGACTTAAAGGGGCTTGTCACTTTAGGGTTAACTGTCAGTATGATGTAGAGAGTGATATTCTGAGACAATTTGCAATTGGTTTTCATTTTTTATTATTTGTGGTTTTTGATTTATTTCGCTCTTTATTCAGCAGAACTCCAATTGACAATTTCAGCAATCTGGTTGCTAGGGTCCAAATTTACCCTAGCAACCATGCATTGATTTGAATAAGAGACTGGAGTATGAATAGGAGAGGGTCTGAAGAGAAAGATGAGTAATTAAAAGTAGTGATAACAGCAGATTTGTATCTTTACAGAGCATTTATTTTTTACATGGGGTCAGTGACCCCCATTTAAAAGCTGGAAAAAGTAAAAAATAAATAATGAAGAACGAATCTTTCTATGTGTACGTGTATGGCCAGCTTAAACTCATTTTTAGAACCCCCTCCCCCTTAGCCTCTTGACACATTAAAATCTAGTTATGGGTTTTCAGTATTTGAATCTTACATTACTGACACCCTTATTACAAGGTGCAATGCTGCAGTTCAGTCACGTCGGGCTTTTCCATCCCAGGAGATAAATATCTCTAAGCTTCTCCTGCGTGGAATGGCTGTACATGGCCATTAAGTAAGCAGAATACATTACAAAGGCGCATCCTCCCCTAGGGGAAAATAAGAGAAGTCTATACAAAAGAATAAATGAGACAAGGCAATAATAATGTAATATACGCTTGTGTAACACTGGATCTCACCCGGATTTTCATAAATGCTAAACTTTTCTTTCTGAGCTTTACAGGAACAAAGAACAATGAAATGCTATTAATCTGCCCAACATTAAAATGGACCTTTCACTAAACGGTATCTACATTAATTTTCTGTTTGTAATGCTCTCTGAGATGTTTGCAGTTTTAGACTGCTAATACCAGGTTTTAAGTGCTGCAGCTCTCTTTGAAAGTCATAGGGGCAAATTCACTAAACGCCGAAGCGCCTAACGCTAGTGTAAATTCGCTAGTGTTACTTCGCACCCTTACGCCAGGCGAATTTGCGCAACAGACGTAACTACGCAAATTCACTAACGCGCGAATGATTCTGAACGCTACCTTTTATGCTAGACTTCCTTCGCCACCTCAGACCAGGCGAAGCGCAATAGAGTAGATAGGAATTGCTTCAAAAAAAGTTCAACATTTTTCTAAGTCCCAAAAAACACTGGCGTTTTTTTCATTTATTATGGGTGATAGGCTGAAAAAGATCGAAAAAATTTTTGGGGCTCCCCTCCTTCCCCCCTACATTTCCTAACTCATGGCAACTTAACTATACAGTGGGCACATGTGTAGGGCAAAAAAAAAAATTTATTTGATGTTTTGAAGGTTTCCCAGGCTTGTGTAGTAAAATTAATTTAGTAAATTCAGTAAATTAGTAAATTCAGTAAATTAGTAAATTCAATTTGGCGCTGTATGCAAATTAAGCATCGCTAGCTAGTAGGCAAATTAATGCTAGCACAACTTCCCAACCTTACGCTACACCTGAGCGCAACTTCAGATTTTAGTGAATTTGCGGAGCGCTGGCGAAAATACGCCTGGCGAAGCGCGGCGAAGCAGACGCCTACGAATCTTAGTGAATGTCCCACATAGACTTTAAGGGGCCGATTCACTATGGGTCGAATATCGAGGGTTAATTAACCCTCGATATTCGACTAGGAACTAAAATCGGTCGACTTCGAATATCGAAGTCGAACGATTTAGCGCAAATCCTGCGATCGAACGATCGAAGGAATATCCTTCGATCAAAAAATCTCAGGCAAGCCTATGGGGACCTTCCCCATAGGCTAACATTGACTTCGGTAGCTTTTAGCTGCCGGAGTAGGGGGTCGAAGTTTTTCTTAAAGAGACAGTACTTCGACTATCGAATGGTCGAATAGTCGAACGATTTTTAGTTCGAATCGTTCGAAGTGGTAGTCGAAGGTCGAAGTAGCCCATTCGATGGTCGAAGTAGCCCAAAAAACACTTCGAAATTCGAAGTTTTTTTAATTCGAATCCTTCACTCGAGCTTCATGAATCGGCCCCTAACTGACTGGGTCACCCGCAAAGTTCCTTAATCCTAGGATCACCGACACTCTTTCAAAGAGAGCTACTAAACTGGAAGCCTGTTGCAGTCTTAAACGGCAAATATCTCAGAAGCCGCTACAAATGGGAAAGCACATTGACTTTTTGAGTTTTAATCCTCGTTAACTCAAGCAGTGAGCCAGACTAGAACACTCTAATGGCAGTATATAGGGGGAGGAACAGGACCACAGATAGATACTGTAGATTAAATGACATTTCGGTACCTGGTCAAAGATTGACCAAATATGTACTGACGTTTTAAAAACTCATTGGTAAAGACCCTACCAGCCCATTGGTGCAACCCTCTACTAATTGTTTTACATACAGTATATCCCTACTGTAATCCTATCATTAGGCTCAGGGTCAAACTACTAAACTTGGGTAGAAGTAGGTTTAACTGGTACAGGACTGACCACCAAATATAAGGAAGCCCCAGGGAGCTAGCAGGGTTGGAATAGTTAGAAGACAGCCTCCCCAGGGGAACATATCAAGGAGGCTAGGGCTAGAGATGGGTTTGTGGAAGGATCTTCAGTTTACAGGCCACATTTAGGATTTGGAGCAGCTTCCTTCACCCGAACTCCTTCATTTGAGGTGGTTGAAGTTGGTTAGTTGAGGTTATATAGAGGGAGTGAGCATGTTATGATAAGGGTGGTGATATTGGTAATTCCAGATGGAGGTTTCCATGGCATGTTTGGAAGAAAACCCATTATAAATGGGGACTGAGTCTCATTGTTGAGTCTTTTGGTGCAGGAGCAAAAGTGGTTTTGGGTGACTTAAGGTTGAAACAGCAATGCCTATGTGTAATGTACTATGTAGTCATTTCTAAAGTGGCCTTTTCAGCCCAATCTGTGGATCAATTGATAGAAGGAGCTTGGGTTTTGAAGGCACATGGCCCGGAATTAGGGATGTAGCGAACGTCGGAAAAAAAGTTCGCGAACATATTCGCGAACTTGCGCAAAATTGCGAGCGGTTCGCGAACGGTTCGCGAACCCCATAGACTTCAATGGGAAGGCGAACTTTAACATCTACAAAAGACATTTCTGGCCAGAAAAATGATTTTAAAGTTGTTTAAAGGGTGCAACGACCTGGACAGTGGCATGCCAGAGGGGGATCAAGGGCAAAAATGTATCTGAAAAATCTGCCTGTGTGTGCTTGGAAGAGATAGTGTAGGGCGAGAGCTGTTAGTGATTTCAGGGACAGATGATAGTAAGTTTGCTGGCTAGTAATCTGCGTGATACTGCTCTGTATTGGAGGGACAGAAGTCTGCAGGGATTTGAGGGACATTTTAGCTTAGGTAGCTTTGCTGGCTAGTAATCTACTGTTCTCTTTAAACAACTGCCATACGTTGACCTTGTAGGCATTGTTTGCCCAGTTTTTTTGGACGCAGCCACTGAAGCACAGTTGCCAGAAAAAATATGCCATATAAATGCTGAAAATAGTCATTTTTCGCCATACGTTGACCTTGTAGACATTGTTTGCCCAGTTTTTTTGGACGCAGCCACTGAAGCACAGTTGCCAGAAAAAATATGCCATATAAATGCTGAAAATATAAATTTTTTTGGTTGCAGCCACTGAAGCACAGAGGCCAGAAAAATTATGCCATATAAATGCTGAAAATAGTCATTTTTCGCCATACGTTGACCTTGTAGACATTGTTTGCCCAGTTTTTTTGGACGCAGCCACTGAAGCACAGTTGCCAGAAAAAATATGCCATATAAATGCTGAAAATATAAATTTTTTTGGTTGCAGCCACTGAAGCACAGAGGCCAGAAAAATTATGCCATATAAATGCTGAAAATATAAATTTTTTTGGTTGCAGCCACTGAAGCACAGAGGCCAGAAAAAATATGCCATATAAATGCTGAAAATAGTCATTTTTTGCCATACGTTGACCTTGTAGGCATTGTTTGCCCAGTTTTCTTGGTCGCAGCCACTGAAGCACAGTTGCCAGAAAAAATATGCCATATAAATGCTGAAAATAGTCATTTTTTGCCATATACGTTGAGTCAAGGTATGGCAAAAAATGACTATTTTCAGCATTTCTATGGCATATTTTTTCTGGCCTCTGTGCTTGAGTGGCTGCGGCCAAAAAAACTGGGCAAACAATGCCTACAAGGTCAACGACGTTGACCTTGTAGGCATTGTTTGCCCAGTTTTTTTGGCCGCAGCCACTCAAGCACAGAGGCCAGAAAAAATATGCCATAGAAATGCTGAAAATAGTCATTTTTTTGGTCGCAGCCACTGAAGCACAGTTGCCAGAAAAATTATGCCATATAAATGCTGAAAATATAAATTTTTTTGGTTGCAGCCACTGAAGCACAGAGGCCAGAAAAATTATGCCATATAAATGCAGAAAATATGCATTTTTTTGGTTGCAGCCACTGAAGCACAGAGGCCAGAAAAATTATGCCATATAAATGCAGAAAATATGCATTTTTTTGGTTGCAGCCACTGAAGCACAGAGGCCAGAAAAATTATGCCATATAAATGCAGAAAATATGCATTTTTTTGGACGCAGCCACTGAAGCACAGTTGCCAGAAAAAATATGCCATATAAATGCTGAAAATAGTCATTTTTCGCCATACGTTGACCTTGTAGACATTGTTTGCCCAGTTTTTTTGGTTGCAGCCACTGAAGCACAGAGGCCAGAAAAAATTAAACCAGTAGGGTTTGCACCCTAGTTTGTAACGGTGGCGGAGGGAGGAGGACGCTAAAGGACAGCTGTGTGTGGAGTCATGAGGCTTGAAGAGAAGGACAGCTGCATAGAAGTCAGAACAAGTCTTCCGGCGTGCAGTAACCCTCCGAGATCCACCCCTCATTCATTTTAATAAAGGTCAGGTAATCGACACTTTTGTGACCTAGGCGAGTTCTCTTCTCAGTTACAATCCCTCCTGCTGCACTGAAGGTCCTTTCTGAGAGCACACTTGAGGCTGGGCAAGACAAGAGGTTCATGGCAAATTGTGACAGCTCTGGCCACAGATCAAGCCTGCGCACCCAGTAGTCCAGGGGTTCATCGCTCCTCAGAGTGTCGATATCTGCAGTTAATGCCAGGTAGTCCGCTACCTGCCGGTCGAGGCGTTCTTTGAGGGTGGATCCCGAAGGGTTGTGGCGCTGCCTTGGACAGAAAAACATTTGCATGTCTGACGTTACAGACCGGCCAAAGGGCTTTGTCCTTGCAGGTGTGCTCGTGGCAGGATTACTGGCACCTCTGCCCCTGGAATGTTGATGAGTTCCTGAAGTGACATCACCCTTAAAAGCATTGTACAACATGTTTTGCAGGCTGGTTTGTAAATGCCGCATCTTTTCGGACTTGTGGTATGTTGGTAACATTTCTGACACTTTATGCTTGTACCGAGGGTCTAGTAGCGTTGCGACCCAGTACAGGTCCTTCTCCTTAAGCCTCTTGATACGGGGGTCCTTCAACAGGCATGCCAGCATGAAAGACCCCATTCTCACAAGGTTGGATGCAGAGCTATCCATCTCCGCTTCCTCATTATCAAGGACTGCATCATCCACGGTCTCCTCCCCCCAGCCACGTACAAGACCAGGGGTCCCCAAAAGGTCACCACTAGCCCCCTGGGAAGCCTGCTCCTGTTGGTCCTCCTCCTCCTCCTCCACAAAGCCACCTTCCTCCTCTGACTCCACTTCTGGCACCTCTCCCTGCGTTGCAGCAGGTGCCTGGGTTCGTTCTGGTGATTGCGACCATAAATCGTGCGCTTCCAGCTCCTCGTCACGCTGGTCTACAGCCTCATCTGTCACTCGTCGCACGGCACGCTCCAGGAAGAAAGCGAAGGGTATTAGGTCGCTGATGGTGCCTTCGGTGCGACTGACCATATTTGTCACCTCTTCAAAAGGTCGCATGAGCCTGCAGGCATCGCGCATAAGCACCCAGTAACGGGGGAAAAAAATCCCCAGCTCTGCAGATCCAGTCCTACCACCCAGTTCAAAAAGGTACTCGTTGACGGCCCTTTGTTGTTGCAGCAGACGTTCCAACATAAGGAGCGTTGAATTCCAGCGAGTCTGGCTGTCAGAAATCAAACGCCTGACTGGCATGTTGTAGCGCTGCTGAATGTCAGCAAGGCGTGCCATGGCTGTGTAGGAACGTCTGAAATGGGCCGACACCTTTCTGGACTGGGTGAGAACGTCCTGGAATCCTGGGTACTTGGAGACAAAACGTTGGACTATTAAATTTAACACATGTGCCATGCAGGGCACATGTGTTAAATTTCCCAGTCTCAACGCTGCCAACAGATTGCTTCCATTGTCACACACCACTTTTCCGATCTGCAGTTGGTGTGGGGTCAGCCACCGATCGGCCTGTGACTGCAGAGATGACAGGAGTACAGATCCGGTATGGTTTTTGCTTTCCAGGCACGTCATCCCCAAGACAGCGTGACAACGGCGTACCTGGCACGTCGAATAGCCTAGGGGGAGCTGGGGGTGCACAGGTGTGGAGGAGGAGAAGGAGGACCCAGCAGCAGAGTAAGAAGAAGAAGAGGAAGAAGACGAGGTAGAGAGCGATGGAGGAGTAGAGGTGGTGGCAGAACCGCGTGCAATCCGTGGCGGTGACACCAACTCCACTGTTGTTGTTGTTGTTGAGCTACCCATTCCCTGCTTCCCATTCCCAGCCATTACCAAGTTCACCCAGTGGGCAGTGTAGGTGACATACCTGCCCTGACCATGCTTGGAGGACCATGCGTCAGTAGTCATATGGACCTTTGGCCCAACACTAAGTGACAGAGATGCGGTAACTTGGCTCTGCACATGTTGGTACAGGTGTGGTATTCCCTTTTTAGAAAAAAAATTGCGGCTGGGTACCTTCCACTGCGGTGTCCCAATTGCTACAAATTTGCGGAAGGCCTCAGAGTCCACCAGCTGGTATGGTAAAAGCTGGCGGGCTAAGAGTGCAGACAAGCCAGCTGTCAGACGCCGGGCAAGGGGGTGACAGTCAGACATTGGCTTCTTACGCTCAAACATGGCCTTCACAGAAACTTGGCTGGTGGCAGATGACTGGGAATGGGAACAGGTGGTCAAGGTGGAAGGCGGAGTGGAGGGTGGTTCAGATGGGTCAAGGAGAGCAGAGGTAGAGCAGTAAGATGCTGGACCAGAAGGAGTGTGACTTTTAGTTTGCCTGTTGCCTTTGAGGTGTTGCTCCCAAAGTGCTTTGTGCTTGCCGCTCATGTGCCTTCGCATAGAAGTTGTACCTATGTGGCTGTTGGGCTTACCAAGGCTCAGTTTCTGACTGCACTCATTGCAAATTACAATGCTTTTGTCAGAGGCACACACATTAAAAAAATCCCACACTGCTGACTTTTTGGAAGTGTGCGATCTGGCGGTAACAGTAGAAGTTGGCGGCATTGGCGGCAATGGCGGGTGCGTTGGCCGGCTGAACACAGGTGCCGATACATGTTGTTGCCCTACTGATCCCTGCGGGCTGGCCTCCCTGCTTCTTCTAAGTCTTATTCTCCTACTGCCTCTCTGACTCTCCGTCTCTCCATCTGAACTACCCTCCTCTTGCTCTCTTCTACTAGGCACCCACAAAACATCAATCTCCTCATCATCATTCTCCTCAGATGCATCAATTTCTTCTGACACATCACAGAAGGAAGCAGCAGCGGGGACCTCCTCCTCCTCCTCATCACTCATCATTATGTCCATCTCTGTCGTGTTCTCTGCCAGAATTAAATCTGGTGTAACGTCCTCATCTCCTTCATCTTCTTCTGCCAATAATGGTTGCGCATTACTCAGTTCAAGAAACTCATGGGAAAATAACTCCTCTGACTCCAGTGAAGATGGGGCACCGGTGGTGGAGGAAGTGTTACGTGGGGTGGCCATAGCAGTGGAGGATGAGGAGGATGTTGTGGTAAAGTTAGAAACGGTAGAGGATGGGGTGTGCTGTGTAAGCCAGTCAACTACCTCTTCAGCATTTTGGGAGTTCAGGGTCATTGGCTTTTTAAAACTGGGCAATTTGCTAGGGCCACAGGATTGCATAGCAGCACGGCCCCTAGCACGGCCTCTGCGTGGCGGCCTGCCTTTGCCTGGCATTATTTTTAAAAAAACAACAACAACAAAAACTCAGTTGGTTTTTCTGGAAACGATAATACACACAGCTAGATGGCAGTTTGAAGAAAACAGTGTGCAAATAATGCCTACAAGATCAACGTATACACTACTACAGCGGTGGATACGGATTACGTAAAATATATGAATGCTGCTTGAAAAAAAGTAACTCAAGTGGTTTTTCTAGAGACGATAATATTATCAATATTTAGACAAAATGTGAACAAGCTCACACAGCTAGATGGCGGTTTGAAGAAAACACTGTGCAAATAATGCCTACAAGGTCAACGTATACACAGCGGTGGATACGGATTACGTAAAATATAAGAATGCTGCTTGAAAA
The DNA here is from genome assembly GCA_038501925.1 of Xenopus petersii. Classification (NCBI taxonomy): domain Eukaryota; kingdom Metazoa; phylum Chordata; class Amphibia; order Anura; family Pipidae; genus Xenopus; species Xenopus petersii. The sequence goes on from CM076678.1 coordinate 148,558,118, forward strand.
AAAGTCACTCCGGTGTTTTTTCTGGAGACGGTAATATTATGGATATTTAGACAGAATGTGAACACGGTCACACAGCTAGATAGCAGTTGGTTGAATAACACACTGGGCAAAAAATGCCTACAGGGCAAATAATGCCTACAAGGTCAACGTATACACAGCGGTGGATACGGATTACGTAAAATATAAGAATGCTGCTTGAAAAAAAGTCACTCCGGTGTTTTTTCTGGAGACGGTAATATTATGGATATTTAGACAGAATGTGAACACGGGCACACAGCTAGATAGCAGTTGGTTGAATAACACACTGGGCAAAAAATGCCTACAGGGCAAATAATGCCTACAAGGTCAACGTATACACAGCGGTGGATACGGATTACGTAAAATATAAGAATGCTGCTTGAAAAAAAGTCACTCCGGTGTTTTTTCTGGAGACGGTAATATTATGGATATTTAGACAGAATGTGAACACGGGCACACAGCTAGATAGCAGTTGGTTGAATAACACACTGGGCAAAAAATGCCTACAGGGCAAATAATGCCTACAAGGTCAACTTATACACTACTACAGCGAGGGATACGGATTACGTAAAATTTATTATGGCTGCTTGAAAAAAGTCACTCCGGTGTTTTTTCTGGAGACGGTAATATTATGGATATTTAGACAGAATGTGAACACGGGCACACAGCTAGATAGCAGTTGGTTGAATAACACACTGGGCAAAAAATGCCTACAGGGCAAATAATGCCTAAAAGGTCAACTTATACACTACTACAGCGATGGATACGGATTACGTAAAATTTATTATGGCTGCTTGAAAAAAGTCACTCCGGTGTTTTTTCTGGAGACGGTAATATTATGGATATTTAGACAGAATGTGAACACGGGCACACAGCTAGATAGCAGTTGGTTGAATAACACACTGGGCAAAAAATGCCTACAGGGCAAATAATGCCTAAAAGGTCAACTTATACACTACTACAGCGATGGATACGGATTACGTAAAATTTATTATGGCTGCTTGAAAAAAGTCACTCCGGTGTTTTTTCTGGAGACGGTAATATTATGGATATTTAGACAGAATGTGAACACGGGCACACAGCTAGATAGCAGTTGGTTGAATAACACACTGGGCAAAAAATGCCTACAGGGCAAATAATGCCTAAAAGGTCAACTTATACACTACTACAGCGATGGATACGGATTACGTAAAATTTATTATGGCTGCTTGAAAAAAGTCACTCCGGTGTTTTTTCTGGAGACGGTAATATTATGGATATTTAGACAGAATGTGAACACGGGCACACAGCTAGATAGCAGTTGGTTGAATAACACACTGGGCAAAAAATGCCTACAGGGCAAATAATGCCTAAAAGGTCAACTTATACACTACTACAGCGGTAGTAAAATAAAAAAAAAGTTAAATAAAAAAAGAATGAATATTAAAAAAAAAAAATTAAAGTTGGTGCTGCTGAACTACTAGGAGCAGCAGATTAGCACACCAGTCCCACTCCCCAACACTGCTAGACTAATAGCACTGGGCTCTTATAGTAGTAGTAGTAGTAGTAGTAGTAGTAGTAGTAGTAGTAGTAGTAGTAAAACAACAAAAAAATAAATAAAAGCAGTCCTTACAAGGACTATTGCTATTGCAGCAGTCAGCAGATGAGATCAGAAGCAGGACAGCTGCCCACTGCAGCTACATACAGAGCACTGCAGTAGAAGGTAGATTACTAGCCAGCAAAGCTACCTAAGCTTAAATGTCCCTCAAACCCCTGCAGACTTCTGTCCCTCCAATAACAGAGCAGTATCAAAACGATTACTAGCCAGCAAACTTTCAACTGTCCCTGAAATCACTAACAGGCAGCAGCTCTCTCCCTACACTATCTCTTCAGCACACACAGGCAGAGTGAAAAAAAGCTGCAGGGCTTCGGTTTTTATAGGGAAGGGGAGTGGTCCAAGGGAGAGCTTCCTGATTGGCTGCCATGTACCTGCTGGTCTGGGGTGAGAGGGCAAAAAAAAGCGCCAACAATGGCGAACCCAAAATGGCGAACGTCGCGCGACGTTCGCGAACTTCCGGCGAGCGCGAACACCCGATGTTCGCGCGAACAAGTTCGCCGGCGAACAGTTCGCGACATCTCTACCCGGAATGGGTGTTATGGTAATTGGTGAGCGAGGTGGTCAAGGTTGACTCTGTAATGATAAGGAAAGTCAGGATTTAACCAGATGCTTTGCTTTAGCACCATTTCACCTTCACAGAACTTTCTTCTCGTGGAGGATTCATCCGGATTCTTTACATGACACAATGATTAAAAACACCATGCAAATGATGTGATAATTTGCATCCAAGTTGCATTCTGCTTTATCACCTTGATTTTATTAAAGAGCATCTCCAACTTAATTTATATATGCAAAGAAATTAGATTTCGCTGTAATCACTGTTGATGTATTATCCTCGGGAAAAATGGATACACACAATTTCTAAGCAGCGGAATTGTTAAACAGAGCCTGCGAGTCTGAGAATCCTGCACCTGGGCAAGACATCTGGATCAACGGCGTTTACCTTCCGCCTTACTGTTGGGATATTTGGGGTATTTAAGGGTATACTGTTATATATTACAGGGGACCTATTATCTGCTGCTCAGATAAATATATATGTATATATACGGGACACGTTATCCAGAATGCCCAGGATCTTTCCACAATTTGGATCACCGTACTTTGTCTACTAAAAATAAAGTAAACATTAATGAAACCCAACAGGACTGTAATGACCCCAATACGGATTAATTATATCTCAGTTGGGATCCCAAGGTATTGCATATTATTATTACAGAGAAAAGGGAAATCATTTTTTTAAAAAAAATAATTTTTGGATGAAAATGGAGTCTATGGGAGATGGCCTTTGCATAATTTTGGAGCTTACTGGATAATGAGTTTCTGTATAATGGATTCCATACTTAGGCTTAAAAAAGTCAGTGGCCAGTTCAAACTCATACAGGATAAGTTACATGTGTTCTGGTGTTATAAGACATTATACTGACACTTTATTTATCCTGCTATGTGTTCTGGGGTATTATACATAGAACTGGCAGTGTATTTATCCTGCTGTGTGTTCTGGGGTATTATACATAGAACTGGCAGTGTATTTATCCTGCTGTGTGTTCTGGGGTTTTATACAAGAAATTGGCACTGTATTTATCCTGCTGTGTGTTCTGGGGTGTTATACATGGAATTGGCACTGTATTTATCCTGCTGTGTGTTCTGGGGTATTATACATGGAATTGGCACTGTATTTATCCTGCTGTGTGTTCTGGGGTATTATACATGGAATTGGCACTGTATTTATCCTGCTGTGTGTTCTGGGGTATTATACATGGAATTGGCACTGTATTTATCCTGCTGTGTGTTCTGGGGTATTATACATGGAATTGGCACTGTATTTATCCTGCTGTGGGTTCTGGGGTATTATACAAAGGACTGGCACTGTATTTATCCTGTCGTGTGTAGTGGACTATAATATGGAACTGGGGCTGTATTTATCTTGCCATGTGTTCTGGGGTATTATATTGTACATAGAACTGGCACTGTATTTATTCTGCGGTGTGTTGTGAGGTTTCATACAAGAAATTGGCACTGTATAGTCTCAGTGGATGTTTTTGGACATTCTGTGGCCTCTGAGTTATTGAATAGTTTTTATAAACCCTGTACATTATTGTATATGTTGATCATTTACCAGTGACTTCTTTCTACGACCCATCCTGAATTTTTGAGCATTTCCTTATAAGTGAGACTATCTACCCCCCATGATAAATTTGGTTGTTTCTCTCTGTTCTTTGTCCAGTTCATTTATGTGTATTTTTTTGTTCTACTTGGAAGCCCAGGACTGAAGGTTTTTCTCTGGCCAATGAATCATACCAAGCCCGACTTCTTTGTAATTCCTGTTGTAATTGCTTGAGCAAAACTAGCAGTCAATAAGATGAAACATTTTATCTTTGTCAAAAACTTGCAGGAAGAGATTTCTTTTAATCATACTATACAAATCAGTAGGACTCTAAAGGAAATATATTTGCTTGGACTAATCTGTATTGGTAGGAATTATTGAGAGATTAAAGGGATTCTGAGCATTAGATAATTAGGGAGCTGTCACAGTTTGTTATGGTAACTTGTAGCAGTTGGTGTTCTGAATATATTGTTCTATTTTATCTTCTGAGTAGGCTGCGCTTATTATGCAACACAGTCTGTGTTGGTTCAAAGGGTGCCATTTAATTATTACAATGAACATTCTTAATTTTCAATTATCATGGCTCCGGAGAGCAGCCTTTCAGGGGAAGGGTATCTAAAAGACATTTTCTTTCTGTGGCTTCTGAGCAAATGGTAAGAATCAAGTCATCTCCACTTAAGTGTTGACTTTATTAATCCTCAGGGTTATAGGCGGCAGCAGGTGGGGGGCTATGCCCACTTTTATGTGCAAGGGTGCTGATGTGCTACTTAACATATGGTAGTCCAATACCAATTTTGCTTTTATTTTGAAACTTGTAGCAGACAGATTACAATGGCTGATTATTCAAGTACAGGGTCAGTAGGGTAACTTTAAATGACTGGGTCCTACAACAACAAAACATTAAAGACTTTCCCCTAAATTTTAAGAAACAAGACCATTTTCATAAACCCACAGTATATTGTCCCAAAAATTGGGTGTATAATTCCTTATGAGAGTGTTCCCTGTATAACAGCAGTATTGTGCCTTTATATGGTCACATAATCTTTTAGTAACTTCTAAAATCCTTATCATTTACAGTAGGGGGTACATTATCCCTTATAATACACGAATGATACTCTTCCCTGTATAACTCAGCCTGCAACCTTGTGCCTTTATATGGTCACAGAACAACCCCTCAGTGACTTCTAATATCCTTATCATTTACAGTAGGGGGTACATTATCCCTTATAATACATGAGTGATACTCAGAGTTCCCTGTATAACTCAGCCTGCAGCCTTGTGCCTTTATATGGTCACAGAACAACCCCTCAGTGACTTCTAATATCCTTATAATTTACAGTAGGGGGTACATTATCCCTTATAATACATGAGTGATACTTGGAGTTCCCTGTATAACTCAGCCTGCAGCCTTGTGCCTTTATATGGAAGAGAACCCCTCAGTGACTTCTAATATCCTTTTAATACACAAGAGACATGAATATTCTGTAAATTATATGCTTATAAACGGTGCTTAGTGATGTCATTGGTTATAATTGGAACTTAGTCATTTCTGTCATTTTCATGACTCACCGAAACTTGTGTATTAGATGTTGTGTATTGTGTATTAGAAGTCACCTTGGAGTTTAGGCCTTCGGCCTCATGCTTTTATATGGTCATGGAAGTGGTCGGTAACTTATAATATCCTTATATTTTACAATAGGGGCACTTTATCATTTACAATAAGGGGGATGCTGCATCGACAGCAGGATAAGATAGACTACAAAGTCGATTGGTGAACTTATTCACATTCAGAAAAGCCCAGCACTTAATGGTCTCAGTCAAAGAGAAGAAATCGTTTTATCACTAACTGGGATTTACATGCTCCGTAGGTTAAGCCAAGCTGCACACTCATCTCTCTCTGTTGATGGAGGGGAGCGCAAGGTCAATAAATGTCTAAAGAACATGTCAAACATTTTGTGTGTTAACAAGCAGTTAATATGAAGACAAACACGTAGCCATGTGCGTGAGGCTTTATGCAAACGTGACAATCAAACACGCTCCTAAGCCCCCTGTTTACTTTAGGTCTTTGAGCAAAGCCAGCTTAGAGTAACAGTTATAGAAATCCAATAAATCCCTTGCACCTCGGCCTCGGCACACAAAGGAAGAATCCGTACGACAGTCTAGAAATGGCTGAAGCGCGCGTCCTCGAGAAAAAGTCAGGGTGAAATATAGGCCTTTTTCTAAAGTGAAATCATTTTGAAATATCATTGGGATTCCATGATCTATGGCGAGAAGCCCCTAAAAAATAATTAGGAGGGAGATGGGAAAAAATGAGGAGACTTGAAGCTCCTTCAGACTGTTGCACACGGATGCAGATAATGACCGGCATTCTGCTGAGAAACACTCAAGCGCTTGTAATAAATAAGTTGCAGTCGGATGTGAGTGGGGAGGCAAGAAAGATATAAGCGGCTTCCGTCAAAAGGTTTTTAGCAGCCGAACAAGAGTGATGGATGAGTTTCCAAGAAAGAGCGTCGGTCAGGGGGAAAAACAGCATTTGACGAAAACAACTTTTCAGCTGTTGGATTATTGCATTTTAGGCAATTGGATTGCGGCTAGCAAGAAATGGGAAAAAAACAGACTGAAAACTGAATCATGTGCAGATGGGGTGAAAAGAGGAGCAGAAATGCGATTATATAACACAGCGATCAGCCTGGTGCATTGGAAGAGACAGGGAGGACTGGGTTCAATATCACCAGCTTTATATTAAAGTCCATATACCACTGCAAGTGTAATGTGCCCGACTTTCTTCCCAGATACGGATGCACATAAAGGCTTTGATTGATCAAGGCAGTGTAACACAAATCCACTTCAACGCTCAAGCTTTTTATTCCTCTATATAGTAGGTAAAATATTAACCCAAGCAGATTTCATGTGGAAGTGAGTAGCACTAATTCAAACCCATTCATAGCAGAGATAATGTTAAATATGCGCCCCTAGTTGGGGCCCCAAACTGCAAAGCCTTCACCGGGGATACTGGAATTTACAAATTAACAACAGCTATAAGTTCCATGCAGGATGCTGCCACTTTGCAGAGAGATTCGATTAAATTGATAAACTGAGCAGCAAATGAGGTTCAATGTTGATAAATGCAATGCTCTTTGATAGAAATTTAATTTTTATACACTGAGGCACATTTATCAAGGGTCGAATATCGAGGGTTAATAAACCCTCGAATTCCACCCTCGAAGTTAAATCCTTCGAATTCGAATATCAAATTCAAAGGATTTAGCGCAAATGCTTCGATTGAACGATGGAAGTAAAAATCGTTCCAATGATTCGAATGATTTTAAGCGATCGATCGAAGGGTTTTTATTCGATCAAAAAAAAAAAGAAAAGTGCTGGGGAATATCCCCATAGGCTAACATTACACCTCGGTAGGTTTAAAGTGGTGAGGTTTGTAGTCAAATATTTTTTAAAGAGACAGTACGAATTGTTCGAATCATTCGATTGAATTCGATCGAATTGGACCCATTTGATGGTCGAAGTACCCAAAAAAACCTTTAAAATTCTAATTTTCTTATCATTCGATTCCTTCACTCGAGCTTAGTAAATGTGCCCCTAAGGGTAGTTTTTAGGGGGTGTCCTAATTGAGAAAGATTTGGGGATTTTGTGGATAACAGCTTGTGTAACACTAAGCAGTGTCATGATGTGGCCACTAAAGCAAATAAAGTTGTGTCTTGCATAAAAAAGGTCAAGGGATGAAAACATAATTTTGCCTCTTTTTAGTTCCCTGGTGAGGCCTCATCTGGAGTATGGGGGCAGTTTTGGACTCCAGTCCTTAAGAGGGATATAAATGAGCTGGAGAGAGTGCAGAGACTAAGTACAACTAAACTGGGTAGGGGGATTTAATTTATGAGGGTAGACTGTCAAGGTTGGGGTTGTTTCACTGGAGAAAAGATGCTTTTGAGGGGACATGATTACTCTTTACAAGTACATTAGAGGGCATTATAGACAGATAGTGGGGGTAGGGGTGGAGTCTATTTTTCCATGGAAAGGGTTAATGCACCAGAGGCCTCCATTTCAGACTAGAAGAAAAGAACTTTCATTTGAAGCAACGTAGGTGGTTCTTCACATTCAGGACAGTGAGGTTGGGGAATGCACTGCCGGGTGATGTTGTGATGGCTGACTTTGTTAATGGCTTTAAAGGGCATGTAAAGTCCAAAATAGAATAAGGCTAGAAATGCTGTATTTTGTATACTAAATATAAACATGAACTTACTACACCACAAGCCTAATCAAACAAATAATTTATGCTTTCAAAGTTGGCTACAGGGGGTCACCATCTTGTAACTTTGTTAAACATCTTTGCAAGACTAAGACTGTGCACATGCTCAGTGTGGTCTGGGCTGCTTAGGGATCGTCATAAACAAAGCTGCTTGAGTTCTGCATGGCTGGGAAGTAAGGCGGGGGCTTCCCCCTGCTATTCATAAGTATGATTGTTTCCCTGCAGAGCAGTTAGGGACTGTCTGACAATTCCTATCCACAGCTGTAAATGAAGGGAGAATTTCAATGCACACAGTCAGGTATAAAAACGGTACACATTTTTTAATTAAAGTATATTGGAGATAGATTTCTTTTTCATTAAAGAAAGTAAAAATGGGATTTTATTTTTTTGCCTTTATATGCCCTTTAAGAAGGGCTAGGATGATTTCCTAAAAAAGCATAATATCAAAGGCTATTTTGATCTGCAGTTAGTAGAGATATTGGAATATAGTTTATACTGTATATCTTCATAGGTCTGTATAAGTATAAAAAACAAAACAGCACCAAGGTATTTTTTATACCAAAATTAAATTTCTGATTTGAAAGTCCTTCAGAAAACATCAAAGAGAACGGCACATTGTGACATCACCTAATTAGCATTGAGCATGGTGGAATGAAAAGGGACACGATACTGAACAGGTCAGTTTCAATAAAAATTAACACCATGAAAATTAAATTCCCATTATTTTAGTCATTTATTCAATAGCTGGAGCGGCTCAGTATCTGAAGAACGAAGCTCAGCGAGTCAACTTCAAACCAAGTCACGTTCTGTTCCATTGCTTTGTTTGCTTGTGTAGCTCAGAGCTATTTACTTAACTAGAATTTACTAGAACGTACTGAATATATGCAAGCTATGGAGTGTGGGAATCTGATGGCTACACCATACCATACACAGAAGAATGAATGATCTTCTCCCCAGCTTGTGTATATGGGTTATCTTAATCACTGAATTTGAATGCATGTCCAAAGCAGTGTCGCAGGCTGCAAAGCAGAAGGGTGGGGCCTGGGTGAAACAGAGTGGGGGCAGGGCATAGTGGGGTGGTTATTGGTAGGCATGGCCAAGATGTACCTGGATATTTTGGATCTGGTTTGGCATCTCTACACACACAAACAATATCATAAATCTTTTCTGCAGAAATATATTTGCATTTCATTTATTCTCTTCATCAAGAAGTCCCCCAGGACACCAAGCTCTCTCCTAAAACCAGACTAGCTGGGAGGTGAACTGTAGTCCTCAATAACCAGAGGGGCCAAAAGATTAACATCTGATACTTTTCAACTGCTTTAAATACATTTATTAAAAGAGGCGCGCCATGGAGTCGGCCACTGGAAAAGATGCACTTGAGTTTCAAGCACTGCTCTTTGAGCGACAAATGTTCATTACCCATAATAACAACAAGTGGGGCTGATTGCAAGTGCTGAAGGAGAGATAACAAGGGTTTATATATATTCATATCTCCCTACTTGAACCTTCCCGAGCTCACACTGATATCTGTTAACCCGGCAGCCATTGTTTATGGTTTATGTATGGTTAAGGCAACAGAGTCACGGGTGATGGAGGGTCATGAATGAATTAAACTCAATCAGGACACTCTGGTGAAAGATCCGCTATATACGGGACATGGAGAAGACACAAGGACACAGTCATCAATAAAGGAGTGTGCTATTCACACGTGTTTTAGGAATATAAACATACAACATTGTGCAAGTACAAAGAGCATGTTCGGGCTCAAGTACCTTTCACAAAATGCTCACGACTTTTCATCCATTTTTGCATACCACAGCCACCTTCAGAAATGATTACTACAGCGCATTAATTGTTGATCCCCTTCTTTGAAGTCTTTTGGGGTAATGTAATAAAAGGGGCAAAGTCTGCTATTGGTCTAGTTACCTATAGCAACCAATTAGCTGGTAGGATTTAATGGTCTCCTGTTTAAAGACAAACCACTCAGGCAAAATATGTGTTTTTCCTTACATATGGCCCTTTGAAAATCAGTGTCTGTTTAGAGTAAGTAGGCCTCATTTAGTACCGCCCTAGGTGCAAGTACAAAAGCACAAAGGGGGCCTACAAATGCCTGTCTATGGCTCCTGCAGTGTGTATTTTGAACAGAAGTATCCATCCAGAGCAAAGTGCTAAGTGCTAAGTTGCACCCAGTGGGACTTCCTAGCAAGTATAATTGATGTGCAAGCTCAGGAGTGTACAAGGGGATGCCCACATACCACCTCATAAATACAGAACACTTGTGCCTACAGGATCTAAATGCAGAGCAGGTTAGCACCAGTATTTGCACTTTCAACCCTGCTCAGCACTTTTACAAATGAGACCTAGTCTGTGGAATTGCTCCTTGCCACTATCATGTTTGACATGTGCCCACTGGGTGTTGTTATTATCGCCATATCTGGCCAAAACACTGTAGGGTATTGCATTTTTGCATGAATTTCTGTTGATGACTTGAAGGTCATCATTATTGTAGTCACTGATATAAAAGTGTGCTGTTACTGGGAAATCAGTTTTCTCCCACTTGATATTGGATCTGTGGGAGAATATCCATTGGTGTCGTGTTTGTCCAGCTTCACCCACATATAGCCCTGTCTCACCCACATATACGTAGCCCTGTCATTGGGCATGTCACACACAGGATAAGGTAGACCAACTTGGATCCCTTACCCAAATGTGCTACAGAACAATTCTTTAGAGTACAGAAGTGACTATCTAACAAGATAAAAATATATATATATATTTTAGCATCAAAGTTGGTTGATTGGATGTGTCATACTAGTAATAAGTGTTAACAATATTAACGCCAATGCAATTCGGTATGACATCAGGCTACAAAATAAAAGAAAGCAAGGAACGAAGAGGGGGGTTTATGTACACATAAAAGTATATAACTTGTATAAACTTTCATCTGTGCCACCATTAAGTGTACAATAACTAGGACCTTTCTTGAAGAAAAAGGACTCAAGGAATCAAGCCCTGTGAGTACAGTATCTCCAAATTTCAGTGGGCCTTTCTGATTCTAGCAATTTGGTCTGTTTCGTGGTCCTTCCTTATTTCTATAGGGAGACAAAGAGGCTATAGTATAAAAATAAAATTGACTAGGAGAATAAAGAAGTCGAGTGAGAAGAAGAGGAAATGGTCTAGTTTTTCTAGTGGGTGTCAGGCTCTGCTGGGGTTTGATTCCAGGACTTCCTGGTTGCTTGCCCTTACCACTGGGACAGGATAGCAGCCGGCAAGTTCTCACCCCCTTGTCATCTGGGTCCTGGGCTTAGCTATTTCACTCCAGCATCCTTATTGGTGGGTTGGGGTCAGCCAAGCAGGACTGACCCTGCCCTATATATAACCCAGCCCTCCTCACAGCCATTGCCTGAGCATTATCTACTGTTGGAGCACTGTGACCTGACCCTAGCCCCAGCTCTTGTGCCCTTGCTGCTCTGGGTCCTTGTTTCCAGTGCTGTCTGGTCTGACTCCTTGTTTCCAGTCCTGTCTGGTCTGACTCCCTCTCCCCAATCTTGTCTGGTCTGACTCCTTGTTTCTAGTCCTGTCTGGTCTGACTCCTTGTTTACAGTTATGTCTGGTCTGACTCCTTGACTGGTCACAGTTTGAGGAACTGTGGCTGAATGACTCCTATCTTAGTTTTATATGGAAACAAAGAGGCTATAGAATGTAAAGAAAATAGATTAAATTTTTTAGTTTTTAATTGTCCTTTAAGAGTTGATAGGACTGTTACTAGGAAAGCAGTAATGAATATGCAGTTATATACAGTATACCTGTATAATGACAGTTATTTATCTTGGTAGAAATTATATCACTCCCATAAATCTACTCTAGAACAGAAATCAAAAAGCTTTGCTCCACGTTACAGTTTTTTTTTTTTTTTTATAATAAAGTGTCCTTAATTGAGTTAAAATTCCACACAAACGTATCAGATATTTTACAGCATTTCAGTTTTTTTACACATTACAGCCTATTTTTAATCGGAAGTGAATGGCAAATCTAATGCCCTTTATAAATGAAGTTCGTTAACAAGACATTGAGCTACACATATTATATACCAGAAAGAATCAAAAGGCAGTGAATGTAATGCACTATAAATGAAGTTCATTAGCAAGAAGTCAGGCTGGATAGATTAGATTACAGACAAATCAAAAGCAGTATTTTTTTCAGAAGATTAAATGGTCTTTTGGTGGAGTTTATATCCAAAAACACCAGCTTCAACTTTATGCCAATTGAGAGGCTTGAGGCTCTTCCTAAAGGCTTGGGATCTGTCCCTCCATAATCATGTGTCCATGGTTCTGGAGGAGAATTATTATAGATCACCAAATTCACCTACACTACATTCTTCCCTACATTTGGTAAGAACAGTAAGGCAGGAAAAAGTGTGCCACATAGTGGGACATTCACTAAGAATCGTAGTTGCGCTTCGTCCGCTTCGCCGCACTTCTCCAGGCATATTTTGACCAGCGCTCCGCAAATTCACTAAAATCCGAAGTTGCGCTCAGGGGTAGCGTAAGGTTGCAAAGTTGCGCTAGCGTTAACTCGCCTACTACGCTAGCGATAGTTAATTTGCGTACGGCGCCAAATTCAATTTTCAATGGAAGTATTCGTAGCAGCACTACACAAGCCTGGGAATCCTTCAAAACATGAAATAAAACAATTATTTTGCCCTACACATGTGCCCACTGTATAGTTAAAGTGCCATGAGTTAGGAAATATAGGGGGATAGGAGGGTAGCCCCAAAAAAATTCCATCTTTTTCAGCCTATCACCAATAAAAAATAAAAAAACGCCAGCGTTTTTTGGGACTTAGAATTTTTTTTACTTTTTTTGAAGCAATCTACTCTATTGCGCTTCGCCTGGTCTGAGGTGGTGAAGGAAGTCTGGCGTAAAAGGTAGCGTTCAGAATCATTTGCACGTTAGTGAATTTGCGTAGTTACGTCCGTTGCGCAAATTCGCCAGGCGTAAGGGTGCGAAGTAACACTAGCGAATTTACGCCAGCGCTCATTAGTGAATCTGCAAATTAACGAAAATGCCCAACGCTGGTGAATTCACAATAGTGTTAGGCACTTCGGCGTTTAGTGAATTTGCCCCATAGTGTCCAATTAAAAGCAGTGCCTTACTTCCAGTCTGCCTATGTGCACAACCCTTATGAATACACTGCTGCCAATGGAAGGCAGAGTTGTATTCACGGGGGGCAACACAGGCCTCTATGCTCTGGTGTTTGCACTTTGCATCCTGATCCTCACTTAGTAAATGACTAATACACCAGTGACTTCTCCTTTCCTTGTAGAAGCCAAGGAAATTAATATATACCCATATACCCCTTAGCAGTTCGGCTGATCGGTTGGTAGAGGATTGAGCATGTTCACCTGGCTATATCAGAATGACGTAGAGATAACATTCACTTATGAGCATGTAATGAAATATCAGAATAGAATTATTTTAATGTTGTGTTGCATTTACAGCTTAATTCATGGAGACGCATGTAACAAGCTTTGCCATTTCTAAAACCCTAAAGCCCTTCCAAGCCATTACAGCTCATCTAGGAAAGGGTAAACACACTGGATCTTTGTGTCCTTGGTGATATTATTTAAAATGATTTTTCAAACCACATTATAAGGCCTATATTGATCCGGAGGTACAGAAATTATTAATAGACAAATGCAGCCTTGGATTCTATGCCATCCTTTTGCTCCTTCTGTAGGTTATTTCCCATGACTTTCTATAAATTGAAATGTTAACACTACTGAAGGTTTTGCCCCCACAATTTTATTTTATTGACATTATCTACTATGTGTGCACGTGTATCCTGTGCAGGGGTAGTCCTATATTTATTACTGTACTCAAAAGAAATGAGGATATACATTTAAATAAAGAAACTTGTATATAGGTAAAACCAGTACAAAATATGTCTGTGGAAGTTCTCAAATCAACTGGACTTGCTGTACTTTTTTCTTTTTTCCTTGAAGACTAAATATTTCATCTAAATATTCAGAAGGGGTTTGTACCAGTGAGAGCTGTGAAGATGTGGAATTGTCTCCCTGAATCAGTTGTACAGGCTGATACATTAGATAGGTATAAGAAGGGGTTGGATGGTGTTTAGCAAGTGAGGGAATACAGGGTTATGGGAGATAGCTCATAGTACAAGTTGATCCAGGGACTGGTCCCATTGCCATTTTGGAGTCAGGAAGGATTTTTTCCTCTCTGGGGCAAATTGGAGAGACTTCAAATGGGTTTTTTTTTCCTTCCTCTGGATCAACTGGCAGTTAGGCAAGTTATATATAGACTTAAAAGGTTGAACTCGATGGACATGTGTCTTTTTTCAACCTAACTTACTATGTTACTAAGATGTTTTGCTAATCATTTTACTGGCATTCTGAATTGAGAAAGCCAGTTGGATGACTAGCAAAACGTCTTCAAGGAAAAAGAAAAAAAGCAAAACGTCTTCAAGGAAATAGAAAAAAATACAGCAAGTCCATTTGATTTCACTTATTACTATAGACCGTGCCAAGAAATAATTCCAAAGATGCTCATTGTCCCTTAATATTTATCACTTTATAACTCAACAGGGCCAATTACTTAAGCACCAGTAAGTATTCTAAAATGGAAGCAATAGGGAGAGCACATATAGAAGCAATTCAATAAGGTCCTTCCAAACACACTTCTGCACTTCCACATGGTTGCCAATGAGTTGATTCTGCCTCTGCTGATGAATGGCGTCCCACAACCCCTACTGGCACTGGGGAACCACCACCCTGGATCTGGCAGTAGCTTCAGGGTTCCCACAGTGGGTTGTTTCAATAGGAACATCAAACGTGTGTCAACTGTATCAGAAAAGGCTGTTATGAACATGCACTTCAGAAGGAACACAAACCCCACCCTGAAATTAAAATGAAAATTCCTCCTTCCAACCAGCGACGATTCAGAGGAAAACACCACTTGAGGCGGCTCCTGCAATGCCGCCCCCCTCCAGGTTTACCCGTCGGGAGGGGAGGCAGGAACTCAAATGACTAGAGCGCAATTGCGCTCTCTCGCATTAGTAAAGCCGAATTTCCGGTTAAAATTTCTGTTGGCTCAGTTAAAAAGTCCCAGGGTTTATTATTTGGTTTGGTTCAATCACTCTTTCATTTATATTCTGCCTCTCTTGATAATCTGGATTTTACAATGTTTTCTAATTGTTGTGGTCATTGAAGCCCAGAAACCAGAAAATAGTTGGCAAAGAAGCTAGCATTTTGGGTCAGCATGTAAAGATTCACGGGACAGGAGCCAATGTGCTGTATAACAAGCCAAAGGTCATGATGGGCAGAACAGAATCAATAGAATCAGAAAACAAGCCAAGGTCAATACCAGGAGATCCAAGGGAGGGAACAATTTAGAACAGAGCTGGAAACAGGACAAGATCACCTGATTCAACGACAGGATCAAGAACAGAAACATCATCAGGATTTTACAAGACTTGCAGTCAGTAGTAGGGCCAATAATCCAGCACTGGGCTTATATAGCCCTCAAAAGAGCAATTGCCATCAGCCGGACAGAGGGTGTGTAGAATAGGGATGTAGCGAACTGCCGATTTGATGTTCGCGAACGCCGTTCGCGAACACCGGCAAAAAATGCGAACGTTCGTGGACAGTTCGCGAACTTCGAACACCCGCTAAAATCGTTCGATTCGAACGATCGAAGGATTTTAATCATTCGATCGAAGGATTTTCGTTCGATCGAACGATTTTCATTAGATCGAAGGATTTTCATTCGAATCGAACGATCAAAAACCATTCGATCGAATGCTTTTCATTCGATCGAATGCTTACAATCGTTCGAACGAATGGAAATCGTTCGATTTTTAGCGGTCGAAGGAATTCGAATGGTCGAATGGTCGAACGAATCGATCGCGAACCCAAATTGGCGAACGTCGCGCGAACATTCGGCGGACGCGAACGGTCGAAGTTCGGGCGAACAAGTTCGCTACATCCCTAGTGTAGAAGGGAAAGCTGGCCTGGAGGCAGCAAAGCATTAGAGCCAAGCCACCACCACACCACCTTCTGTGGCTCAGGCCGGAGGAGTAATGTCTGAAATGCAACAGGTCCCTGGTTCAAAACCAGGGGCTTCCTCACACAGGACCTTAGCAAGCAAGGAACAGTTACCATAAACACACTTGGTCTCATTCAGGGAAAAAATAGGGCAAAATACAAAAAATGAACAAAAAGTATCTGATGAACTATGAACTTTGTTCATTGCCCTGTTTTTTTGTGCCCTGAGGCTCAGGTCTGTATGCTCCTAGTGTGGCACACACATCACTCTGTGTGCCCCAGATGTAAATATTAGTTGGCCTTTCAGAAATGCCAGGTTCTATCCTTGCTCTAGGTTGCCTGGGGGTTAATAGTTACACTGCTAGAAATAAAGAATAAACTAGATAGGGAGCGGGGGGCACAGAAGACAATTATAGACAGGGAGAGAATACGAGTCAGTAAAAGAGAGATGAGAGAAGAGAAGATGAAGCAGGTAATATCTGTATGTAGCTGCAAGAGTAAAAGCCATTTAGGATTAATTAAAAACAATTAATCCCAGAGAAAGCATTCCGAGTGGTTGCTTTGTACTAGACTTGCCCTACTTGGCCGTTTTGAATCTTTGATGTGGAACTCTCTGTTTTTTTTTTTTGTATTATGTAAAAGCTATATAGATTAATCCCACAAAATGTGTTCCGCTGCAAGAAAACATGAAATTTATAAACCCGTCTGGGTGCCAAGGTACCTCAATGTGCTGACTTAGGTGAAAAGAAGGAATATTAAGTCTGTGATGGTGGCTATCTGTTCTTATTTTGGCTGATCAATACTGCAGTTTGCCACTGCTCACTCTTTCAGTAACGTTGATTGATTGAATACCCTGAGCTGACAATAAGTTAGTGCGAGACTGTCTGCCCATTGCCGCTGCCACTCGCTTACCTCTCGTTCCAGCTCCGCTTAAAGTATCACTGAGAAATGGCTTTTGCCAACACAAAGATTTGAAAAACTTTCATGCATAAAGTAATATATTCAGATTCCCAGGGATCGGTATAAAGATCATATTAAAAAATAAGCTGTGCAGTTTTCAAAGCTTATGAACATCAATTTTTCCCATGGACTAAAATCTCTGATATTTGCCTTGGTTATTAAAGGAAAACTATACCCCCGAAACAATGTAGGTCTGTATTAAAAGATACTGAGTAAAACAGTGCATGTGTAAAACCCTGCTTCATGTAAATGAACCATTATCATAATAATATACTTTTTTAGTAGTATGTGCCATTGGGTAATCATAAATAGAAAATTGCCATATTAAAAAATAGGGGCCGCCCCCTGAGATCGTACGATTCACAGTGCACACATACAGACCACATGTAAGGTCACATGAGCCAATTAACAGACAGAGTTCTGCCTTTTGCTTCCTCACTTCTTCCTGTTACAGTTAGTGTTGTAGTATTTCTGGTCAGGTGATCTCTGAGGCAGCACAGATAGAGTCACGAAATGGTGGTTCAAGGCAAGAGATGTAAAAGGGCAATATTTATGTAAATATATATTCCAGTTTGGTAAGATTCTTTAATATGTCATTCAATTTGATATAAACTATCTGTTGCTTTGGGGGTATAGTTTTCCTTTAAGTAAACAGGCCACCGATAGGCTATAAATGGTTAATTTTCTCAGGTGTGGGATCCATTACCCAGAATCTATTTATCCAGAAAGTAGGGATGCACCGAATCCAGGATTCGGTTCGGGATTCGGCCAGGATTCGGCCTTTTTCAGCAGGATTCGGATTCGGCCGAATGCAAATTAGGGTTCGGATTCGGTTCGGTATTCGGCCGAATCCTTCGTGAAGGATTCGGGGGTTCGGCCGAATCCAAAAAAGTGGATTCGGTGCATCCCTACCAGAAAGCTCCAAATTATGGAAAGTCCATCTCCCATAGACTCCATTTTATCCAAATAATCCATGTTTTTCAAAATGATTTCCTTCAAAACAATACCTGGAACTTGATCCCAACTAAGATATAATGAATCCTTATTGGAAGCAAAACCAGCCTATTGAGTTTATTTAATGTTTAAATAAAAATTACAGAGAGATCCCTTATCTGGAAAACTCCAGGTTCCGAGCATTCTGGATAACGAGTCTCTTACCTGTATAACACACTTCCATAGGGCTCAGAAATGCTATACGGGTATAGAAACCCAGAAACCCGTTATCCAGAAAGTTACTATTTAGTCTATTTCATAGACTCCATTTTATTCAAATAATCCAAATTTATAAAAAAGATTTTTTTTTTCTCTGTAATAATAAAACAGTACAGGTAAGGGATCTGTTATCCGGAAACCTGTTAACAAGAAAGTTCAGAATTATGCAAAGGCCCACTCACATAGACTCCATTATAATGAAATAATCCAATTTTTTAAAAATGATTTTCCTTCTTCTCTGTAATAATAAAACAGTCGCTTGTACTTGATCCCAACTAAGATATAATTAATCCTTATTGGAAGCAAAACCAGCCTATTGGGTTTATTTTAATGTTTAATATAAACATAAGGTGTGAAGATCCAAATAACAGAAAGATGTGTTAACCGGAAAACCCCAGGTCCTGAGCATTCTGGATAACAGGTCCCATACCTGTACCTTGAACTTGATCCCAACTAAGATATAATTAATCCTTATTGGAAACAAAACCTGCCTGTTGTGTTTATTTAGGGGGTTATGTATTAAAGTCTGAATGCTAAAAACTTATTTTTACTATAAAAAAATGTAGTGGGGAAAATTTAAAAAAATGATACCCCGAGGATGTAAAAAGTCCAAATCAGAAAATTTTCAACCTTTCGAGGTCTTGTCAAAGTCAAAGGTCCTATTTGCAATTTGAAAATATTATTGTCTGCGCTGAGTTTTGTACGATAATCCGAACATTTGGGCTTTTCTGCCAATTTCATGAAAAATTCAGCCTTTCTGGTGTCAAATCCGAAAAATTCAGATTTTTCGTGTAAAAAAGTTGCGTTTTTTCCCCGATCCGATTTTTTCATGGTTTTTTTAATGATAGATAAGGGTAAATCGTGGATTCTAGTTTGGTCTGACTTTTTTATTTAAGGGGCCGATTCACTAAATTTGAGTGAAGCATTCGAAGTAAAAAAACTTTGCATTTCAAAGTATTTTTTGGGCTACTTCGACCATCGAATGGGCTACTTCGACCTTCGACTACGACTTTAAATCGAAGGATTCGAAGTAAAAATCGTTCGACTATTCGACCATTCGATAGTCGAAGTACTGTCTCTTTAAAAAAAACTTCGACCCCCTAGTTCGCCATCTAAAAGCTACCGAAGTCAATGTTAGCCTATGGGGAAGGTCCCCATAGACTTTCCTAACTTTTTTTGATCGAAGGCTATTCATTGATCCATTGATCGTACGATCGAAGTATTTGCACTAAATCCTTCGACTTCGATATTCGAAGTCAAAGGATTTCAATTCCTAGTCGAATATCGAGGGTTATTCGACCCTTAGTGAATCAGCCCCTAAAACTTGACAAACATTTGGATTTTGATAAATAACCCCCTTAATGTTTACATGAGATCCTAGTGGATTTAAGGTAGGGATGCACTATTTTGGATTTGCCGAACCCCCGAATCCTTGGTGAAGGATTCGGCCAAATACCTAACCAAATCCGAACCCTAATTTGCATATGTAAATTAGGGTTGGGAAGGGGATTTTTTTTACTTTGTTTTGTGACAAAATGTCATGCGCTTGCCCTCCTGCCCCTAATTTGCATATGTAAATTAGGGTTCGGATTCGGTTCGGCCGAATCCTAATCCTGCTGAAAAAGGCCGAATCCTGGCCGAATCCCGAACCGAATCCTGGATTCGGTGCATCCCTAATTTAAGGTATAAAGATCCAAATATTGGAAAACCCCAGGTCCCAAGCATTCTGGATAACAGGTCCTGAATAGTAATATAATGTTCAAGCAATTTTATTTAGCAATAAGATAATGGTGCCATATAAGCCCAGGGCCACAAGAGTGTCACCAACTGACAGTTTTTATATACAGTTTCCCACAGATAGTCCCTGTGTAAAGGGGCTGGTGTAATGTTTACTGGTCCAGTTGATCTTATTGTTGAAGTCCTAAGAGCGTGTTGGTCTTTTTTCAACCTAACGTATTATATTACTTTGTTATTATGGTATTATGTCTATAGGGTTTCTGTAAAGCTGCTGCTTTTATGTCTGCAGAATACAAATTCTCATGCATGGAACAACCTATCATAAACTATTGTTCCCTATGAAATACGGCTACAGGATGAGACTGCACTGCAGTTGATTTATTGAATTCTGGCTAAATCCAGCAATAAAAAAGCTTCCCGATGCAGAAGTATGGGATGTCAGAGTGGCAGCATCAGAATTCTTTGTAGAAAAAAACTAAGATAAGACAAACAAAATTAAAAAAAAAGCTCAACGCAGAACAAAATGAAAAAAACCTGCTCTTAAATAATCAACACACCCTTTGCAGTTATAGTTAGCTATGGTGGCTTCTAGAGTACCAAGATATGGTAAAGTTAGTCTTCTGAAGAATTGGCAGGTCCAAAGTCTTAATGAAGATGGACTTGTACCTCCCGTTAATAAAGAAGGGGCCCATTGGCTTTCATGAGGAGTGTCCTGTATATTTTGTTTTCCGAATATTCTGAAGTTTATTTTGTACCTGACTAGTGATGGGCGAGTCTATACCGTTTCGCTTTGCCCAAAAGTTTGCGAAACTGCTTAAAAATTAACGAAAGAGTGAAAATTCTGCGAAACGCAGCAACCATGCCTTTATAACACGACTACATTCCATTTTACGTAACCGCATTTTTTTTGAAGTGACCGTGTCAGTTTTTGTGACGCAGCGGATTTTTCAATGCGGCTAATTTTTTCTGCAATGGCGAAATATGGAATTTCGGCGTAAATCCATGCCTGGCAAAAAACATTTGCTCATCACTAGTGAGGGGCGAATGATTTCGCAAGAGACACTAATTTGCGGTGAATTTTTCGTTTTGCCGCAAGCAAATAAATTTCCGAAACTGCGGCAACAATTCACCAGTGAAAAATCCGTTGTTCACTTAAAAATGTACGGACGTCAAAATTATTCAGACGCCCATATGCGTTGGGACCACGTATAAAATTGTCACTTGCGTCAAAATTATTTTGATGCCCATTGACTACAATGCGTTTTGGCACAGATTCCTCCATCACTACTCATCACGAAACAAGACCTTTTATTAATGAATACACCAAACATCCAGGACTTTGCATTGAACTCTTGCATTCCCCCTTTTTCTTTTCCCTGGGTCAAAACATAGGTCACCTTTTTGGGACACTCTAACTAGCTAAAAAAAAAAAAATCTTTTGCCAAGTTCAGTACACTGGACAGCGTAATTCAAGCGAGTTCATTGAAGCAAGACATCTGCATGTGTCAACCACGAGTACATTAAAATTTACATATTTTTTAATTACATGAATTATTCGAATGGTTGATTTTCTGCTCGCCTCTGGGGTTGATTGTCTCATAAAATGCAAACATCAGAAAACTTAACAACATTATTGCCTTCAAACACCAAAGAGTGTTAACATTGAAGGGAAGCTCTCCTACTGTTAATGGGACTGTTAGGGGCACATTTACTAAGGGTCTAATTTCGAGGGTTAATAAACCCTCGAATTCGACCCTGGAGTCGAATATCGAATTAGTAGGATTTACCGCAAATCCTACGATCGAAGGAAAAATCGAACGATTTTAATCCATCGTTCAAACGATTTTCCTTCGATCAAAAAAACCTTAGAAAAGTAATGGGGAAGGTCCAAATAGACTAACATTGCACCTCGGTAGGTTTAAACTACCGAAGTAGGTAGTCAAAGTTTTTTTTAAAGAGACAGTATTTCGACTATCGACTGGTCAAATAGTCAAACAATTTCTAGTTCAAATCGTTCGAAGTCGAAGGTCGTAGTAGCCTATTCGATGGTCGAAGTCCCCCCAAAAAAACTTTGAAATTCAAAGTTTTTTTACTTTGAATCCTTCACTAGAGCTTAGTAAATGTGCCCCTTAGTGTCATTGAAATTATTATTCCCCAAGTAAAAGAAGTCAAATAAAGACTGGAATTGAGGTTTACATGGATCTAAATGGCAAATACAGATACCAGACAAGGAATGTGCTTCCCAACTGGGAACATACTGTACTGTAAGTTTTTTTTAACATGTAGCATTTATATTGCCTGTGTTTATGTCACGTTCGGCACCCTATATCCAGAAACCAAGCTAAGCTCCCTGGTCTCGGCTCTCACTTCTGCCTCTAACCGCCGCCTTTCACCTCAGGAGGAGCCCTCGGCTAATTGGATGCCGCCAGGTCTTAACAGAGAGAGGCGCACAGCTAACGGTTCTGGACGAGCAAAGGGGCACGATCGTCTCACCAGGATACTGGAAGGAAGAACACCACCAGGAACAGGCAGGCCGGGCCAGCACAAGCAGAGAATCGTCAGACAGGCCGGAATCAGTATTGGAGAACGTAGAATAGTCAGTGGACAGGCAAGGAATCAAGATTGGAGAGTTCAGAATATTCACAGACAGGCAGGATCAGGATTGGAGAGGTCAGAAGAGTCAAACAGGCAGGCAAGGGTCAAAACACAGTAGATCAATCAGAATACAAGTTGTAAAGCACCCAGGAACAAGGCAAATTGAACCTAACAAAGGGCAGTTAGCAGAACACTGAATTCCCCTTTTATAGTGTTTGAATTTTGTGCCCCTGCGCGAGACGTCATCACGTCGGCGCATAAACCAGGAAGCGAGCGCCATATAGGAACCTACAGAGCAAGGGAAAGGAACAGAGCAGCGGGCGTCCACGCCGAAGGAGCGCCCACTAGACCACCAGGGTAAGGTTCCCTTACAGTATAGTAATGAGCGAATCTTTTCGCCAGCCATGGATTTGCATTGAAATTCTGCATTTCGCCATCTGCATATTTTTTCATAAAACTGCTGCAAAAATTAGTCTATAAGTATATCATAAGTAGTGATGGGTGAATTTATTCCCCCTGTGCGAATTCGCATCGAATTCCCACGATTCGCCGCCGGCGAATACATTCGCAAAATGGCAGCGAAAATTGGAAGCCGGCGTCAAAAACAAGATGCCGGCGCAGTTTTTTGCAGTTTTTTGCAAATTTCGCTGGAAATTCACAAATTTTACGGCGAATCGAAATGCCCCAAATTCGCCCATCACTAATCAGAAGACAAAATATCAAAATATATAAAGAAAATTAAAATTCCCTAGCATTCCCTAGCACTTCAGTTGAACTGAAGAAGCCACTCAGGATAAGTGAAAAGAAAAACTCATAGGGGGTTATTTATGAAAATCCCATTTTTTCAGATTTTTTAAGTAAAAAAGGTCAGACCAAACTAGAACCCATGATTTGACCTTATTTATCATTGAAAAAAATTGACAAAATCGGTTCAGAAAAAAAATAAGTTTTTTTGCAAAATTGATTTTTTTTTTCTGGGTTTTATGCACAAAACTATTGAATTTTTTGTGGATTTGCACGAAACCCCAATTTTTTTTGGATTGTTGGCTAAAACTCAGCGCAGACCATGCTGTCTTCAAATTTGAAATGGGACCTTTGCCATTGACTTCTACAGGAGGACATTTTTCGGATTTGGACTTTTAGCAGCCTCAGGGTAAATAATAATAATAAATAATTATAATAAATCAAGAAAAACCAACAAGAGAGGGCAAGAATTTGCATGTACAGGTATGGGATCCGTTATGCTGAAAGCCCGATATCCAGAAAGCTCTGATTTCAAGAAAGCCATCTCTCATAGGCGCAAATTCACTAAGCGCCGAAATGCCGAACGCTAGCGTTAATTCGCTAGCGTTTGGCATTTTTCGATACTGCGCAAATTCACTAACGAACGCTGGCGTAATTTCGCTAGTGTTACTTCGCACCCTTACGCCAGGCGAATTTTCGCTAGCGACGGAACTACACAAATTCACTAACTTGCGCAGTGTACTGAACGCTACCTTTTACGCTAGACTTCCTTCGCCACCTCAGACCTGGCGAAGCGCAATAGAGTAGATAGGGATTGTTTCAAAAAAAGTCAAAAAATTTTCTAAGTCCCAAAAAACGCTGGCGTGTTTTCTACATGATGGGTGATAGGCTGAAAAAGATCGAAAATATTTTTGGGGCTCCCCTCCTTCCCCCCTACATTTCCTGACTCATGGCAACTTACCTAGACAGTGGGCACATGTGTAGGGCAAAATACAATTTTTATTTGCTGATTTGTAGGTTTTCTAGGCATTTGAAGTGGTGATACGTGTTCCTCCATTGAAATTTGAATTTCGTGCCGTATGTAAATGAACCATCGCTAGCGAAACTTCGCTTCGCTTGGCGAATTAATGCTAGCGCAACTTCGAAAACTTACGCTACCCCTGTGCGCAACTTCGCATTTTAGTGAATTTGCGGAGCGCTGGCGAAAATACGCCTGGCGAAGTGTGCCGAAGTGTGGTGAAGTGCGGCGAAGTTGCGCCTGGCGCAACTTCGCATCTTAGTGAATTTGCCCCAAAGTCTCCATTTTGATCAAATAATTATATTTTTTAAAATGTATTTCCTTTTTCCTGTCATAATAAAACAGTACCTCGCACTGGATCCCCACTAAGATACTTAGTGGATGTTCTGTACTGAGAATGCAACAATCCAAAATAATCAAAAATAATGATGGCAAAAGACATTCATTTAAATTAATTGTACTGCATCTATTTTTGGGCTCATTTTCTGCTGAAAAGAGAAACACATCCAGCAAAGCCCATTTTATAATGAAACACTGTACCATGGATAGAATCATGGGGATGTTTAAACATGAAGTTACCTGTTGTTGCCCAAACTACTTTGTAGACATTATTTTGTATTATATTAATTGTTTTATATTTATTTTAATAAGTCCCGAAGTGGATCTGTCTGTGTCATCAATATGGTTTCATTAAAGTGTTTAGATGGGAACAAGGAGCTTCGGTGGGGTAAGGATCCGTTATCTGGAAACCTGTTATCCAGAAAGCTCTGGGTTACGAAAAGGTGGTCTCCTATAGACGCCATTATGATCAAATGATTCAAATTTTTTTTAAATGATTTCCTGTCTTGTATTTGATCCCAACTAAGATATAATTAATCGTTGTTGGAGGAAGAACACCCATATGGGATTAAAGTATTGTTTATATGATTTCCTAGCTGACTTAAGGTATAGAGATCCAAATTACGGAAAGATCCATTATCCGGAAAACCCCATGTCCTCAGCATTCTGGATAACAGGTTCCATACCTGTACAATGGGATGTGATTTGGGAACACAATGCCCTGGGTCATCCCCAGGAGTTACGAGCTAAGAGAAACCCTAAGAAATGCTACATGAAACGTTGTGGTTGCAGGATCCATTCTAGTTAAAAGTAAAAAAGTTTACTCAGGCCCAGTAAGCCATTGTAACTATTTAGACATTTATTTTAAACAGTTGACCCATTCAGGCTCCCTGCTGATTGGTGGCCATTGGCAGTTCGACTTGTTTCAGATTTTGTACTTTTTTAATACATTATACCCTCAATGCTCTTAGGGGGTCATTTATTACTTTCCAAAAAGCGTATGGATTTGAAAAAAATAAAAAACTGGTGCAGTCCAGCATGTTATTTGTAGTGATGGGCGAATTTGTCCCGTTTGCTTCACTGAAAAATTTGCAAATTTCCTGAAACGCAAATGTTGACTCCCGTGTCAATTTTGATGTTAAAGTCAATGGGCGTCCGAATAATGTTGAGCGCAATGGTTTTGACGCAAGTGATTTTTTTGATGTACATCCAAAATTCTCGCCTGAATAATTTATTCGCCCATCACTATTTGTATTTTATGCTCTGCCTTTTGCAGCGGGTCTTCATGAGGTGCAGGTGGGAGAAGGCACATAGGCATCCAAACGCATCGTAACTGGTGTTCATCAGACCCCCCTGCAAAAAAAATCTTTGGAGTGGCCCAGTGCCTATCCACCACCTTCCTGCCTACTTCCTGCCCATCCACCTTCTCCCCTGCCACTGCCATTCTGATACCTCCCTGATACCTCCCTGCTTCCTCCCTCCCCGGAGTCCCCACTCAATGGTAGGGCAGAAATATAGAGAAATATAGGCAGTCTTGTGCCCAGCAGCAAGTCTTATAGAAATTATTATATAGTGAATAATGTACCCCCTATTGTAAAAGGTTATAAGGAGTTCCATGACCATAACAATGTACTAAGTCAAAGGCCGAGTTCTTATAGTATATCCAGGTCATGGAACTCTGATGTGAGTTTAGGGGAGTTATTTATCAAAATCCAAATTTTTCAGATTTTTTTTTAAATAAAAAAGTCCAATTTAATTGGATAGGGGGAAAACCCTATAAAATCAAGCGAAAACCTGAATTGTACAATTGTTTCTGTTTTTCCGAATCAATTTATTTGGGCTGTTTCCCGAAAAGCACAAAATAGTCCGATTTTCAGGCTAATTCCAGGGCAGCCACAGGAACTTACAAATAGGATAGGGACATCTCCAATTCACTTATATACAACCTCGGCAGGTCTGAGATTGTGGATTTTCGGATTCTGAATTTTTACAGCCTCAGGGTATAATAAATCTTGATTTTTTTTTCCACTAAAATTTCGAATTTCATAGTAAAAAAAAAGTATTTTCGAGTTTTTAGCATTTGGGACTGTAATAAATAACCCCCTTAATAGCCTCATATTTTAAAATGGGGTACATATTATAATACACAAGTTTCATTGATTCATATGACACAAATGATATCACTAAGCACCAATTATAAGGATATCTTCTGCTGGATATTCATGTGTATGATAAGAAAAAGAAAAGCACTCTCATACTTTTGGAACGCACGTAGCTATACGATGGAGTTAAAATGATGATAGTGTTAGTTTCCCAGTCCCCCGGGAGATCTTATTGAGTTTAATTCTTGCCTAAAAAAAAGACATTTTCAAGACTATTTACTGGAGCAACATTAACATAGCCATCTCCATTAGAGACTTGGGTAAGGTATAGGTAGATTTTATTGCAAAATAAACAAATCTTTAGAGATAATATAGAAATAGCCAGGAAAATTTCATGCTGGGTAAGCAGTGAGAGGTTCCAGATAAAATAACGATGTAATTAGTTTTCACAGTTTTTGTTCAGATCAAATTGCATGACAGGTGCATTACTTTGCAATACGAAGAAAAAAAGTAAAGGGAAACTGTAAAAATGTAAAACAACCACCCCCCCATCTTTTTCTCTTTAACTCAAAGCACATATGCTCCAATATAATCCGACTGCAGTTCTGTGATCTCAGACTAGTTAATATTCCTTTCATTTCTCTCTCATTAAGTCTGATTTATTTTTCTGTTAAAATGAGCCAGGGACCTTCCAGGCACACAGAGGGTTTAGTCGAGGGTCCCGTGGGTATTGGCTGTTTCAAATATCCAAATTCCCCAGCAAATAAATACATTTAAGGGTACAGATCAGTGTAGTGAAGATGTTTAAATCAACACTTTTAGCACCTATGAGTGCAAAGTATAATTCATCTTATGGTGCATCTTGTCAAGGGTGTCAAGAACATAATGCACTTACCCATTCCATCTGTTAGTCAATATGTGCCCAATGTGAAATATGTTATCATAGCAGCCAAGAGTTAAGGTGGGGGTTGGTGTAGTAAGAGAACTATGGCAACAAGACAAGTCTGCTGGATGGTATGTATATAAGTGAATGACTTTCCCAATTCATCTGACTGCTCAAGGCCAGTGGCCCCAACCACTAACTCGTGAACCACAAGTTACTCACCAACCCAATGAATGCTGTTCCGAGTGACCTCAAAGCAAGTGCTTATTTTTTTAATTCCAGGCTTGGAGGCAAGTTATGGTTGCATAAAAAACATGGTTGCAGCCAAATAAAGCCTTATGTAGGCTGTCAATACACATTTGGGCTACCAAATGGGCAGTTATCATTCTTATTTGGCACCCCCAGGGACTTTTTTCATGCTTGCATTGCTCCCCAACTCTTTTTACATATCAATATGGCTCAAGGGTAAAAAAGGTTGGGAACCCCTGCTCAAGGCTATTAAGTTCATAATCATTGGGAGAAGAGTCTGAACAGCCATTTCTGCTGGATAAAGTGTCTTCTTCTCATGCCTGGTCTTACAGGAAAGTGTGTTCCTCTTCCCACTGACTCAAGGCAAGTTGGTTGGATGTCTGATTGCTCTGTAAGAATGCACGGTGTAGTTCTAGCCTGTAAAGGTTCCTCTAAACCTATGAATCAGGTTTATCTATAGTATATATGTAATATCATTCACTACAAAATGGTGCATCATGTTCCACCACACTGAGCTGAACATCCTACCTGCAAGTTGAATCAGTCCTTATTGTAACCTCTAGGACTGGCCATGGCTTTCAGTCTTCAGTATGTAATCCAATGTGGTATCAGTATTTTTTAAGATGGTAGAAAGAGACTGAACCAGGTGGCAGTTGAGAAGAAACAACAGTCCAAGTGCACCTTCTTTTATTATACGTTCTCTAGGAAGTAATTCAACGCACTACATCACAGTGGGCTAGTCCCCTTGAAATGTTCTCCTTCAACAGGGGGATAATAGAATGAACTTGGTGGACCTTGCATGTATGAATGTGTGGCATATTGTAAACTTTAAACACTTGGATGCCCATCTCCCCTGTACTAACTACACTTGATTACCCAGCCTCCTGGTTTCACTCTCTTAATAACTCAATCCACTCTGGGAGGCTATCTATCTATCTATCTATCTATCCATCCATCCATCCATCCATCCATCCATCCATCCATCCATCCATCCATCCATCTATCATCTATCTATCTATCTATCTATCTATCTATCTATCTATCTATCTATCTATCTATCTATCTATCTATCTATCTATCTATCTATCTATCCATCCATCCATCCATCCATCCATCCATCTATCTATCTATCTATCTATCTATCTATCTATCTATCTATCTATCTATCTATCTATCTATCTATCTATCTATCTGTCCTTCTGTTTATTTAACCCTCTTCTTGTTATTTTACTTATCTAGAAATGTAAATTTAGTAAAGCCAAAGGTCATACAGAAATGCCTTTCTCTTGTATCAGTGAAATGCACGTAAGAAATTCATTCGATGGTGTTTTGCCATTTTGGTCACCATCTGTTCTATAAATCTTTTGAAAAATCTAACAATTGTAAAAGCTGTGCCGTCAGTTGTTTATTCATTTAACTTCTCGGTTCGAGTCACGTCCTATTCTGGTGTACCTGTTGTTGGCTAGGAGGTAATATTCTCTTACGGCTTTAAAACAGTAACGGACTCTATTTTAAACAAGGAGAGACATTTGCTCTGATTGTGACACTGGGATGGTAAAAAAAGTTCAACAGTCCATTGTTGAAACTGACATATGATACCCTTTGTCTCTTCATCCTTATTTTTAAAACTACTGTATATTAATTTTCCTGCATAGTTGTAAATATAATCAGGCATCCCATTATCTCAGAGTAGCACAACTTAAAAATAAGAAGACAATAACATTAATGAATTGTGCGTGTGCCAGATGTGCCTTGAACTCACAGGATTGGTAAAGGGGAAAAAAATCCAATTTCAAAGTAACTATATATTATGTAATCTGAAACTCCACAATAATTGCTGCAGGAAGAGTAGCTGTGTGTGTGGCAAAATCATGGGAGCAAATCTGGGGCAATGGAAAATTGTCTGGAGGTAGTAATTTTCATCAAAACTACATCTGTGCATTGACACTGACCTCTATGGCAACTGTAGAACTACAACCAAATGAAATTTGTTGGTGGTTCCATGGTTCCCCTGAATCAATACATGCATTTGTGTACGATTCAGAACAGGATAAGAGACGGACACACTGGGGCAAAGAACAACTCTATGGAAGTGCAAAGAGCGGCTGTGAATGCAAGTACCTTTTATGAATGATGGCCCTGAGTTTAGGATCATCCAAGTCAACAAGTAGCCATTTCCCCCCCAGATCACACAAAGGCTTGAGAGAGCACCTTTGCAACATGATCTATAATGTTGGTGGAGCTAAACAAACCAAGGAAACACAACTCAAGACATGCCTAGTGTGTAAAACAACCACCAACACGACAGATTCTGTCATACAGGTGTCTCCTTACAATTGTAAGTTAATATTTTTATAAATGTATATACAGGTATGGGACCTCTTATCCAGAATGCTCGGGACCTGGGGTTTTCCGGATAACGGATCTTTCCGTAATTTGGGTCTTCATGCCTTATGTCTACTATAAATTCATTTAAACTTAAAATAAACCCAATAGGCTGGTTCTGCTTCCAATAAGGATTAATTATATCTTAGTTGGGATCAAGTACAAGCTACTGTTTTATTATTACAGAGAAAAAGGAAATAATTTTTAAACATTTGGATTATTTGGATAAAATGGAGTCTATATGAGACTGCCATTCCGTAATTCGGAACTTTCTGGATATCGGGTTTCCGTATAAGGGATTCTAAACCTGTACAGTATTTCAATTACGTACCCTTTGTCAGAGATACATGCAAAGATACAGGTCTCAGAATTCAGAGGGACATCTTTCTTCATACTAGAGTAGGTAAATCAAGGAGTGCACTTATCAAATATGTTATCCAACATTTCATTCATACTGTCACCT
Source organism: Xenopus petersii (assembly GCA_038501925.1). Taxonomy (NCBI): domain Eukaryota; kingdom Metazoa; phylum Chordata; class Amphibia; order Anura; family Pipidae; genus Xenopus; species Xenopus petersii. The sequence goes on from CM076678.1 coordinate 148,588,853, forward strand.
TCCACTGGGACCTTCTAATTAGGGATGCACCAAATCCACTATTTTGGATTTGGCCGAACCCCTGAATCCTTAGCGAAAGATTCGGTCGAATACCGAACCGAATCCGAATCCTAATTTGCTTCTTGGTTTTGTGACGCAATTTCCCTCCCAGCCCCTAATTTGCATATGCAAATTAGGATCCGGATCCGGTTTGGCCGGACAGAAGGTCCAGCCGAATCCAAATCCTGCTGAAAAAGGCAGAATACTGGCTGAATCCCGAACTGAATCCTGGATTCGGTGCATCCCTACTTCTAATAATACAGTACATACATTAAAAACTCTAGTTTTGAAGCCTTTGTAATGCAGGGTTGGTTTTCTACCAGATAAAGTACAATAATGGTACTTTGTATTTGGAACCCATTATTTTCTATTAGTAGTCCTTTCTCTGTACAATAATGAATCTGTTGCCCCTCCTTCCAAAAAGGGAAACCAAGGCACTACAATTGTTGTTCAACCTATCGAATAATGGTGTTTTGCTTTGACATGAATTGGACATAATTGTGCAGGCTTTATCAGCCATTTGTCTCAGGCATCAGAGAGATACAAACATAGGGATATTCGAGGGCATGATGTAAAAAGCTTTGTCATGTAAAACAATTATTTTAGAGTTCATACTTTAATTCCTTTCTCCCCGTAAAGGTTTTTCATCATAATAATGCAAAAAAATAACATCCCTGACTATATTTTCCTACTGAAAAGGATCCCAGAAGATGTGATTTTCTTTCTTTATAAATAGAATATTTCATCAGTGTATTAATTAAGAATAAACTGCCCTGTTGCTGCCCCATTAGAACATTGCTCATGCTCCAACCTATCAAGCTCGCTCTTCCATCTACTGCACCGTTCATTGCGCTATATTATCCCAGGCTTTAGCTTGGTCTCCTGCCAGCCGCATTAATGTGACATTCACTGATCAATCAACCTGTCTCATTACAACCTTCTGCTTGCCTTGTCATCATGGTGCACTGTTGTCAGAAGTAAGAAATGAATATCTAGAAGGTCACCTTCTCAAAATATTTGTTTCCTATAATCATAGTAGACCTAAAGCTAAGCAAAGCCTTACTTTTTTTATTTTCTCTCCATTTCAAATACGGTATGGGGCAGATTTACTAAGCTTGAGTGAATAGTTTGAATGCAAAAATATTCGAATTTCGAAGTATTTTTTTGGGTACTTCAACCATTGAAATGGTCAAATTAGATTGAATTCAGTCTAATCGAATGATTCGAACGATTCGAAGTAAAAATCGTTCGACTATTCGACCATTCGATAATCAAAGTACTATCTCTTTAAAAAAAACTTCCAGAGCACTTTTCTACGTTTTTTTTGATCGAATAAAAATCATTTGATCGATCGCTTAAAATCGTTCTAATTGTTCGGTTCGAAGGATTTTATCGTTCGTTCAAACGTTTTTTATTCGACCGTTCGATCGAACCTTTTGCGCTAAAATTCTTCCAATTCGATATTCGAATTCGAAGGATTTTACTTCCAGGGTCGAATTCGAGGGTTTTTTAACCCTCGGAATTCGACCCTTGAAAAATCTGCCCCTATGTTTCCAGGAAAGTTATTTGTAGGGATGTCAACTCAGACTGGGGTGCCTGGGACCCACCGGGACTGCTATGCAATTAGATGGTGAGGAGTGAGGAGGGAATGTGGAGAGTAGTGACAGAATGGAAAGTGCAGAATGGAAAGTGAATGTAATTGCCCTTATCTGTGCCTAAAGGTGGCCATACATTGATAGATCCGCTCGTTTGGCGATGTCGCCAAATGAGCGGATCTCCCTCCGATATGCCCACCTTGAGGTGAGCAATATCGGGCAGATCCGATCGTGGGTACTAGGGCCCAACGATCGGATCCTAGCATTCGCAAATGGGCGGTCGGATCGCGGGACCGCATCAACGAACAGATGCGGCCGCGATCCGACGGGGTTTTTAAACCCATCCAATCGAGATCTGGCCGACTTTCGGCCAGATCTCGATCGGGGAAGCCCGTCGGGGGCCCCCATACACCGCCCAATAAGCTGCCGACACAGTCTGTTGGCAGCTTTTATCGGCCCGTGTATGGCCACCTTAAGGCACAGAGGAGGGGCAAGCAATATATGATTGACAGCTGAGCCTTTTAAACGAGTTCATAACAGTTATAAAAGTTTATATAAAAACAAAAATTGTTTTTCATATTTAATTTAAAAAGGACTTTTATTATACAGCTTTTTATGTCTGGGTCGCCTATTGATGCAGGAGAACCATGGAGTTACCACCACCTCAAACGGTGTCATTTCTCCATAAAAACATGCCTGTTGAAAAAAACACTCATCTAAGGTTCTTTCTTGGATGAGAACAGTATGTATAAAACAGGTTTGAGAGCTTTAGTCCTACCCAGCATTCACGAAAATTCAGTAAGGAGGTCTAATTATAAAGTCATTTAAATGAAGGGGTTCATCTTCTTCTATTCCTAGTTCCTTTATTTAATGTGGCAAAATTGTAGGGTAAATTGTTTCAGCCTTTAAAAAGTCATTTATATAGGTGGATATATATTTATTTAAAAACATAAAAAACTTGGGAGAATGTCTTTTCAGTTTTTCATGCCACTGTACTGTATATGCATCTAGGTTGTGGGTCTCCATAATCTTCCAAGGTGCCTCCAAGTAAGGCTATATAATGACCCTCGGGTTTGCCAGAGCATTATTTAATTGTAAGCACACTTGTCTAGAACGTGTCCAGATTTCCATAGACACATATATATGGACTGAAATTCGATATTTGTACTTTATGCACAGGTAATATGCATAGAGTACTGACCAAACTAAGGTCAGAACCCTGGAGACCAAAAAACAAACAGGCAATGTGGTGACCCAGGAAAGGTAGGCTTACAGTTGGAAGCAATTATGTCAAGATGTCCAGGCATTGTGGTATAATAATTCTCCTAATTATTCATGCCTTCAAAGCTATCCATAGAAGCACTGATCATATTAGGCAGTCCTTTGTGTGTCAGTGACACTGGGCATGCTCAGTGCACTCTGGGTTTCTGCTGAGAACCCAGGCTCAGGGGACCTCAGGAAATGAAAGAGAGAGTAACAAATGTAAGGGAAGCTGGATTCCTTAGTTCTGATTATATCTGATTATGAAAGGGGTTGTTCATCATACTAACTTTAAGGGGCAGATTTACTATGGGTCGAATATCGAGGGTTAATTAACCCTCGATATTCGACTAGGAATTTAAATCCTTCGACTTTGAATATCGAAGTCGAAGGATTTAGCGCAGGAAATTCGATCGATCGATCAAAGGATTATTCATTCGAACGATTCGAAGGATTTTAATCCAACGATCGAAGGAATATCCTTCGATGAAAAAAACTTAGGCAAGCCTATGGGGACCTTCCCCATAGGCTAACATTGAGTTCGGTAGCTTTTAGCTGCCGAACTAGGGGGTCGAATTTTTATTAAAGAGACAGTACTTTGACTATCAAATGGTCGAATAGTCGAACGATTTTTATTTCGAATCCTTCGATAGTCGTAGTCGAAGGTCGAAGTAGCCCATTCGATGGTTGAAGTAGCCCAAAAAACACTTCGAAATTCGAAGTTTTTTTAATTCGAATCCTTCACTCGAATTTAGTAAATCTGCCCCCAAGTATGATGTAGAGAGTGATATTCTGAGATAATTTGCAGTTGGTTTACATTTTTTAATATTTGTGTTTCTTTTTTAGTTATTTAGCTTTTTATTCAGAACAAATGACCCTAGTAACAATGCGTTGATTGAAGAGACTGGAATATGAATAGGAGAGGCCTGAATAGAAAGATGAGTAATAAAAAGTAGCAATAACAATACATTTGTAGCCTTACAGAGCATTTGTTTTTATATGAGTCAAAAGAAGGCGGCAAATAATTAAAAAACTATATAAAAAAATAAAATAACGAAGGCCAATTGGAAAGTTGCTTAGAATTGCCCATTCTATAACCAATTAAAGGTTAACTTAAAGGTGAACTTCCCCTTTAACCCATTCCGATGCAGAATGCATTGGAACCTGCCATTTAATGTGAAACAGAATTACTAATTACTAATTAGCTAATTACTAATCAGCCTTTTGTCCTAATTTCATATTGTTAAGGGTAGAACTCCATGGGCGATTTTAAGTGAGATACCGTCTGTTTCAACGCGCTGAGATCAGTCGCAGGTGTCACGTCGGATAGCCAAATCTAAAGTAAGTAATAGGAATGTCGGATGTTGTTGCTGCATGTTGCGTCTTCATCCGACAATCGTGTCGGATGCACACAGCAACAATGTCCGACATTCCTATTACTTACCTTAGATTTGGCGCAGCTGATGCGATGCCTGCGATTCATCTCAACGCGTCGGAACGTGTGGATGGTATCGCACTTATAGTCGCCGGTGGGGTTCTAACGTAAATGTTTGGACAGAAGCCCAGACAATTCACAGTGAGAAGAGAAAAAAAAAAAGATTTGGAGCAACTGGGGCATCTTGGGTCTGTGGCTGCCTAGCATATCTAGCCTAATTATTATTGATCTTTAAGGCACTAGGGGATCCAGGGGTAGAGAGACAAAACAATTTAACCTTTCCCATACATTTAACTACACAACATAAGAGCACCTTACATATCTGAGCTTTGTGCTGCTTTCTAGACAGTGGGTTTCCAATAAAAAACAATGGAGGTTCCAAAGCCAGGTTATTTCAAAGGGCTCTTTCATGGTCAGTTGCTGGTTACTATTTAGCTGGTGGCAAAAACACAACTTTTTAAAGACAAAACGAATTGCTCATATTGGAATTAGATACAGAATAGACCTTTGCTGTATTCTTTTCCAAGACTTCTTAGAATGACCAGCATCAAATAGTGAATACGTTACTGTCTGCCCCAAGCAACAGACCTCACTGTAAAGAACAAAGGCGCTTATACTGTTATACCAAGTTTAAATCAAATAATGTTTCTAAGATATCCGTCAGGTATATCTGATGAAAGATCAAGACTATGGCATTCGTATTAAATGATCCATGAAGAAAGTCACTATACCTTCAGTTTATATTATCCTTTTGTATTTCTTTTATTCAAATATTAAAAGGTAAATATATTACTGTTTGTCTGTTTTCCCTCCTAGCTGTCATGAAGGTGTCACTAGTTTAACACACATTCTCAGTCCTGCTTAGGTTTACATTAGGGGTCATTTATGGCCCCGGGGAGTACAATGGAGTACAACAGTGTTTGCCTCTGAAATAGAGGACAAATTTGTACAATGCCTTATACAATGGGCAGATTACACCCTTTGTCCTTTGCACACAGTTTGGGGCATTGTAAATTAGCCCAATTATTTAAAAATGGCAGGCCAAAACGACCTTAAAGGGCATTTTAGACTTTAGACACCCCTTTAGACTAGAAGAAAAGAACTTTCATTTGAAGCAACGTAGGGGGTTCTTCACAGTCAGGACAGTGAGGTTGTGGAATGCACTGCCGGGTGATGTTGTGATGCTGATTCAGTTAATGACTATAAGAGGGACTTGGATGATTTCTTGGACAGACATAATATCAAAGGCTATTGTGATACTAAGCTCTATAGTTAGTATGGGTATATAGAATTTAATTAAAAGTAGAGAGGGGTGTATGTATGGATGCTGGGTTTTCATTTGGAGGGATTGAACTTGATGGACTTTGTCTTTTTTCAACCCAATTTAACTATGTAACTATGTAACTATGTAACGTCTAAAATAGAATAAGGCTAGAAATGCTGTATTTTGTATACTAAACATAAACATGAACTTACTGCACCACAAGCCTAATCAAACAAATAATTTATGCTTTCAAAGTTGGCCACAGGGGGTCACCATCTTGTAACTTTGTTAAACATCTTTGCAAGACTAAGACTGTGCACATGCTCAGTGTGGTCTGGGCTGCTTAGGGATCATCATAAACAAAGCTGCTTGAGTTCTGCATGGCTGGGAAGTAAGGTGGGGGCTCCCCCTGCTGTTCATAAGTATAATTGTTTCCCTGCTCAGCAGTTAGGGACCGTCTGACAATTCCTATCCACAGCAGTAAATGAAGGGAGAATTTCACTGCATACAGTCAGGTTTCTTATAAAAACGGTACACATTTTTAATTAAAGTAAATTGGAGATAGATTTGTTTTTCATTAATGAAAGTAAAAATGGGATTTTATTGTGCATTCAGAAAGAACCAGCACATCACAATGAAACTGATATCAGATAAACTATTTCTTCTCCTACTCAATGTAACTGAAGGAATCTCAGTTGGACTTGGATTTTTACTATTGGGTGCTATTCTCATATCTACACCTAGCAATGCAGGTGTTAGGGGGGTGTTATCATTTAACCTTCCCATTAGGCTGCTAGGGTGGGGAAATGGAGGGAGTGATATTACTCTAAATTGCAGTGCAGCAATAATGAGTGACTGACATTTATACGAGCACAAGTCACATGACTGGGGGCACCTGGGAAACTAACAACAAATCTGGCCTCGTGTCAGATTTCAAAATTAAATATAAAAAAAATCTGTTTGCTCTTTTGAGAAATGGATTCCAGTGCAGAATTCTGCTGGGGCAGCACTATTAACTGATGTGTTTTGGAGAAAACATGTTTTCCTGTGGTAGTAACCCTTTAGATACCTATGATTGATCCAATCACAACTAGCAGGCACACCATTGCAATCTTCTGATTGGGACCATGTAGATATATATATTAACAGGATTGGAATGGTCAAAGTTATTATACGTTTATTTTTTATTTATGAAGCACCACCAGTGGAGCTATGGCCGATTTTATCAGGAGCCAGTTAAACTGCCTGTATATTTGTGGAGTGCGGGAGTACCTGGGGGAATCCCACAAAGGAATAAGTACAATATATAAACTCCAGGTATCGCCCTTAATTAAACTTAGGCAGGGTCGGACTGAGCCAGCAGAACACCAGGAAAAACCCCGGTGGGCCCCGGCACTCGCAGCCCAGACCCATTTTTGGTCCCTTCTGCCCCAAAATGCCTCCTCCTGCCTTGATAGCACTTTGCAAAGTTTACAAGCGTGCGCACAAGAGCAGGTAAGGAATGCACACACAGGGTGGGTAGGAGCGCATGCACGGGGGCGGGTAGGAGCGTGCACACTGGGCTGGTATAAGAGCGGGGTTGTACTGTATGTGTGCCAGGGACCCAGAGGGGGCTTTGTAGTATGAGTGGGGGTGGGAGGGGGCCCTGAGACAGCAGCCCCGGTGGGCCCCAGGCCCCTCAGTCCAACCCTGAATTTAGGAGCCCAATGGTGTAAGGGAGCAATGCTAAATACAATGCTATCATGCTGCCCATAGTTATTTGGCAAATTAAGTGACTTCATTGGAAGCCCTTGTTGTTTATACCATGTGATACATTTGCCCGACAACTGGGACTGATGCCCATTGAAAATATAAAGACTATCATCTGATGTTGCTCTTCTATCAGCTGTAAAAAAAGGCCACAGAGATAAAATCCTATATTCTAAACTGTCTTCAGCTTCCAGAACCTGATTTGAAAATAACTTGCCCTTTTATAGACAAACAACTTGTATCTTTTTTTTTTGTGTATCCTTCCTATTGCTTTAATGATTCAGTTGAAAGTGTTTCTGGAGAAGGGCAGAAGTGATTTTGCTTGGAGGGACACTCCTCGCTGGAAAGTCTGGGATGATTTGCCAGTAAATAAAAGCTTTGGTTTGAACGTCGCAGCTCCCGTGATACACTGACGTTGTCAATCAGTGAGAGAATGAGAAAATGGCACAACACGGATTCAGGGAACCGAATGAGACTGTCTGACTGGACTCGCAGGGTCCCCTCTCAAGGTTCCTCTCAACTGCACAGCACCCTAGGGGCTGTAGGTGACTCTCATATCTACTTATACCAATTTAGAAACACAGTTGTGCAACTGAGAAAACTCAATATTAGAACAATTGTTTTAATGGCTCTTAAAAGAAATTTTAGTTGTTGTTTCAGTACAATATAAGATTACATAGGAACAGCAAAAAGACGACCTACACAAGCATACACATATACAAATATATATATATATATATATATATATATATACTGTATATACAGTCACAGACATACACATGACTTGTAACCCTGGATAATATTATATCCTTGGAGATTCTCCCTCGTCAAGGAGACATTCAAGCCCTTATTAATGAAAATAAAAGAATATTCATCAAAGCATCACAAGGCACCCTAAGGACAAAGAACCATTTCACCCTTTTTTCCCCGTCAAGGTTGTCCTTGGACCCTTGCTGCCCTTCTTTCCCATGAATAACATTCGAATCAAATATATATCTGGGCCATTAATTACCAGACTGCTATCGACCATGCTATGAAATATTTATACACAATAGTGATGGGTGAATTTGTCCCATTTCGCTTCGTCTGAAGATTTGTGAATTTCCAGCGGAATTCGCAGAGCAGTGAAAAATTCGTGAAATTAATCCAAGTCAATGGGCATCAAAATAATTTTGACGCATTTTTTCCAAATGCATTAAAGTCAATGGGCATCCGACAATTTGTATGAGCGCGACTATTCAGACTCGCACCCAAATGTTTTTGACGTGCCGGATTTTTCGCGGGTGAATATATACACAACAGTTTCGCAAATTTATTTGCCTTCTGCGAAACTCGGATGTTCGCTGCAAATTCGTGCCTGCAGAATTTATTCGCCAATCACTAATACACAGCTTCCACCAAAGAATCCCTCCGGGCCCGCCTGCCCGCAACACCCCTACAGGCCCCCAGCTGCAACCCACCTCCATGCCCCTGCACATACCTGTCCTCTAGTTACAGCCTCAATCGGGGTCATGGGGCAATCAGGAGGCAGCAGGGGCCGTGCAGGCAGTAGACGGGTGCGGGTCTGGGCCGACGGGGTCCACTGGTTCAGTTGGCCAAGTCCGACCCTGTTTATGTTGGAAAGATTCTAAGGGAAAAATATATCTCTCCCTGAATGCTATATGAAACACAAGTGCCGTGTATACTAAGGTTGGAAAAGCCAGTACAAGAGTTAAGAAAAGTAGAAAAAGGGAGGGGCTGTGAACTGGTTTGCTACCATTTGATTGGTAAGATACTGGCTTTGACAGCAGGCAGGTCCACCAGGGGGCATGCTGTGATTTAAATCGGTTGGGTTAGGACATCAGGAGGTGGAGTTGTGCAGCCAGCATTGAATCTTCATGGGTTTGGTGAGTATGTAGGAGTAAGGAAGGGGTGGATCTGGGGCAAGATGAGGCCAGATTGACCAGCAAGTACAATATCAGTAAATTTGTAATAGCCCCAGGCTTGGCTGGCATTTTACAGGCTAGGGTTGTCACTGGCAGGACCTCCCCACAGACATGCAAATCCACTGCCCCAACACGTTCATTCCCCAAACTCCCCACTTCCTGCCCCTGTGATGTCACCACCACCCTCCCTCAGCGCTAGACGGTATGTGTAGGGGAAAAAGTTGGCAACCCTACCGAGCTGTGAGTGAGTTCTCTGCTCAGGAAGAAGCAACCAGAAAATAAGGGGAACAGCTTAAAGGTCATGTAAAGGCAAATAATAAAATCCCATTTTTACTTTCTTTAATGAAAAATAAATCTCTCTCCAATATATATTATTATTAAAAAATGTATACCGTTTCTATAAGAAACCTGACTGTATGCAGTGAAATTCTCCCTTCATTTACTGCTGTGGATAGGAATTGTCAGACGGTCCCTAACTGCTGAGCAGGAAACAATCATACTTATGAACAGCAGGGGGAGCCCCCGCCTTAATTCCCAGCCATGCAGAACTCAAGCAGCTTTGTTTATGATGATCCCTAAGCAGCCCAGACCACACTGAGCATGTGCACAGTCTTGGTCTTGCAAAGATCTATAACAAAGTTACAAGATGGTGACCACCTGTGGCCAACTTTGAAAACATAAATCATTTGTTTGATTAGGCTTGTGGTGCAGTAAGTTCATGTTTATATTTAGTATCCAAAATACAGCATTTCTAGCCTTATTCTATTTTAGACTTTACATGCCCTTAAAATAGTGAGGATCAAGGAGCTTAACTTGTTAATTGAATATGGGGTGTAAAATTCCAACGTGCTGTAACACCTATTTGGGCCGCATAGCACACAAATAGTTAAACTGTCCAGCTAGCAGTAGAAGCATGGGTTACATGCGACTTCACACAACAGGGTCAGGGCCTTCGCCATGTGGAAGTGTTCCCTCTATGGTGTAGTGCAACTACATCCCCCAGGCTACTGTGCATACAACAAACAAATTGGGCGCCAGGAGGTTCTTGCAGTAAAACAGAAACGGTTTATTAACTATGCACGAGGCAAGTGACCACAGGTTTAGTACTCACGCAGGAGCTGAGGCAATAGCACATTTCTCACAGAGCTGCAGGCATTAGGCATTTCTCACAGAGGAAAGATCTCCATTAGGCAGTTGCAGTATTACACACATTCCCTCCTGGAAGTTGTCAGGCAAGCAGCTTCTACCCTACAGTCCCTCTTCACTGAGGTCCCTGACTGGAGGCAACACACAAAGCCTCTGGGAAGCTACTCCCTTACTGCAAATCCTCGTTGGAGCTTCAGCTGCTCTTTCTCTCTCACCTCTCTGCCTTTCTCTCCTAGAGAGACTATGACAAGTCTGCCCTTGTGTAACTATTCCTCATTCACGGGGTTTACCTGGTCCCCGACTTCTTCTTCAAAGCACATGGGCCTTTCTGGGCCTAGCTGTGCTCAGGCTCCCCTGAGCACACCCAGCTGGATCACCATCCACAGGCCAAAGAGGAAGTGGCCACTCCCTACACACACTATATAGCAGTGTAGCAGGGGAGTGTCATTCTCTCCTGGCAGATCACTCCAAGAAAAAAGGTGGGGGCCTAAAAGCTGCAGGGCAGATTAACCCATAGCCATAGGGGCCCCTACATACACCCGGGGGAAAAACCCATTTCGTCCCGACAATGGTTTAAACATCCCCAACATATATCAACTTACAGTACCATCACATCCACTTCTGGTATCCTCTCCTAAGGCATACCTGGTAACAATGGTCACTGTAAAGGAAACACAGCATGCACAATACTGTATCAAACATTTTCAATTGCATAATAAACAGTTGCAGTTGGTCAGCTTTATTACACGTCAGCAAACATACTTCTCCCCCTCCCAAGGGTCCACACAGGCCAGTCCTTGGGTGCAGAAACACTACTCAGCGAGTAGGTGAAGGCAGAAGAGTTGTGGTGGGGATCAATAGTCCTGAATTAGAACCCACTTAGTCCAGCAGTCCTTCCAGCCACAAAAACAAGCAAGCAGCACTCTAGGCATCTCATCCTGCAGGAGTCCATAGAAGAGCTGTAGCAATCACAGAAGAATCCATCCTCCAGGTCCTTCTCTCACATCAGGGGGCACAAATGAACAGGGAGTGGTCCCAGCAGAGACATCCATCTTCCTCCCATCCATTCCAACCGACATCCGCAGGCCTTCGTGAAATTCGGGGCGAACCTCCAAGCCCGAACCCACGGCCAAACACTCTGAAGAAAATTCGTACGATTCAAAGTATTCGTACGTTCCGTTTATCCACTTCGAAAACTTCGTACGATCCATTCGTACGCTCCGACAAATTCGTACATCCATTCGTACGATTCGAACAAAACAATGCACGCCTGGTTTTAGGGAATCGAGCCCCACGTTGGGCGCCAAATGTAACACCTATTTGGGCCGCATAGCACACAAATAGTTAAACTGTCCAGCTAGCAGTAGAAGCATGGGTTACATGTGACTTCACACAACAGGGTCAGGGCCTTCGCCATGTGGAAGTGTTCCCTCTATGGTGTAGTGCAACTACATCCCCCAGGCTACTGTGCATACAACAAACAAATTGGGCGCCAGGAGGTTCTTGCAGTAAAACAGAAACGGTTTATTAACTATGCACGAGGCAAGTGACTTCTTCAAAGCACATGGGCCTTTCTGGGCCTAGCTGTGCTCAGGCTCCCCTGAGCACACCCAGCTGGATCACCATCCACAGGCCAAAGAGGAAGTGGCCACTCCCTACACACACTATATAGCAGTGTAGCAGGGGAGTGTCATTCTCTCCTGGCAGATCACTCCAAGAAAAAAGGTGGGGGCCTAAAAGCTGCAGGGCAGATTAACCCATAGCCATAGGGGCCCCTACAGTGCATTGTTTTGTAGGTAACCCTGCTATGAATAAAACACAGACGGAGACCTGCTTCAAGTTAGATTGGGTCTCGTTGTCTCTTGATTTGAAAAAATGCATCACCACTGCTGTCCATCAATATATACTTGTATAAAGAAAGATCAGCAACAAAGGGACTTACCAGTGGCGTAACTATAGAGCAGGGATCCCAAACCTTTCAGAAGTAAAAGGAGTTGGGGAGCAACACTAGCATGAAAAATGTTCCTGGGGTGCCAAATAAGTGCTGTGATTGGCCATTTAGTAGCCCCTATGTGGATTGTCAACCTAGATTGAGGCTCTGTTTGGTAGTGAACCTGGTTTTTATACAACCAAAACTTGCCTCCAAGCCTGGAATTCATAAATAAGCTCCTGCTTTTAGGCCACTGGGAGCAACCTTCAAGGGGTTGGAGAGCAACATGTTGCTCATGAGCTACTGGTTGGGGATCACTGCTATAGAGGAAGCAGACCCTGCAATTGAAGGGGGGCCTGGGAAAAAGAGGGTCTGCTTCTGCTATAGATAACAAGAAACACCCCTTCCCCAGCCACTCTCTTACTTGCGGCAGCGAAGCAAAGCGCAAGTCAGCACGGGCGGAGTCAGTTATGGAGTGGGCGGGGTCTGGTTGGAGAGTGGGCGGGGTATGGGTGGGAAGTGGGTGGGAAGATGCGGATCAGAGTGGGCTGGGTCCCTCTGACTTACTGAAAACTTGTCCCACCAGAGCAATAATTTGTCTACTGCTGTCAATGTATTAAATATATATAAAATATATTGTTTGTTTGATATTACATATATTTCTTTATATAGTTCTCTTTTCTTTGGCTGCAGTTTAACAGCGCAGAGCTGAGGTTTTTTATCTCTATACTGGGCCTAAACAACCTCTTCTCAAAAGCCGCCACTGAAGAGCTGCTCATTGTAGCCATTCTATACAATTTACCTCCTGTTTTATCATTCAAAGACAAAGTAAACCTTTTTTTTCCATTATTGCGAATCACCGCACACAGAAATCCCTGTAAATTTCTCTCCATACAGAATAAATGTGTCTTGTTTATCTTGATTGGAGAGTAGCTTTTAGTGAATGCAGCGTTCAATCACCGTTCCCAAAGTGACCCATCACTTATTCACAATGCAATAATCCAACAGAGACGCATTCTCTCCAGATTTCAGCCACTGAAAGTTAATAGAATATTCCTATTGTGGCAAAGTTCCAAGATAACAGAAACATTATGGAATTAATGTGTTATAACCTCCTCTGCGCTGAGCCCGTAGTTCATTTCATTCTAGTCATTACGGCTGTTGGCTCCATATACCCTGGGCTACGGTTTGTACGGGAAGCCAAAAGAAAAGAGGACAAGTCTGTTTTCTATAAGAATTGGACAGTTAAGCTTTATTGGAGGCTTAATGTATGTCAGCCAGTAACCGAAAGACTATAAAAAATTAGAAAGAATTTACTAATGATTGAATTGGAAGTTCAGACATATACAGATGACAAGTTTTAATGGATGCATCTGGCACAAATAGACACGTCCAGTGGTTCATTTTTAGTATGTTACAGAATGGCTAAAACTAAGCTACTTTTCATTATTTTTTGTAGCTTTCAAATGGGGGTCACTGTCCCCATCTAAAAAAAACAAATTCTCTGTAAGGCTACAAATGTATTGGTATTGCTCCTTTTTATTACACATTATTTTTTATTTTTATTTATTCAGGCCTCTCCTATTCATATTAAAGTCTTGTATTCAAATGAATGTATGGTTGCTAGTGGAATTCAGAGCCTCGCAACCAGATTGCTGAAATTGCTGCTGAATAAAAAGCTAAATAACTCAAAAGCCATAATTAATCAAAAATGGAGACCAACTGCAAATTGACTCAGCCAGCAGGAAGGCATTTAGGGGATATTAGTCCCTCGAAGAAGAGGCGATTTGTCAATGGGCGACTAATCTCCCCAAAATCTAATTGTGTCTCACCACCCTAAGGGGCAAATTTACTAAAGGGCAAAGTGGCTAACGCTAACGAAAATTCGCCAGCATGGCGTTAACTTGTTACCTCGCCAATTTACTAACGGGTGCTGGCGTAAATTCGCTAGTGAAGTGGACCTACTCTAGCGCTACTTTGCACCCTTATGCCAGGCGAAGTTGCGCTATGGCGAAGGGACGTAACTACGCTAATTCACTAACTTGCGGATTTTACTGAATGTTACCTCTTGCAACAGACTTGCCTTCACCACGTCAGACCAGGCAAGATGCAATAGAGTAGATAGGACTTGCTTCAAAAAAAGTTAAAATTTTAACCAAAAAACGCTGGCGTCTTTTACTTTTTTAAGGGTGATAGGCTGAAAAAGATCGTAAATTTTTTTGGGTGTACCCTCCTTCCCCCCCTACATTCCCTAACATATGGCACCTAAACTATACAGTGGGCACATGTGTAGGGCAATATAACAACTTTATTTTAGTTTATGAAGCTTTCACAGCCTTGTGTAGTGTAATGTATTTGCTGCTACAAATACGTCCATTGTACTTTAACTTGGCGCTGTATGCAAATTAGCCAATGCTAGCGTAACTTCACTTTGCTTTATGAATTATCGGTATAGCAAATTTGCTACCGTTCACCTCCCTGAATGCAACTTCAGGTTTTAGTGAATTAGCGGCGTCCTGGCAAAACTTCGCCTGGTGAATTGTGGTGAAGTGCAGCAAAGAGCGGTGAAGGCGTCGCTAGCGCATTTTCGGTGCTTAGTGAATTTGCCCCTCAGTCTTGCAGTTAGCTTTTTGTGGCAATTTTAACTATCCCCCTATCTTATCTCACAGTTCAGTTGAGGATTCGTCCTCCACCCAAAGAAGACTGCGACAGCTGGGAACTCATTCAGTGGGCTTCATATGGTGCTGGGTGGAGAAACTCAAAAAACAGGTTGTGTTATTTAGCTGACTTCATCTTCCCAAATTGTAGCTTCAGACTTTCCATCCTACTATCTTATCTACTCTGAATCCAAGTTCCGACTGAGGACCTAAAATGTTTAAAATCCTTATATATGTTATAGGAAAAGGGCAAGGATATCTAATTTGATCTTGACACCTGTCTTGGCACAGAGAGAGATTCCCTCAAATTCCGCAATATAATTCAGAAGGGTCACTCATCTGTTATTATGATGACTTTATCCATCTTACTTATTCAAGAGAGTGTCTATTTTACCTGCATGGTACATTACCCTACTTTGGAGAATGCATCAGACGTGTCAGATTTACAGCATAGTGCTGCTTGCTTTAGTGTAAGACTGGAAGACATCAGTTCTGTTGTACAGTAGAATATGAGCTGGAATGTGCTGTCAATGCAGCTAGTGCCAGGGTTGGGCTGGAGGGTCCAGAGTCTAGCAGGACTAGCACTTCAGTACCCCCCATTTCCAAAGTCTTCTCACCACAGTCGTGAGATCCTTTACGGATGCCCCAGCCACACCTCCCTCACGCATACCTTGTAGTCTCCATTGTGTCCTCATCAGCAAGGGATGTTGGGGGAGATGTTTCAGGTGGATCTCGGTCGGCAGGCCCCCGAGGGCCGGGGTCCACTGGGTTTTTTCCTAGTGTCCCGCCAGCCCAATGGGAACCTAGTTAGTGCAGTCAAAGAGGGCCACAGTGCAGCAGAAACGGTACCCTCTAACTGTATTCTACTGATCATTTATAACAACGCCAACGTCAACCAAAGCCTCCAATACCAACAATTATTAAATATTTATATTTCCTTTTACCATGGAAAAGGAATGAGTACAATGAACAGATACACTATTACAGACAATAGGACTAGCTACTCATCCTGATGCTGTTCTTGTTACAGAGTCCAGGGGGCCCAAGTGCCTTCCTGAATGAGCACTGAGAGGCACGCTCTCGCACCCCCCCCAGGATCATAATCCCTAATGATATTTGATAAACTGGTTCTTATAACACTAACTATAAAGGGTTAGTGAATGTTCATCTCTGTAGAAGAGACTGGATCACCTGATGATCATTTCACAGCAAACAGCAACAGTAACAGGTTTGTGCTTGTCAAAATATATTTTATTTAGGAACAGAGATACAGAGCACACAATTCTCAAACACTGGGTAGGAACTCATTGTAACTAAGGCAGAATGAATATATTGCAGCCCCCTAAGGTGGGTTCTTTACAGATCTGCACAAAGGAGCTTTATTTACTGGAATCAGAAAATATTTAACTTTCTTATGGTACACATAGGCCAAGTTTCTTTATAATTTATGAGCAAGCGGACCAAAAACCTAAGAAACAAGCAGGTTTTGGGATACTAACATTTTAAGTAGGTTGAATATGGACATGCTGAGCCATCTAGATAATGGTTGCTCCATCCAGGGTTAGATTGGGCTGTTGGGGCCCCAGCCCTTGTGGGCCCTACTAACCCAGACCTGCCCATTTACCTCCCTCCCAGCCCGATTGCACCCTTGAGAAGTGGAAACAAGTTACCCAGAGGAGGGTTGCAGGGTGCCCTGTGGTGGTTGCGGCTGGGGCGATTGGCCTTGAGAGGTGTGGGGCTCCTGAAGTGGCAGCTCCAGTGGGCCCCTCCCCAGTCCAACACTGGCTTCATTTGTACATAATATTCATATACACTAGCACTCAAGGTAAAACAATACAGACTTTTCTTCCTTCTACTACTAGGGCAAAGTAAAGTAAATTATAGCTGGTCTGCATCCCATAACATATATAACATACGATTTTCATCACTTTATTCCATAAAGCTGATTCAAAATTATGCTGATTCTTGTACACAAAAAGAGAAAGCAAATGTATGTTTCTGTTAAAATCCTTGGAGTTATTTTTAGAATTTTTCCACGTTTTTAGCATTTGGACTTTAATAAATAACCCCCTATATATAACCTGCCTAACTGCTAGTTGATCCAGAGGAAGGCAAAAAACCTAATTTTAAGCCTCTCCAATTTGCCTCAGAGGGGGAAAAATGTCCTTCCTGAATCCGAAATGGCAATCGGATCAACTTTATTCCAAAAAGCTGTTTCAAAATGATGTTGATTCTTGTACACAAAAAGAGAAAGCAAATGTGTGATTCTGTTAAAATCCTTGTCCCCCACTTCCGTACTCAGATTGCTTACTCAGAAATGAAAAACCCATTAGAGTCTATTATCTCTCGGCTACTAATTCTGTAATGTTGCTGGAAGCGTGGCGCATTATTCAAATAATTGAGAATTATTACAGTCCAACCTTGAATGTTTTATTCATGTCAGATCTCGTGAAAGAAGGTGCATACACAATTGGTTTCATCTTGAGCTTTGATGTCAACCTTGCGAAGAACAATGTTTTTCTATTGTGACATGTTAGGAATCAGCTTCATCTGATTAACTCCATGTCAGGATGTATAAAACACTCCTTGTCCATTGCTATGAAACAAGTGTGTAATAAAAAGGTATTATGGAAATATGGAAATGTGCATTTACATTAAAACCGATCCCCCCTACACTACTAAAGACTACTAAAGACTTATAAAGACTACTAAGGACTTATAAAGACTACTAAAGACTTATAAAGACTACTAAAGACTACTAAAGACTTATAAAGACTACTAAAGACTACTAAAGACTTATAAAGACTACTAAAGACTTATAAAGACTACTAAAGACTACTAAAGACTTATAAAGACTACTAAAGACTACTAAAGACTTATAAAGACTACTAAAGACTTATAAAGACTACTAAAGACTTATAAAGACTACTAAAGACTGCTAAATACTTCTTCCTGACATTCTTAAGGGAGTGTAAGACTAAAAAACTATTTAATGCATCATGCACAGAATACATGCATATTAATATTGATCTAAGAAAATGACATCTAAAGAAAGTCACTATAAAGTAGGGATGCACAGAACCCAGTTCGAGATTCGGCCAAGTCCAAGCCTTTTCCAGCAGGATTCAGATTTACAGTAACATAAGTCTATGGGATGAATATATATACAAAGAATGGGACTTAACCTCCAACTACTAGCCGATCGGTATTTCAATATTGCAAATAATCAAACCATTAACACAAGAATAAAGTTAAAAGGCAATATTTATTCACCACCATGCCGTTTGTAAATTAAAAACATTTAAAAACATGCAGCGCTGCATTTAAGATGAGGGATCCCTCTAATCTAAGGGGGTTATTTATCAAGGTCTGAATTTATCTCAATATCGGCTGCTGCAAACTCCGATGTAAGCCGCTCGGGTTTTTAACGCTTATTTATTATTGCATTTTACTGAAATTACCTTTGCGGGAAAAGCTCAGATTTTCACGATTTTTTCGGGAAGTTTCCCAGAAAACTCAGAATTTTTGCTGAGTTTTCACCCGAAAGCTCCGAAAACATTGTGGAATTGCCCGAAACCCCCACACAGCCAAAAATCAATGGGACTGTTCCCATTGACTTTTATGCAACCTCGACAGGTTTGAGGTAGTGTTTTTATATTTGGGCTTTTTAGTCCTCGGGGCTTAATAAATTCTGAAAAAATCGTGATTTTTTTTAAAAGCCTATTATAACACAAAAAATCACAAATTTTTCAGATTTTGGATATTCAGAGTTTAGCAAATAACCCCCCAAATATTAGGTCACTGACCGATTCAATGAATTGGTTATGAGAAAATGCATAGAAAAATATAATGTGATATATGCACAACTGAGCAAACTCTAACTGAAATACATTGTAATTAGCACTGCAAGTGGCCTTAATTGTGTTGAGCCAATGAGTAGATTTTCATGGTATGAGTTATGTGGTGTACAATTCACATGAAAATGGAGAAGTTTTCCAGAGGTAGTTCTCACAAATAATATCTAGTATAGGTAAATCTATTTGTTTTTAGATTTACCTATACTAGATAAACCTGGATGAATGAAAATCTTCATAGTCATCTCACAAATAATGCTCCTAGGTTCATAATGAAGGGTTAATACGTCCCATAGGGGTTGGGAAGATCACCCCTAAATTAGATTGCGGGGCCGATATAGGGCTTTAGTGAGTGTTCTCAACATTAAAGTCTGTATATTGCTGCGTGGGCACTTGGTTGGGTTGGATTCTCATAAAGTGGGTTGTAGGTTCAATGGCAGACTTAGCGACACAACAGTCGCAGTATTGCGGCCAAAATTTCGACCAGTCCAGCCTACATGTAAGTATTGTGTCCCAGGAGTAGTCCGAAGCCTGGTAATAAACCTGCCCCCACACAATGTAAGGTTTTTACAGACCGTAATTCGATCACATCCATGTTTTTAAGTGTTTTTACATATGGCATGGTGGTGAATAAATATTGCCGTTTAACTTTATTCTTCTATTCATGGATTGATTATGTGCAATATTGAAATACCGGTCGGCTAGTAGTTGGAGGTTAAGTCCCATTCTTTGTATACACTCCAATCTACATAGGCCACGGATTGAATAATTTTGGTTACACCTAGCTTCATACATCTATATTTATCATTAAAAAAAACAAAAAAAACCACAACTTTTTTGGATTGTCGCACTAAAAATATATATTTTTTCTCGAGGTTGAAGATGGAGTATTTTCGGATTCAGAAATTTGCATCCTCTGGGTATAATAAATCTCTAAAAATGTGAGGTTTTTTTTCACAAAAAAATCTGATTTTATAGTAAACAACTCAAATTTATCAAGTTTTTAGCATTCGGACTTTAATAAATAACCCTTTATATATATATATATATATATATATATCTATCCTGCCTAACTGCTAGATCCAGAGGAAGGCAAAAAAAACTCATTATAAGCCTCTCCAATTTGCCTCAGAGGTGAAAAAATTCCATTCTGACTCAAAAATGGTGATCGGACCAGTCTCTGTATCAACTTGTACTATGAGCTATCTTCCATAACCCTGTATTCCCTTACTTGCTAAACACCATCCAACCCCTTCTTAAAGCTATCTAATGTATCTGTAAGTGCATGCTCATTTGAGGCTTTTAGCTAATATTTCAATTAGCAGCATGGTACCATTTATACCTTAATGTGTTCTGCATGTCTTATACATACAACATGTTTAAATATTCATGGGAATCCATTTCTCCACATATGTACAATGGTTAAATTATAGGACAAAAAGTCATTGGTACCGTTGGAGGAATAATCCACCATACCCTGTTTTTGAAGTACTTCCATGTGGTGTTTTAAAACCCTCGACAGTATATTGTAGTGATTAGTGTTCCTGTGCAGCAATTACCATGATCATCATTTTTCAAGTTTTTTGAAACAAAAAACCAACCAGAAAAATTCAACCTTTGATAAATGTGCCACCTAAAACTTGTGAGTTTAGTCATGGTTTCAAAAACCAAATAAAATAAGCCTCCATGTCATGGAAAAGACACAATCTCATTTTTTAAAATAACATAGCTTGAATGTAATCCCCCAATTGACTTATTTTGAAGCTTGCCATGTTTTAGCCGATGATTATTTTTAATTTGAAAATTCTAGTTCAGAAAACTCTAATTCAAAATTATTTAAAATCACCTTGGAATTTCTAAATTTGTTGTTTGAAAACACCATTTAGAATTTCAATTAATTAGTCCCTTAATGTAAAACATTTCTATACCGAATACAATAAACTGAAATATTTCTAGTGATTTATATGCACACACAATGATGGATCAGATAATTGGACCTCAACAACAGAGTTGTAATAAAATTACAACTTTCCACTCTTTCCCTGTCTGAACTTATAAAAAGGAGAATTCAACCCTAACGTTGAAAAAAACCCTACCCCCCTCCCTCTTCCTCCCAGCCTAAGTGTTACCCCGGGCAAATGCCCCTAACTTTTTTACTTACCCCTCTGTGCAGATTCAGGCATAGGATTTCACGGGCGCCATCTTCTTCTCTTCGGAAATCTTCTCAATGAGACTGGCGTGGCGGCACATGCACAGTTGGAGCAATTCTCTGCCTTGCAACAACTGCACATGCGCCAAAACTCATGAAAATTGGAGAAGAGCCGGTCTTATTCTGAAGATTACTGAAGCACCTGAAGATGGCACCCATGAACTCTGATGCCTAAATCTGCACCAAGGGGTAAGTAAAATGTTAGGGGGCATTTGCCTAGGGTAACACATAGGGGAAAATTCACTAACCTCTGGAAATTTGCCAGTGAAGGCTTCACTCACATCGCCACACTTTCGCCAGACAAAAATTCGCCAGGACAAAAGCAATTCACTAAAATGTGAAGTTGCGTCCAGGGCTTCAAATGATGGCGAAGTTGCGCTAGTGTTGGCTAATTTGCATACGGCAGTTACATTTCAATGGACCTATTTTGTTGCAGCAAATACATTACATTACACAAGCTCAGGGAACATTAATAAAATAAAATAAAGTTGTTATATTGCCCTACACATGAGCCCAGTGTATCGTTTATGTGCCATATGTTAGGAAATGTAGGGGGGGAGCCGGCAACCCTAGAAAAAAAATTCCAATCTTTTGCAACCTATCACCCTGAAAAACTGAAAAGTCAACCGTGTTTTTTGGGACTCCTATCTACTCCTATCTACTCCATTCCACTTTGCCTGGTCTGAGGTGGGGAAGGCAAGTCTGGCGCAAGAGGTAATGTTCATTAAAATCCGCATCTTAGTGAATTTACGTACATTCGCCAGAGCAAACATTCGCCTGGCGTGCAAAGTAGCTCTACATCTCCTTCGCTAGCGAATTTACATCGGCGCCCGTTAGTAAATCGATGAAGTCCCGAAATTATGTCATGCTGGCGAATTTTTGCCAGCATTAGTCACTTTGCCCCTTAGGCTGGGGGGAGGAGGGAGGGGGTCTATGTAGGGTAGGAGGGTAAGGGTTTTTTAAGGGTTTATTCCTTTAGAGTCAATATCGTTTTTAAATAGAACCACAGAAAATGACTTCCCCCCAAAAAATTGCTGTGCAATGATGCATCAAAATGCAAAGGCAGCATATTCCGCAGAAGGTTATTGATGCAGTAGTAATATTAAGGCTCCTCTGAATTGTTGTGTTTGTCAGTCACCTACTAGGAGCTCTCCATGGAGAACATTTGACCCCACTGGCTCACAACAGAATATTTTGTCACTACAGATGTCAAGAGTTATGAAGCAAAGGTCCAAAGGTTAGGAAATAAGTCAGGTTTCAAATGTGATGTGTCAATATTATATTACCCTAGACTTAGGTGCAAGAACACTAATGGACACAAAAGTACACTGTTCATTGCTTATTCAAGAAGAACGGAGGGAAAAGTGTCAAAAACAGAAGAGATTTTGGCCTTTATTGCGCTTTGCACCCTGCCCTGCACTTAAAGTGATACTGACACTAAAAAATGAATTTTAGCATATGAATGTACATTAAATGTTACCTATAGGTCATGTTGATCATTTTTTGCTGAGAGGTTTGTTTTTGTATATAATTGTTAGTTGAACTTCCTAAGCCTGACTCTCTGACACTCTGACTTTGCCAACCAGACTGTCCCATCTCAGCCTGTTAGTTACAGTTTCTAATGCTAACGGACTCCTGCTGCACAAATATGGCAGCCCCCTCATACAGGAACATTGGGGATCAGACAGGTAATGTAAAAGCATCATGCAAATACTTTATGGCAAAGTTAGAAGTAGCTTGCAAAGCCAGTATTATAATAGATGTAAAAAAAAGTTTAATTTCAGGTGTCAGTATCTCTTTAATAAATGTCCCCTATTAACTCACAACAGTATAAAATCACCTACTGAAAAAGAAATGGCACATAAATAGGCAGTTACACTTGCTATAATTCATGACCCATTTCATGTCCATACATCAAAAATGAATAATTTCTGTACAACTTCACAATATATTGCAGATCCATTAGATCCAGAGAATTGGGAAATCGTCCTAAAAAGAGTTGCCTTTTTGTTTCCCCTTCTCAGAATATAATTTATAGAGGTTGTTTACATGATTAATACAAGGTTTTACTGTTCCAGGGAGATGCTTCATTTTAAGTTACTGCAGATAGAAAATTGGTTTGCCAGTTATTAATTGTACTTCCTTTACCGAAGACCTATTTTTCCCATATGGATGTGATGTAGTTCTTCTATAATCTCAGTAATGCTGCAAACAAAACCTTGAGGTTTGACATTAAACAACACTTGCATTTAAACAGCCTTCATTTCTATAAAACTTCACAAACATGGGCTACCTCTCCATGAATGGTCTGAACTACACGGCAATAAATAGAATTCCATCAAGTCAATGTCCTTGACTGAAAGGCTTAAGATCAAATCAAACCAAACAAGTATGTGCAAATGTTGAAGGCATGTTTGGGATCGTGCTCTGCACAGGCAGATAGTGGGATCCAATGGTATTACTGATATCTTTAATATTGCATTAGTTGTCAGTCATGAGTTGAGAAATGAAAGCACTGATGGAGTCACAATGGAAATGAGCTCTGAGCAAAATAAAGTAAATAGTACTTAAAGGATTAGTAAACCTTTAGAAGATGTGAATGTAAAATTGATGAGGGTACTATTCTAAGAACTTTTGCAATGTACATTCATTATTTATTATTTTTAATTCCAAGATATTAAGGGATACATATACTGTTAACATGAATGAATTTTGTTACAGCAGCGCCACCTGCTGGTCATTTTCCGACCATTCTGACCACCAAGTAGTCAAGGAAGATTGTCAGGTGAAAGAAAGAGGCTGGTCTGATGTTTTTCTGGTTAGGAAAGATTTGAGAAAGGTTTCTAATTTTTTTTCCTAAGCAGAAGAACATCAGAGCAGCCTCTTTCTTTCTCCTGACAACTTCCTTGACTACTTTTAATAACTTTCATGGCATGCATGATTTTAGAAAAATAGAGTTTAATTGTGGTTTCAAAAAGCTTTAATACCACAAAAATTCAACCTTTAGTAAATAGGCCTCCTCTTTATAAATATATAAGAGGGCCATACAATGATCAATATAATAAATTCTCTGATGCTTTATTTACCAGTAGATCTTTCCAGCGTGAGAGCATCCATTGAAATGGGAAGAAAAGAGGTGCCATCTTAAACTGCAAAATATACATCAGAGCAGCGGCCCATTTATTAAGGGTCATATTTTAGGACATTAGAGCTTTATGAAACCACGATTAAACTAAATTCTCTAAAACGATGAACTTTTTTGAAAAAAATTGAATGAAAAAGTACATAAAGAAAAAACAATGAACGATGCACCTTTAAAATTGGAGTTTTTTTTGAAAATCACTAGCAAAAAAAATCCAAAAACCTGAAAAGTCTGAATTGTTAAAAAAAAAAAAAAAAAAAAAAGATTCAGTATGATGGTTGCAGCTCCCATTGACTTCAATAGGACAATGACTGCTTTTACTTGGCAAAGTTTTGTATTAGAGTTTCTCGTTTCACTTCATAAATCTCAAATTTTAAGAATTTTAGAGAAATAAAAAAACATTAGAAATCCAAACATTAGCAAATAGGTATAGGTCCCCTTAATACGGTGCCCCTCATAGTCAAATGTTTGACTTTTGGTACAGGGTTTTCCCCTCTGATCAGATTGGTGTCAATAATATCGTTTAGAATTCTAGGATACATATTAAAGAGATTCTGTCATGATTTTTATGGTGTTGTTTTATTTCTAAATTACACTGTTTACACTAAAAACAATTCACTCTACCATGTAAAAGTTTATTCCTAAACCAACAAGTATATATTTTTTTAGAACCAACCGACTTTGGCCGCTCAAGACTCATCCCCTGTATGCTTTGTTTGGTATTGCTCCATTATGGTGCACCGGGTGCTCAGCCATCAGCGTTCCCACTGTAATCTGTATTGCAAAAAAGGATGGAAAGGCGGCACTCCGGTAAAATTAGAAGGATGGTTTATTGAAACAGGTCCCAACCTATATATTTTTTAGTTGTAATATTGGTGTGTAGGTGTATCTCAGGTCATTTTGCCTGGTCATGTGCTTTCAGAAAGAGCCAATGCTGCATTATGGAACTGCTTTCTGACAGGCTATTGTTTTTCCTACTCAATTTAACTGAAGGAGTCACAGGGAGACATGGATCTCACTCCAACTTACAGTGCATCAGTAAAGAGTGACTGATGTTAATCAGAGCACAAGTCACATGATTAGGGGCACTTGGGAAACTGACAATATGTCTAGTCCCATGTCAGATTTCAAATAAATATAAAAAATCCATTTGCTCTTTTGAAAAACGGATTTCAGTGCAGAATTCTGCTGGAGCAGCACTATTAACTGAAGCATTTTGAAAAAAAACATTTTCCCCATGATAGTATCCCTTTAACATAACCAATATAAAAAAAGTTTATTGCATCCTGCATTTAATTTTAATTAACCTTTTTATGAATGCCAGTTTAGGACCTTTAACCATAGCTCATTGTAGCCACAATGGTGCTCATTTGATTAAGAGATGAGATTAAAAAATTATAAAACGAACAGACACATTTATCAAAGCAGAAGCATGTGACCCTTTGTGGGAATGCATCTGAGAATATCATACTGTTATGTAGCGTGTTGGAGCTCAGCGGGAGCCACAAAAATAAATGAGCACTGCATCAAAATTTACACATTGTAAAACAATTCTGAAAATAATCAATTTTTATTCATTGTTACCCTTTGGTAAGATATATCAATCCTTCATAAATTAGCTGCTAAATACAATAAATGTCCTTTAGCAATAAAAATATAGACAAAAATACAAAAAATATAGAAATTTGAGCTGCATCTGACAGTATAATTTGTCCCAGAATGCTGCCTTAATAAGACTAAAACAATTTATTCCATACAAAAGAATTTTCATGCAATTATAGCATCTAAATGCTTTTCTGGCATGCTTGGCCATGCACACACACATTTTATTATTCTTTGAAAGAAAAAAACCCTTTATTTGCAGCCACAAACTAAAAAGATATCCTATTCCCATGCCAAAATGACATGAAAGTATACTTGGGGGGTTATTTACTAAACTCTGAATGCCAAAGACCCCAAAAAATTGTGTTTTTATAACAGAAAATCTGAATTTGTAATGAAAAAAAAAACCTCAAATTTTTTTGTGATTTATAAAAAGTCACAAAAATCCAGCATCTCAGACCTGCCGAGGTTGCATATACGTCAATGGGAGAAGTCCCAAAGATTTTCTGACCTGTGCTGGGTTTTATGGAATAACCCGAAGATTTGGGGGTTTTCAGGAAAAAAAGCAAAAGCAGAGTCTTCGAGTGAAAAATCTGTACGTTTGTACAATTTGTATATTTCACGATTTTTTTGGAAAAAAAATTAATAAACAAGATGGAAAAATCCGATTTGGTCAGAGTTTTTTTAAGAAAAAATGTAAATAAATTCGGACTTAGATGAGTTATGGTGTATGTGTAAATATCATGTTTACTTTCTCACATTCCCATTCATACTTCTGATAGATGCTAAAGTTTTCCTAGCTCAAATTTTTGTTTTGGGTTCCCTTTGTTGTGAAATTCCACCCAAAATCTAATGCAGCATTCAATAAGGGATTACTACTGCACTCACTGTTATCAGGACACAGAAATGTGCTACAAGGAAAGTTCAGATTCTTTATATTGATGAAAATAAAGACTTTCAAAGAGAGTGGGAAAAATCTATCATTATATCCAGGTCAGGAGAAGAGATGGTTTTCTGTTCAGATCGGTTCAGAGCCTTATAGACTGTAAAATGTCTACACAAGTGCATTAACCAAGCGCAATAAGCTTCCCCTCCATAAAAACAAACTATAAATTGATTATTTGCTTGAGTTGCATTCTTGTCAGGCATTCGGGGTTTTTTTTGTCAAATAAAATGTCTGCAGCTACATTTCCCCAATGATACAAAATCCCTTTTGTAATACTTACAAAATCTTCAAAGCCTAAAAAAATAATGAAGGGGATTTAAAGTTAGAAGGTACAAATCCTTTTTATAGAACAACTTGCTTTAAAATTATTATAGATAAAAAAATGCAAGACCCTGTGAAGTGCTGATTCATTACTTAAAAATCCATTCTTAATGACAAGGGCACATAAAAAGGATTTTCTGTTTTGTGATTCTACTTTGTAAAGTAGCTACAAGCTACGAAGCTGCTAGTGAAAATTACACC
Source organism: Xenopus petersii (assembly GCA_038501925.1). NCBI lineage: Eukaryota > Metazoa > Chordata > Amphibia > Anura > Pipidae > Xenopus > Xenopus petersii. The sequence goes on from CM076678.1 coordinate 148,616,128, forward strand.
ACAACAAATAAAATACATATAAACCCATGTGCAGCTATATTTTTCAGATGTTTCTTCACACATGGAGTAGTAAGACAATAACATATAGTAAGGAGGGGGTTGACAGAAACTAGTGCGTTGGGTGGGTCTGGACCAAGAAGGTAAGTCCAATGTTCAGGTAGAGGCAGGGGATAGGTCAAACTTCAAAAAGAGACCCTTCCCATTGGTGATGTAATACAACAGACCCCACCCCTATGGTGGCTAATTAGAGGGGAGTCAGGTTGGGTTTCGGTGATAAAGTAGAGGAGGACTTTGAGCTGGGTTTGGTGCAGTTTGGGAAGAAGTATAGTAAAGCTTTAGGGTCAGGTTCAGTTTGAAAATGTTCTGACGTGTTCATCTCAAATGCATTATGACTTACAGAAGGAGCAGGCTTGGTTTGAAATTAATTGTGGCACACATTTTTTTACTACAGGTATGGAACCTGTTTTACAGATGATTGGGACCATAATTTGGATCTTCATACCTTAAGTCTACTAGAAAATCTTGTAAAAATTAAATCAACCCAATAGGCTGGTTTTGTTTCCATTAAGGATTCATTGTATCTTAGTTGGGATCAAGTACAAGCGACTGTTTTATTATTACAGAGAAAAAGGAAGCAATTATTAACAAATTGGATTATTTGGATAAAATGGAGTCAAAGGAAGACGGCTTTTATGTAATTCAGAGCTTTCAGGATAACATGGTTTCCGGATAACGGATCCCATTCCTGTATTATATATGATGAATTGTGTTCCTGTGTAGTGATGGGCGAATTTGCGTCTCGTTTTTGATGGCGGCGCCCGTTTTTGACGCCGGCGTCCGTTTTTTTCGATGCCAGCAATTTTTTTTTTGCCGAATTTTTGTAGGCGAATTTTCGCGGGCGTTTCGCGAATTTATTCGCTGGCGGTGATACTAAATTGCTTATGAATCAGGAGACCAGGGTTATATGCATTGAGCAATAAGTTAAGCTTGTAACTAATTTGGCCAAATCAGTTGCACTTCCATTGTACTAGTATATTTCACTTGGCCTTGGAGTGCTCCCACATCTCCCTTTTTCCAGATAAGAGATGCCATACCTGTATACGGATACAGTTGGAAAGCACAGGCCTAGTACATGATCTCTCCTGAATTGTATCTGTTTAATATTCAAGAGAGATGAAAGCAAAAAAGGAGCAGACAAAAATGTATATAAGCTCCATCACAATGAACAGAAATCATTCAATATATAATATAATTAAACATTCAGTCACGTTTCTGATATAGCCAATTTACTCTAAACTATGCCCCTCTCGGATGTCCATATTTGCTTTTATATGCAGCTTTAATGTTTTTTGAATGGGCAGTTAGTTCATATGCTAGTCTAATCTAGGGAAAGGGAGCAAGAGCCAATTATGTTTTTGTACTAATTATACCCAATAAAACAATTGACTTCTGTATGTAGAGACTTTTGAGACTGGGATAGCGAATAGCTTCTTTCAATGGAATTGAACATTCATTACTCAATGCTGACCATGGGAGGATTTTAATGAAGGCTGGGAAGGCTAAACCTCTCAAATCCAATGAATTTCTCGACAACAAACAGGATGGAGATAGTGTACATGTTGTTGGCACTGCATTTTTTTCTGCCATGTGTTCCAGGGTTAGTATACAGTACATTACCACTGATTATATACTGTAATGTTATTTGTTATGGGGCCAATCTTTATGTAATTCACCCTGTATTTATATACTGGGGTGTATGGTATTGGCAATGTATTTATCTTGGGATGTGTTCTGTGGTATTTTGTCTAAGTGAGATGATTGAGTTTCTTCCTGCGTGTTCTACTGTATTGACAGAAATACTGAGAAAAGACTGGACAAGTTGGGGTTGTTCACGCTTAGAAGAGGTGCTTAAGGAGGAATATGATAACTATGTATAAATATATAAGGGGATCATATAATAATCTCTCTAATGCTTTATTTACCAGTAGGTCTTTCCAGCTGACAAGAGGGCACCCATTCCAATTAGAAGAAAAGAGGTTCCAGCCAAATATTGGGAAGGGGGTTGTTACAGTGAGAGCTGTGAAGATGTGGAATTCTCTCCATGAATCAGTGGTACAAGCTGATACATAAGATAGATTTAAGAAGGGGGTGGATGGTGTTTAGCAAGTGAGGGAATACAGGGTTATGGAAGATAGATCATAGTACAAGTTGATCCAGGTACTAGTACAATTTCCCCTCTGAGGCAAATTGGAGATGCTTCAAATAAGTTTTTTTTTTGCCTTCCTCTGGATCAACTAGAAGTATGGCAGGTTATATTTAGACTTATATTTAGACTTCAACCTAACTTATTATATTATTATGTATGTTACAGTTCTGTAGCCAACAAGAGACTGGAACCCCAAGCATTACGCACACACACATATTTATATAAATATATATATATATATATATATATATATATATATATATATATATATATATATTGCCACACTACACACCGGGTGAATAAATGTAGAATCACTCCGATCAGTTCAATGTCCCAAAAGCTCTTATGTCCCCAGGTAGCACTACCTGCCCCAAGGTACATTTTCCTTTGAAAGTAGTGGTCGCTCCCATCTGGGAGGTACACAAGCAAGACCTGTCCTCACCCTGGGGAAACACACAGTAGCCAATGTATCCACAGGGAGGAGATAGAAACTGGCTCTCCCTGATGCTCAAATACTTTCTCAAGCAGAGAAAAATGCAGCCTTTCTGTTTCCATCTTCCTGAAAACTCCTTTCAAGCAGCACTGTCACGCTCCACAGATATGGATCTCTCTGGCTGCTGCAGCAGGGAGCCCTTTATAAGCTCTGTCAGAAACCCTGTACATTTGTATCCAAAGTCAGGCACTCTCCCTCTCCCAAGGATGCACTGGGGCACCCAGCCAATTGGATGGCTCTCCAACCTGTAACTGGGCTGGATGATGTCACAGACAGACAAACAGGGAAAGGATTTTTCTGATCCCCTACATATATATTTTTGCATATATAAATTCATTGCTATTATGGTGTTTTCAAAGCACTTCTTTTTTCCTTCTCTGGAATACATTACATGCATACTCTGGTTTTTGATCTCCTTCTATCATTTTTCCCCCCAACAATTTAAATCTCGGATGACTGTGTTGTGCTATCTTGCTTGCTTCACTAAATTTCTTATTACTAAGACTGATTTGCTAAATGTTCTACTGTTCCCAGATATTCTGCCACCATCGAATCTGGATGTCATCATTTCAGTGTTCTCTTCCCTAGGCCACTCACCACAGCTGATAAAACAGTGGTAGGGGTCCATATTTTGCTATTGCTTTTCTCTTGCAGTCTTTGAGGAGGTCCACAGGGGGGTGTTCTTATGTTTCACAGACAAGTTTAATATCAGGTTTCTGTTGTTGTTCTGCTAAACAAAGAAACTGTTTGATCTTTATATGAGATTCTCACAACAACTTCTCAATACCAGACAGGGAGCCAGGTAAAATATTTTTTTTCACTTTATTGATACAATGGACGCTGAGTAGCCTTCAACATATAGTGATCAAATCTCATTAGTGTTATTAGGTGAAAGGTATATAACTTAGAACACATGGCAGATGAAATGCAGTGGCATTTTTATATATAATACCCCGATCATACAAAAATACAAATAAAGTGCATGTGTTATGTATAATACCCCACAACTAGTGATGGGTAAATAAATTCGCCTGACATGAATTTGTGGCGAATTTCAAAGTTTTACCGCCAGTGAATTCATTTGCGAATCTCCCGCAAAAAAATTCTGGAAGCGCAACTGAAAACTCGCTCACGTCAAAATCGTCATGCGTCAACACTATTCAGATGCCCATTGATTTTAACAACAGTGTCAAAATTGATGTGAGACTTTTTCGTCAATTTACGATTTTCACAATTTTTTTCACGAAAATTTCAGATTTTCACTATTTTTTCGTGAAACTTTCTGATTTTCAAGATTTTTTCGTGAAACTTTTAGATTTTCACAATTTTTTCGTGAATTTTTCAAGAAATTCGCCCATCACTACCCACAACATATAACAGAATAAATACAATGGCAGTTTTATAAATCCCTGAACATATCACAGGAAAATGTACTGTCAATTCTCTATATTTTGCCCCAGAAAACATGGCAGGATAAATAAAGTGCAAATTCTGTATTTAGTGGCCCATTTAGTAAACCTCAAATTTATCTGGTTGAGGTTTTTAAGGGGAAAACTCCAATTTTTTGTAGGAAAAAAAACTCAAATTTGTACAGATTTATTATATTCTAAAGCTGCTAAAAATCAGACAAGACTCCTTATATATATATAATGTCCCCAGAAAACATAGCAGGATAATTACAGTTCTATATATTCTATATACTGTATATTGCACCCAGAAAACATGGCAGGATAAATACAGGGCCAATTTTATATATAGTATGATGCCCCATAAATACAGTGTCAATTATTAATATAATGCCCCCAGAAAACATGGCCGGATAAATACAGTTCTATATATTCTATATACTGTATAATTCCCCCAGAAAACATGGCAGGATAAATACAGTTCTATATATTATATATACTGTATAATGCCTCCAGAAACCATGGCAGGACGAATACATCGCCAATTCTGTATATTTATAATGTCCCAGAAAACATGGAAAGATAAATATATCCCAAGAACACATGGCAGTATAAATGCAGTGCCAACTTTATGTATAACACCTCCATCCTGTTTGTAATAGGAAATAAATTGGCTTTGGTTTAGAGAGGCTTAGCATCTCCAAGCCTTCATTAAAATCTGCTCAATGAGTCCATTGAGTCCAATGTCATTCCAGGATCTAAATTAGCAGGGCAACAGTATTTTAGGCCAAAAGCAAATCACTCCATGGATATGGAAAGGAATGTCTACTGCATCATTTATAAAGCAGAAAGTAGGGCAATTAAAGTATCATTGATTTCTAGGTTATGACTAGGGACTAGCGAAATTAAAGTTGAAATTTGGTTACATTTGTTTCACAAATGTAGCTCCTATTTATTATTTTAATTATTTCTTTCAGTTCAGACTTTGGAATGGGGATGTGGGAAATACTGGCAGTTTTTCAACAAACATTTTAGCAAAATGAACTTCAAGCTGTTAAATCGTGTCATGTCATCACTGACTTTAATTCTAACTCTCTTATAAAGTATGGTTTGAGAAACTTCATTGAGCTTTAAATGATAATGTTACTAATGATTTATTAAGAAATTGTCTATCCCCAATTGTAACTAATGGCACAGACTTAATTCATTTTCAATACATGCCTTTTGATACATTGGGTGCGAATCAGCCAAGTGCAACTCTACCTTGCAACAATTGCATTGGAACTTTAGGAAAAATCATCCATTATGGGTAAAACACGGGTAAGAAGTGCAATTGCACTTGCATGTGTTAAAGATATTTATAGATAAGCATATTTATAGGATAGGTATTCATTTTTGGGGGCTCTCCACCCCAGTCATGAATACCCCCAGACTCTGGCATGAATCCCCCACTGCACCTTACCTAAGCCATTGACTGTGGCCTCGGCAATCAGATTCAACCAAAAAATAGAAAAAGGGAGATTATTTGCACATTTAGTTAGAATGCTATAGAATGCTCCTCTCCATACTAAACTCCAGTTGATTTTTAAAGTTGATTATCCTTGTCATTAATCCAGGAGAAGAATTAATTGAGAAGAGCAGCATAGGAACATTTCTGACTTGAAAATTTGAGTCTGTTTTTGAGGTTTCAAATGATGTCCCTCGGGTGCGCAAAGAATAACTAGCTGAAGAGTTATTCAACTAGATCACAAAGTTTTTTTTTTCTGGACTGTATTGCAGATCTGAATAATTGCCTGTCAAATACAAGGGCATGCTCTGCATGGTCCCATTCAGCTATTTAAATAAGTCAGGCACCTTTTAATGTGACCCTGACAGCCACAAACCTCAGCGTTTTAGATTAAAACTTTTACAGTTGCATATTAGGAGATGGTGCTGGACTATCTACAAATGATCCCTATGTACATGTACAGTATGTGTAATCCAGCACATCCACGTAACGTCAATGTAACAAATCCTTTCCAAAGGGGGAACCTTAATCTGAGTGTCAGCTGGAAGGACCTACTGGTAAATAAAGCATTAGTCAGTTTATTATATGGTCCCCTTTAGTGATGGGCGAATTTATTCACCAGGCATAGATTTGTGGCAAATTTCCACACTTTGACGACTGCAAATGTTTTTGAAAAACAGCTGTAAAAATTTTGCTGTGGAAAAATTTGCTGCAACAAAAAAATTGTTGCATGTACAATTGTCACAGGTCAAAATTACTTTGGCGCCCATTGACTTTAATGCATTCGGACAAAAGAGTTGCGTGTATAAAAATTGGTGGTTGCATCAAATTTTGGGCGTCAAAATTATTTGGACGACCATTGACTTCAATTTGTTTGGTGAATGTTTTGCCATTTTACGCATTTTTTTTGAGTTTGGAGATTTTTTGGCAAAGTGAACAGAACAGATTCGCTCATCACTGTTCCCGTTATATATTTATACTTAGTATTAGTTATCATATCCCCCCTTAAGTGCCTCTGCCCCAGTGTGAACATCCCCAATTTGGCCAGTCTCTATAGCTGAGACTTTTTATACCTTTAACCTTCTTAATTGCCTCGGAAAAAAACTCGAACATCAAGCCGGCTGTTAGCCTCTTCAAGTGGCTAAAGGGACCTCTGACATCAACTTCTACAGTACCTCGACATGTTTCAGATTCAAGCTATTTCCAGGGTCAGGTATAATAAAGCTCAAATATTCGAGTTTTTTTTTAAAAAAAACTTGAATCATTACAGTTTTTTTTTAACCAGAAAATGTGTTTTAACCCCCCAAAAACTCTTGCTCAAATTTTTCTTTGTACATGACTAGGGAGTTGGATGAAGTTTATATACAAGTATGAGACCTGTTATCCAGGTATGGGACCTGGAGCTATCCAGATAACAGATCTTTAATTTTCATACTTTAAGTCTACTGGAAAATCATGTAAACATTAACTAAACCCAACAAGCTGTTTTTCTTCCAATATGGATTAATTATATCGTAGTTGGGATCAAGTATAAGCTACTGTTTTATTATTAGAGAAAAAGGAAATCATTTTTAAAAATTTGGATTATTTGGATAAAATGGAGTCTATGGGAGACACCCTTTCTGTAATTCTGGAGCATTCTGGATAACGGGATTCTAGATAATGGATCCTACAGCTGTATTTGATTGTTTTAGTTATATATACTGTATATATATATATATATATATTATATATATATATATATATATATATATATATATATATATATATATATATTAATCAAGCTAATCAAGGCAATGCTTCTGCAGACCAATCCAAACTGCATTCTTTCCGCTCAACTCAGGTATTCTTTATGCAGCTTTTAATTTGCTTTGGCAAACAGATCATCCTGCTTTCTGCCAAGAAGGTTTCTGACTCCGAAAGCACAAAGTGTTTTATACAGTATGAATTGTGCTCTGTGATTTCTCCAATGAGAGAAACAGGAAACAAATACAGTTTGAGGAATTCAAGCATTATATCCTCAATATCATGGCCAAATATCGACATTACAGGGGTTTTTCAAAGTCTGATTTTATCTCAACATTTTCTGCTACAACCACCGATCAAATCTGCTCGGGGTTTTTACACTTATTTATTAATACATTTTCCCAAAAATGTGCTTGCTGGAAAAAAATCAGATTTTCACAATTTTTTCGTTTTTTTTACCCAAAAACTCAGATTTCATATGCTCAGAATAGTTGGGGGTATTGCACAAAAACCAACGCACATTAAAAAATCATAGGGGCTTCTCCCATTTACTTGTATGCAACCTCAACAGGTCTGAGATGCCGGATTTACTAATTCTGACTTTTCCATCCTCAGAGTTGAATAAATTCTGAAAAATTTGTGATTAAAAAAATCACACCTTTTTCAGGATATTTGCATTCGGATTTTAGTAAATAGCCCCCTACTTGTCTATATTATATTATGGAGTCTATGGGGCAAATTCACTAAGATCCAAATTTGCGCCGGCGACAGCTTCGCCACACTCCGCCGAACTTCGCCAGGCGTAGTTTTGCCAACGCTACGCAAATTCACTAAAATGCGAAGTTGCGCTCAGGGAGGCGACTGTAGCAAAGTTACACTGGCGTTAATTCGTCAAGCAAAGCATAATTCCGCTAGCGTTTGCATACGGCGCCAAGTTAAAGTACAATGGACGTATATGTAGCAGCAAATACATTACACTACACAAGCCTGGGAAACCTTCATAAAATAAAATAGAGTTGTTATTTTGCATTATACATGTGCCCACTGTATAGTTTAGGTGCCATATGTTAGGAAATGTAGGGGGGGAGGAGGGTACCCCCAAAAAAATTTACGATCTTTTTCAGCCTATCACCCTTAAAAAGGTAAAAGATGCCAGCGTTTTTTGAGACTTTGGGTCCTATCTACTCTATTGCACTTCTCCTGGTCTGAGGTGGTGAAGGCAAGTCTGGCGCAAGAGGTAACGTTCAGTAAAATGTGCAAGTTAGTGAATTAGCGTAGTTACGTCCCATTCGCCATAGCGCAACTTCGCCTGGTGTAAGGGTGCAAAGTAGCGCTAGAGTAGGTCCACTTCGCTAGCGAACTTACGGCAGTGCCGTTAGTAAATCAGCGAAGTAACGAAATGACATCACGCTGGCAAATTTGCGCTATTGTTAGCCGCTTCGCGCTATAGTGAATTTGCGCCTATGGGAGATGGACTTTCCATAATTCGGAGCTTTTTGGATAACAAATTTCTGCATAACGGATCCCATACCTGTTATTCCCTTATTGTATTCTTCTTAGCTGAAAGTACAAAGCAGACATTCAAGGCACAATTTGTTAGTTTACAGAGAAAGAACAGTCTTACTGGTCAGTATATAAGATTGAATATTTCCAATTGAAAAGTTCGTATTATAGTAAAGCTATATATCAGTCCATCTTATTTTTCTTATTTGACAAAGTCACTGAAAGCCTCTGACCGTACCAATGTCGCCTTTTGTGATTTATTTTTGCTGGTAAAGCTAACTGCATTTCTTGTAATGTGTATTTTTCCTTTGGGTATATATGGCACACCAGGGATATATATATAGAGCTCGTAAATCTATTAGGTAGGATAAAAGCCCATTAGATCAGCTTTTCTGCAACTGGGAATGATTGTTTCCTTTGTTGCCACAGCGCATTTCAATCCCAATTTGATCTGATGAAGAAGCCCATCCCTGAGAAGCAACAAAAGGTTCTATGGAAAAATCTAAGGAGCATTACAGTAGCTTTGAAGTATATTGTTTATTAGCAGTAGCAATGTGTTCCCTTTAGCATCTATAAGAGAATTTGTTTGTTTACTAGGGACATTGCATTGCAGTATTGCAGAGTTTTCTAGATAATACGTTACAGTGGACTGTACTTAACTGAATCTTTCAGCTGAGCCTAGTCCAGTGATGGGTTAATCTGACCAGTTTCACTTTGCTGAAAAAGATCCAAACTGCAAAAAATTTGGCAAGAGCATTGAACTCAATGGGTGGTTTCTTGCGTTACTTTTTTGAAAGCGTGCAACTTTTTTTTTTCTCTATATATTTTTACCCGTGAGCCACATTCATTTAGACAAAATTTTTGAGGAGCAACATAACCATATATATATAATTCCGGGGGGTACCAAATAAGAGCCACGGTTGACTATTTGAAGGCCCCTATGTGGACTGGCAGCCTAGTGAATCTATACCCCTTTTAATTCAGTTGCCTGTCTAGCAACTTTATCAAATGGATACAAGATGGCAGTAATTCCTTTCAGAAGAAATGTAATGTTTGTATTTAACGTGCAAAGTGAAGCCTTCTGAAATCAGAAGGTATTTACTTGTCTCATGCCGAGATACCAAAAATGAGAGTTTTGATTCTCCCATAAGGCACCATGGGCAGAGACATGCAAATCACTCCTTTTTGGCTCCTTTCAGCCCTTCTCACCCTTACCAGGTTCGGTTTCCCATTTCGCTACTCTCCAAGTCCTTCCCCTCAGAAGCCATGTTCCAATATCTTGCACTGATGAGATCTAGCAAGATTGATACAGGTTGTCTGTAAGTTTGGATATATGGCTCTGAACGGCCTTGTTTAGTCGCAGAAATGACGCCCATAGACTTGCATGGCGAAAAAAAAAATTCACCATGTGGCAAACATTTTTTGACTCCCATAGACTGTAATGGGCATCGGTGACATTTCACCGGCGGCAAATTTTTGGTGAAACAAAATGGGTCAAATTTGCCCATCCCTACTCTGAACCATTAGGCTGTATCTGTGCTATAAACCAGCTGTTCTGGATGCATAGTTGGCCAAAGGGACATAAAGGAGTGATTTGCATGTCTCCACCGATGATGCATTATGGGAGAATCAAAGCTCTAATTTTTGGTATATAGGCAGTGCTGTGTGTATGGCATGAGACAAGTAAATACCTTCTGATTTCAGAAGACTTCACCTTGCATGTTATTGCCTGTGAAGGGCTTTTTGGCTCCTTTCAGCCCTTCTCACCCTAACCAGGTTCGATTAAAATGAATGGCCAGAAATGTTGCATTCTACATACTGAACTTAGTGCAGCAGCCCAGATAACCATAATGGTCTAGGCCTTCAGAGTTGTCCACAGCAGCTCCCCATCATGAATCTTGTTAGGCCATGTTTGAGGAAGACCGTTTATTAAGGGTTGGATTTTAGTGGTACTGTGTTAGAGCTTTTTAAAAACACAATTAAACTCTATAACTGATGTTTCAGCTGAGCATAGTCTAGTGATGGGTAAATCTGGCCTATTTCACTTTGCTGAAAATGCTTGAAACTGCAAAAAATTCACCAAAAGCATGGACCTCAATGAGTGGTTTCTTGACTTTTTTGAAGTGTTTTTCCTTTTTTTTTTTTACCATGAGCCACATTCAAATATAAAAAGATTTGAGGAGTAACACAAATATATATATAGTTCTGATGGGTAACAAATAAGAGCCGTGGTTGACTATTTGGTAGCCCCTATGTGGACTGGCAGTTTTTTATGCAACCAAAACTTGCCTCCAAGTCTGGAATTAAAAAATAAGCATTTGCTTTGAGTCCACTGGGAGCAACATCCAAGAGTTGGTGAGTAACATGTTGCTTAGGAGTCACTGGTTGGGGAACACAGCATTAGAGTCTATGGGTGTTTTTTTCTTGGCGAAACAAGGCAAAATATTTCACTCAACCCTAAAGTCTACCAATAATATATTGAGTGCCTGTAACAGGAGACAATAATACATTGTTGCACTACAGGTATGGGGTCTGTTATCCAGAAAGCTCCAGATTATGGAAAGGCCATCTCCCATAGACCCAATTTTGTCCAAATAAACCATCTGTAATAATAAAACAGTTGGTTGTACTTGATCCCAACTAAGATATAATTAATCCTTATTGGAAGCAAAACCAGCCTATTGAGTTTATTTAACGTTTACATGATTTTCACACTTAAGGTATGAAGATCCAAATTACAGAAAGATCCTTTATTCAGAAACCTCCAGGTTCCGAGCATTCTGGATAACAGGTCCCATACCTGTATATAAATAGATAAAACCCCATAATATTTAAGCTTGTGTTCATCAAATCATTGCAGTCAAAACTTGCTCCTGCACTTCCACATGAGTCCATCCTGCAGCTTCTGATGAATGGTGGGAAAATGTACCTGTTGACACCGGGAAACACTAAAGTTACTTTCACCCGGGACTTGCGGTAGCTCCAGGGATCCCACATTGGGTTTCATCAATAAGTACACCAGAGTTGCACTGACTGAATCAGATGCAAAGCCATTATAAAACCATGCTCCAGAAATAGCACAACCCCACTTTGAAAATTCTGGTGACAACTTGTGTCAAAACGCAAATGCAATTGCATCCATTTTGATGTATTGGACACAATTGCAGTGCACACAATCCAGAGCATGACCACTGAGGCTATGGAAAAAACAAAATTGGGGTAAAAAAAACACTGGGAATAATGTCCAAAATTGCATACAAAATGAGCCCTATTGTAGCTTTTAGTGATATGTGAGTCGGCCCAAAATCCACAGGATCCACACACAGTTAGTGAGTGCTGGTCACGATCGGGTTCAAGTTGAGCTCATCTTTCCTCTCTCTCCCTTTCCTGTACTGGCTCCTTCTTCCTGCATCATCTTTGTATAAGTGCTTGCCTCTCATGTCCCTTTTGTGACATTGAAGATCTGTGGGTGCTGGTCTATAAATAGAAGTTGGTTAGGGTCGGGTGCGGATGGGAATGAGCATTTTAAGGTTGGGTGCGGATTGGGCGAGTTATGGTAGGGTGCGGATAGTAAGTGGGTGGGTAAGGGCCAAGGGTGCAGATTGGGAGTGGGCAGGTTAAAGATGGGTGCAGATTAGGGTCGGGTGCAGATTGGAAGTAGGTGGTTTATGGTCGTACGGATTGGGCAGGTTAGAGCCAGGTGCGGATTGGGAATGAGCGGGTTTGGATCAGGTGCGAATTGGGAATGGGCAGGTTAGGGTCCAGATTGGGAATGGGTGGGTCAGGTGTAGGTCAACTTTTTGTTGACCTGCACATCACTAGTAGCTTTCCAGCAGTTATTTTCAGGCACTTTTCCAGTTAATGGCCCTTTTGTTATATAACATGAATTACTAAATCTATGGAATAAGATATCATGCAATTCCACAGTTTGCAAATGAATGATAAGTGAGCTATTCCAGATCCAGCGTGGTTCCATGTCTCCAGGTGCCTTCATTACTATCTTTTCTGGCTTATTAGTGAGTTTATTTATTAAGGCGCTGCTGTGGTAGAAGAACTAATAAGATCTATAGCTCTTGCTGATTTATACTGGTGCTGAGTACTTCCCGGACTCTGTAGCTTACTAAACAGCTTGTCCTCAGGTGTTCTCCTTCCATATTCAGGAGAATTACTGTACTAACGTGAGCAACAGTATATGCAGAGATTGCGAGGTTATCAGGTTTCCTCATTTTCTGCTTTTTTATCTGATACGCCCTCTGAGAGACAGATTCCCTTTAGAGTACATTTTATTACTGCATCTGCAATAAAGGTATTTCACCGTAGCTTTCATTTTGATGTGAGCTTTATAGACTTGGAGAACTCATCTGCCTGTTATATGGCCGTCTTTCTAATATAAATGAACCCTGCATCAGAAATGACCGCTCTGCTGTAGCCATGCAGGCCTTTGTGCAATATTCTGGTATTCCTCATAATTTAATTCCTTGGAGTGCTGCTTTTTCGGACTGTATACTGACTTTATTTGAGCTAGCACCAGGTTAATGGTGGAAATTCGCTCCTGTACAAGACAAAAGACAGCAACATCCATTGTAACTTCAAGCAGCTAATTGTCTGTATTTTTATTTATATCAGGGGTTTCCACAAAATAAGGTAAATTACACATAACATATGAAACAAACAAATTAAAGTTAATTCTTCTGAAATCAGAACAGGCAGTTTTACAGGTAGTCTGCATATAAGACAAACCTACTTATAGCATGGCGAAAAAATGTTATCACTTCTTACATTTTATAATTAACAATCGATTCACTAAAGGTTTACTTGTCTAACTTCAGAAGTGATATTTTTACGTTCATTTTAGCTTAATTGTGTGCGGATTTTTGTAGCATGCGTTATTTTGTGTGATATTTTAGGGCATTTGATATAGTCCCACTTATTAGTGCAATCTATAGCCTAAGACATTCAGAATACCACTGGCAGTGAAAGTCTCTTTTTACAGTATTCTAGTCATTCCTTTCCCTGGGAAACTTAATATAATTCCATGACACAGAACATAGTGCATTCTGGACCTGCCCAAGGTATCATGAAAATGTGTTAGTGGTGGTAAGTAAGTCTCCAGTTCCTCATAAAGGTCTTTAATTACTGCCCTACAGCTCCTTACTTCATCTTCCTCTATTAATCCATTTGATGTTGTTTAGTAGTGATGGGTGAATTTATTCAGCAGGCGCGGATTCGTGGCGAATTTGCGCAATTCGCCGCCAGTGAATAAATTCGCGAAACGCCCACAAAAATTTGCGGCAAAAATTCGCCGGCGTCAAAAAATTTTTTCCGAAAAAACGCTGTCAAAAACAGGCGTCGAAAAAACGGGCGCCGTTGTGAAATTCTCAAATTTTTCGGTGAAGTGAAACGGCGCAAATTCGCCCATCACTATTGTTTAGTAATGCCTACTCCTAGGAAGTGTTACATTTCACAGTAATTATCACACTATTTTATGCTTTTATCCCTTAGAAGATGTTGGTGAATAATGCGTTAGGATTACTTCTATTTTATAACTAGTATAGGTCAATCTAGAAACAACTGGACTTGCTGAGTAATCAATGAAGACGTTTCACTACTCATCGGAGCAGCTTCTTCAGTTCAACTGACTGGTGTGGGAAGTTCTCGGCATATAAACTCTTCCACTAATCCATTTACAATGGCACATTGTAACTCTTCAAAGAGGTGACATCTGAAGAAACTGCAACAACTTGAAAAGGAGAAAGCCATTGATCGAATTTTATACCACCGTCTGTATCCCAGGGAAGCCACACCATGCTTATACGGACTCCCCAAGATACACAAGGAAGGAGCCCCACTAAGACCCATTGTCAGCAGCATAAATTCAGTGACATACAGCATTGCAAAATTCTTGGCTAACATCTTAGCCCCGTTGGTAGGCAATACAGTGCATCATATCCAGAATGCCAAAGAGTTTGTAACCAAGATTCACGGCGTTACACTAGAGGCAGAAGAAACAATGGTATCATATGATGTCACTTCTTTGTTCACATGTATACCTACTACAGAGGCGATTGAGACTGTAAGAAATCGACTGCAACATGATAACACCCTCAGCAGCAGAACGAAGCTCAGTCCCAACCAAGTTTGTTTGTTGCTAGATTTGTGCCTTAACACCACATACTTCAAGTACAAGAACCTTTTTTATAGACAGAAACATGGCTGTGCAATGGGTTCTCCAGTCTCTCCCATTGTAGCAAACTTGTACATGGAGGAAGTGGAAAGGAGGGCCTTACTTACTTTCCAGGGAACTACACCGACTCACTGGTTCAGGTATGTGGATGATACTTGGGTTAAAATCAGATCCAATGAAGTGGCGGCCTTCACAGAACACATTAACTCAGTGGACAATAACATCAAGTTCACAAGGGAATATGTCCATGAGAACAAACTTGCTTTTTTGGACTGTTTGATATGTATCCAGAGGGGGGTAACTTGAAGACGGAAGTATACAGGAAACCCACTCATACGGATTAATATCTGTTGTTTTATTCCCACCATCCACTGGAACACAAACTGGGTGTCATTCGAACCCTGCACCACCGGGCGCAATGTGTGGCAACTGATACAGAGTCCAAAGACAAAGAGCAAAAACATCTCAGAGGAGCTTTGAAAGTGTGTGGCTACCCAGACTGGGCCTTTGTCAAAACAGCAGCAACCAAGCCCAACAGGAACACCAATAGAAATAACCGTCCGGAGACACATAGTAGGCGAAACATAGTCATCCCATATGTAGCTGGAGTGTCAGAGAAACTCAGGAGGATTTTCAACAAACACCATGTCCCTGTGTTTTTCAAACCTAGCAACACACTGAGACAAAAACTGATATACCCAAAGGATCAAACACTAAAAGAAAAACAAAGCAATGTGGTATACGGAGTCCAGTGTAGCGAGGAGTGCACAGATCTATACATCGGGGAGACAAAACAACTGCTCTCCAAGCGAATGGCTCAGCACAGGAGGGAGAACTCTACATGGCAAAACTCAGCTGTCTTTCTACACTTAAAAGACAAGGGACACTCCTTTGAAGACAGCAAGGTCCAAATCTTGGATAAAGAAGACCGCTGGTTTGAACAAGGCGTGAAAGATACGATTCATATCAAGGTGGAGAGACCATCTCTGAACAGAGGTTGGGGCCTTCAACACCACCTGTCTGCTACATACAATACTGTTCTAGCATCTGTACCCCGGCGGATTCAGAACACTTCACACATCCATTCATGCAACTCTCACAAGTAACACCTGTATCTAGGAGTTGCATGACACATTGGATAATCCTATAACAACTACACAGAATCAACACCTCTGTGAGTTTCTTCAGATGTCACCTCTTTGAAGAGTTACAATGTGCCATTGTAAATGGATTAGTGGAAGAGTTTATATGCCGAGAACTTCCCACACCAGTCAGTTGAACTGAAGAAGGTGCTCGATTGAGTGTGAAACGTCTTCATTGATTACTCAGCAAGTCCAGTTGTTTTTAGATTGACCTATACTAGATATACTATGACCTGGATGAATGAAAATCTTCATAGTCATATTCTATTTTATAAGTATCGCGATTAGAATACCACTGTGCAGAAATGTAGAAATAACGCTTGCGATATGTCTATTAGCGAATGCAAAAGTACTTTGATGAATCGTTCCTTAAATAACGCGTCTTAAATAATGCATCTTAAATAACGCACAAAGAAATAAGAATTAAGAAATAATGACCTAGTGAATCTGCCCCTATGTGTTTATGGAAATTGGTGATTTATTTATGTCCTTATATTTTTAAGTAGGGGGTGCTGTATATAAATTCTCTGTCTCTCTCTCTCATTATATACAGATAGATGATAGATGGTAGATAGATTGATAGATAGATAGATAGATAGATAGATAGATAGATAGATAGAAGCCGATTATAGAAGAGTTATAACAAACATTTTCTAAATCAAATACCCCATTTTGGATTCTTTATGTGTATTTATTCATTACTTCTTAATATTTGACATTGCTCTATTCAACATAATTAGCAACTCAGGTAGCTATGTCACTACTTAATGAAGTCAATTATGAGTCATTAACCTTTGTTCAGCTTCATATATTTGATGGAGAAAACTGAATGTGAGTCACAGTGGGACCAAATAAAATAGTGAACTTGAACAACCTGAAGGAAAATTGACACAGTGAAAGACATTTGATAGATGGTCATGTGTAAACATGTCAGTGATCATCGTAACCCTAATAATAAAGGAAATTACTGGAAAGAAATAAAAAACTTACATTTATTTTATTAAAAAAAAATTAAATCCCTTATGCATAGAACAATCTAGCCATCAACATCTCCCTACTTACAATCTGAAGATCATTAGCGAAGGTACAGTATATGTGAGAATGGACTGCAAGATCACTTGAATTGAGCCTAGAAGGCACTGCATATGTGAACTTGGACTGTTAAAACATTTTAGTTAAGTTGAGAAGGTACAAGATGTTTTTGCGAAAACTGCTGTGAAAATTTGTCGTGGAAAAATTGTCGCACGTCAGAATTGTTGTGCGCATAAAAATTGTCGCGCATCAATATGAAAATCGACTGAGAAAATCACTTGAGTTGAGCGGAGAAGTTACTGTATATGTAAACATGGACTAGAGGAGCATTTGAGTTGAGCTGAGTAGGTAAAGTATATGAGGGCATTGACTAGAAGAACATTTGAGTGGATCTGATAAGGTTTACATGAAAATGGACTGCAAGATCTGGAAGAACAATTGAGTTGAGCTAAGTGGGTATAAATGAAAATGAACTACAAGATCACTTGAGTTGAGCTGGGAAGTTACTGTATACCTGAACATGGACTGGAAGAACATTTGAGTTGAGTTGAGAAGGTACAAGGTACATGAACATGGACTGGAAGAACATTTGAGTTGAGCTAAGTGGGTATACATGAAAATGGACTGCAAGATCACTTGAGTTGAGCTGGGAAGTTACTGTATACCTGAACATGGACTGGAAGAACATTTGAGTTGAGTTGAGAAGGTACAAGGTACGTGAACATGGACTGGAAGAACATTTGAGTGAAGCTAAGTGGGTATACATTAAAATGAACTACAAGATCACTTAAGTTGAGCTGAGAAGTTACTATATACCTGAACATGGACTGGAAGAACACTTGAGTGGAGCTACAGTAAGTGGGTATACATGAAAATGAACTACAAGATCACTTGAGTTGAGAAGTTACTGTATACCTGATTATGGCCTGGAAGAACTTTTGAGTTGAGCTGAGAAGGTACAATGTATGTCAATATGGACTATAAGGACATTTGAGTTGAGTTGAGAAGGTAAAGTATATGAGGACATGGACCGGACGAACATGTGAGTTGAGCTGAGAAGGTATACAGATGAAGCCACTTGGATTTGTGAGTTAAATGCGTCATGACTCAGGGGTAATTGAAGAAACTGTGTTATCTTAAGTCATCTTAACTCATTTAATGCATTTAACCTTTTCATTAGCATACCAAAGATCCATTGTTCACAATGGTGAATGCTTTAATTAGATGGGATGTTGTGACGCAGTTTTCTGTGTTAAATGAGATAAATGGGATATCTGTGTTTAGATATTCTGTGTCAAACAGACAAACCAAAGTGGCTGCATCTGTACATGAACATGGACAGCAAGAACATTTGTTGTATAACAAATCCCTTGCTGAAGATTATGGGGACATGTAGTTTTTTCACTACAACAAACTTCTCTTAGGAGACAGAAAGGAATTTGAAAATCTTGTTAAAAAGACTTTACATCACCAATGTGAAAATCCTTTGAAGTACTGTCATTATCTGGAATCTTTTGACTTTTAACTTGAGCAACTTTAGGGTAGAGCAAAATGGTAATAAAGGATGGTATCCATTTGAATACTCATAAACCAGATCTCTACAAGTTTCCAATGGCTTAATTAAAACTGAATACTGAATATCCATATCCCAGCAGCTTCCTCTTCTATATCCTTCAACTCAGACCCTGGCAGCAACCAATTTAGTTTATACTTATAATTTTATTCCCTCACCCTCCCACTCCTTACCTTGCCCTTGTGGTAGCCTTCATCCTGCTACCGTGTTCTAAGGCATAATCATGTGAAAGATCAATATATCATTACAAACTTCAAATATTTTGCCTCAGCATAAATTTCTCAGAGATAAAAGCTGAATTTCCAGTTCCTGTTTAAGCCATATGCTTCAGTAGTTTTTAATTCGTACATCTGAAAGGCTTCTTTTTTTTTTTTTTTTTTAGAAATTGTTTATGCAAATCCCTGCTCCTGACTTGTAAGTTCATTCAGTATATTTCCAAAGAGAATGATTCCATCATCTCTGATCTAAAGGCTTGCTACACATATACAAGCTTCAAAAAAATGGAACGTACAATTGGCATATCTCCTTAAAGAGGGTATTTACACAACCTTGGACATTTTTTAGAGAAATTTAAAAATGGCGACAAATGTGTCGCTCATTTAAAAGCACTTGGGTATTTCAGTTAGAATGGGCTGTCCTTTTTTAACCATATTCGAATAATGGACAAATAAGGGCAAATTCTCTAACTGGTGAAAATTTGCCAGCGACAGCTTCGCAGTCATCGCATCACTTCTCTTGGACAAGGACAATTCCCTAGTGCAAAGTTGTGTCCAGGGCACCCGGAAGCTGCCGAATTTTCTTTTAGCGTTACTTCGGCAATCAAGATGCGTTAGTGTTGTGTCATTTACATACGGTAGGAAATGATAAAGTTACATGGCCGTATATTTTCCAGCAAATACATTACATTACAACAAGTCCAGGGAGTTGTTATAATGCCCTACACATGAGCCCAGTGAATAGTTTAGGTTCCATATGTTCGAAAATGGAGGGGGGAACCTGGTTACCCAAAAATAATTTTTTGGACTTTTACAGGCTATCACTCAGAAAAAATGTAAAGACGCCAGCGTTTTTTGGGAAAAAATTTGCACTAAAAATTGAGGTAGTCCTAAGCACTTCATTGCACTTCGCCTGGTCTGAGCTGGCGAAGGCAAGTCTGGCGAATGAGGTAACGATCACCTGAGCGAAAATTAGCCTGGGATTAGAGGGCAAAGCTACACTATAATCTATCTCCTTCGCTAGTGAATTGACAACTGCACCCATTAGGAAATAGGCGAAGTTCTGGAATGACGTCACACTGGTGAATTTTTCGATAGCTTTAGTCACTTCGCCCCTTTAGGGAATCTGCCCCTAAGGCTCGAAACTTTTTGCTCTTTGCTTGGTGGTGCAATTGAGAAGGGGGGAGTCGTGAAGCATTCTGTTGAGTTGAAGGCACAATAAAAGCTTACTCTACCATCCATTTCTAAACAAAGAACTAGGGGGACTACATAGCCTATAAGTTAAGTAAGCTCTTGCATTTGCACGTGAACCAAGTGCTGGGTGTGTCTAGCATTTTCAGAGTGAGGATTCCATGGATTCTGGGACATTCATCAGAAGAGGAAGTATGAACACATAGAAGCCTATTTACTAAGATTCCAATTTAAAAAAAATTCACAGATCTCTAAAAATTTGAGTTTTTTTACAACTCCTATAAAACGCTAAACGTTTAAGATTTATTAAGTGTAAAAATGATGAAAAACTCTAATGCAAAACTGGGCCAAGTAAAAGCTGTTGAGGTTTTACAGAAATCAGTGGAAACTGCACTGATCCTATTGGACCTTTTTTATTCATTTCTGACTATTCAAGGTTTTCTAATTTTTTCCACTAGTAGTTGTGTGAAAAACCTGAATTTTTAGAGGTTTTAGAGGCATTTCTATATTTTTTTTTTTTTTAGATGGTTCAGCTTTTTTTTGTTTGGGCCTTTTAAATTTGGATCTTTTAATAAAGTCCATGGCATTCCTAATTTTTGAGAAATGGAGTTCATTTGTGGTTTCAAAAACCTCTAAAACCACTTGGAAGCCTGAGCATATGTGCTTTCCGTTGCATCCGTTTTGGAGCACAACTGAGCCCTTATTGCTCTTCAGTCAATATAGAAACTCCTGATTTAGAGCAAATGGCAAGATTCACTCGTTTGCATTAGTACCTTCCCATGACTTCTTTGATTGCCCTTTGCTTTCACAGATAATGTTGCCTTATTAATAGTATGTGGCATAATAAAAACCCCTCTTAGTAAAACAAGGAATGCATAGTAAATCCAAGCACAAATCGGGTTTCATTAGCATCATAACAAAAATAGCACAATTTACCTTTTGAAATGTGTAATGAGCCACCATCTGTCCTATCCAAACACAATGAAAGTTTAATTCACATGCACAATATACATATAGGCCGACACCTTACTATGGATTTCATCATAATTATGCACTCTGTGTAGCCTCTCTTTAAAGTTTTTACTTCCCCTCCATTAGTGCTGATCGGTCAGTTATACAAAGTGAGATGGTTCATAGGAGAGTTCATTGTTGACTAATTGGCTAAAGCAGATAGGCAACTAAGAGACGCTCTGCATTCTGCTTACATAAAATACGCTTTCTTTCCTTTAATTAGAATTGCTTCTTTGCTCCTTTTTATTGCCTACCTTAGCATACTTACATTAATGATTACATTCTGGCACAGGCACACATTGTGACAAAGTAATGCACCTTTGCTTTGTTTACTTCTCTTTGTTCAGAGCTATTAACCTCAATAAGAAGTTCTAAAATGAATTCTATAGGTTTCCCAACAGCCTTTATAGATTTATCTGTTGACCAATGATAACTACAGGTGAGTTAAATGGAAACCAATGATAGGACAATTAATTGTTTTTGTATATACATGTATAATAAAAATAGTTCTGAAATAAAAATAGTTTTGAGATAAAGGTAAAGGAAGAGGAGGGAATGGGAGTGAAGTATATGTACTGTATAATGCTTGGACATTATTAGACTTTTTGCATTTAAGGCCTCTATTGAGGGGTTCAAAATCCAGCCATGGCCCAGAAAAAAACACCTGTGTCAGTATTTTAGGGATCATTCCAAGAATATCTAAGATTAGAACTGGTTTCCATTGAGAGCTCAGCCTAAATGACCTTCAGGTCGCATTTCAGGTGTATCATGGATGTCAGGCATTCTTTACAAGTATTTCCCTTACTGTTAAATATCAAAATGTAAAAAAGGGACTTAACCTCCAGGGCTCTGTCACAGTATAGGTAAGAATACAGACCGTACTCCTGCCGTTTTCACCGCTGTGCGGGTTTGGATTGAGCAGATGAAGTCAACGTCCATGTTCCATGTCTACCAGTTTAAAGAGAGCCGGTGAGTTTCACATCCATGCTTAAAGTGCCTATGAGCAGAAGATATTGGAGAGGGGCCCCTTCTCCCAAAGCGCCGCACAAGCCTCGACAACCGTTTTGCTGCCACACGCAGCTTTGTTAAGCATGGATGTGAAACTCACCGGCTCTCTTTAAACTGGTAGACATGGAACATGGACGCTGACTTCATCTGCTCAATCCAAACCCGCACATCGGTGAAAACAGCAGGAGTACGGTCTGTATACTTACCTATACTGTGTGGGATTGGAACAGGACATTGATCGCATTTGCTAAATCGCTAAGGAAGTCGCTGGACTTTTACACCTGGACTCCCAATATTACCAGTCATTACATTCAAAATACAGATCCCATTGCGGATTTACAGCATATACATTGTATACAGCGCCACCGATCCACATTGTGGAACTGTCTTTTGAGAAAGATCTAGTGCTCATTGCATTGGGACAATCCTGTAACCTCATTATATTTTGGACAGCGCCTAATTTCCATGTTCTGTTGTATACAACATCTTTACCATTTTTTAGCTTGGTGCCTTATCAGTTGTATGACCATTAACCACTGGATACAATTATTGGCACAGATGTGTGCCTAATTATTAAAATGTCATTATTTTTATAGACCCAGAGGTCTGTCCCACAGCTGCAGCTGCCATATACATAATTTGTTCTTCCCACCTACTTTAACACAAGGCAGGTGGTGGGTCAAATAATTTAGGAGAGGGATCCCTCCTCCCATTTGCTGCACCTTGTTTGTCTTTTAATTTGTTTTTAACCTAGATTTGGGGCATGGTTGTTAATAAATATTGCCATTTTAAACTATTTGGATCTTGTTCAATTCAATTCATTGACAGAGCCCTGGAGGTTAAGTCCCTTTTTTACATTTTGATATTTAACATTGTTATTTGTGGACACTCCTTGGACTCTTCTCAATGACTATAATAACTATTATCTATTGTCTGGCTTGTTTATTCTTAAAGTGTAAGTGTATTTCCCTTACTGGCCTCAACTTGGGCTGCCCCCATATTTTGGGAACGACAGTACAAGGGGGGAGGAGTCGATCTCTTTGACTCTCCACCATATAACATGTAAAGAGATGAATGTAGTGATGGGCAAAACACCGATTGTAACGTCTAAATGGGCACGAGCGTCAAAGTTGATGCTGGCACCCAGTCAATGGGCATCCGTTAATTGTCACTTTGCAAATTTTAGCTGCAAATTCGCAAATTTTTAGTGAATTCGCGTCTGGCGAATAAATTCATCCATCACTAGATGTATGCCCTTTCAGTCTGAAGCTTCACACTCAATGTTTAGCAGACATTATGGGGTCACAAATTTGGTCATAGACACAGCCCATAAAAATGGCACAAAAAAAAAGCACTGATGAGTCATAGAACATGTTGCCCTTATTGTCAGTTCTTTCAGATGCAATAGCACTGTCTCTCTATTTCTAAGTGACTTAATTATGTTCCCCCTACCATGAACAGGGTTTGATACCCAATGGCCCAAATGGTTCTATAAGGCAAATTGTCATCAAAACCATGTCACATGCCCTAATTAAACCCTCAAGAAGCTGAGAAGTTCTTCAAGAGAATAATTTGTAGAGTAAAGCAATATACAGAACTCAGAGTTAAGCTGGAAAATCCACAAATAGAGCATTCAATATTCTAACACAAACTACTTTTTGCTGAAGAATAAATTGAAATGTCAATCAATAGCAGGAATTAGGAAAGGTTATGGTGATGCTTTTCCCTGATCAGATAGACAGGTCCCTTCTCAGAGGTTTATTTTCAACCAGCAGAAGAAAGTTTTTTAGCTCAGCCAGGTTTAGTTTCCAGCAGAGGGTTGTTATGTCAATGTCATAGTGACTTCATAGGTTTGTGATCTATCCAGCATCATATTAAGTCATAACTGCACCATAAAATATTATTATTTATGAATTGAGTAGGAACCCTTTAAATATGAGTCTTATATGGGTTTGTTGGCTGTATGGGACACAAACAAAAATGACATTTGAATGAGCGCCTGAAACTGATGCTTGGAGATGAGTCATTTTGAAAAAAAAAAAATACAGTATACAGTATATACAAAAAAAACTACAATAGGGCTCATTTTATATGCAATTTTGGACATTATTCCCTGTGTTATTTTTTGACCCCAATTTTTTTTCCATAGTGTCAGTGGCCATGCTCTGGATTGTGTGAAATTGGATGCAATTGCATTTGCTTTTTGGAACAAGTAGTCTCCAGAATTTTAAATATGGGGTTGTGCTATTTCTGGAGCATGCTTTAAAAATGGCTTTGCGTCTGATTCAGTGGGTGCAAGTCTGGTGTACTTATTGATGAAACCCAATGTGGGAACCCTGGAGCTACCGTCAAGTCCCGGATTAAAGTAACTTCAGGGTTCCCCGGTGTCAACATTTTCCCACCATTAATCAGAAGCTGCAGAATGGACTCACATGGAAGTGCAGGAGCACGTTTTGACTGTGAAGTTGCAATGATTTAACAAACACATGCTTGAATATTATGGCTTTTTTTTAATTTATATACAGGAATGGGACCTGTTATACAGAATGATCGGGACCTGGGGGGGGTTTTTTTGGATAAGGGATCTTGCTGTAATTTGGATCTCCATACCTTAAGTCTACTAGAAAATCATTTAAGCATTAAATAAACCAAAAAGACTGGTTTTGCCTCCAATAAGGATTAATTATATCTTATTTGGGATCAAGTACAAGCTACTGTTTAATTATTATAGAGAACATTTTTTTAAAAAATTAGGATTTAATAAAAAGGGATTTGAACACTCCCCCTCAAGGTCACCCCTACACCCCCCCCAATACATGTACATACATACAGTATATTACTTTTCATATAGTACCACAGCATTCAGATTTACCTCTCTGTCAAAATAAAATCTGTCTAACTGCTGGTTGATCAAGAGAAAGTCAACAAAATCCCATTTGAAGGCTCTCTAATCTGTTTTAGATGGGAAAAAATCATTCCTGACTCCAAGAGGACCAGTCCCTGCATTAACTGTGAACTATGAAAAATTTAATTAATCTCGTACAGGTATAGGATCTGTTATCCGGAAACGCGTTATCCAGAAAGCTCCAAATTATGTAAAGGCCATGTCCTATAGACTCAATTTTAATTAAAGAATCCACATTTTGAAAATGATTTCCTTTTTCTTTGTATTATTAAAACAGTACCTTGTACTTGATACAAACTAACATTATCCGGAAAACCCCAGGTCCTGAGCATTCTGGATAACAGGTCCCATAACTGTATTTCCATACCTGCAAGAATGCATCTGACTCTGAAGATATCCAGTGTATCTGGCAGCACAACACCTTCAGGGAGAGTATTCCCCAACATCGTTATAAAAAAAAGCTCTTTCCTACCTTCAGATATAATCTTCTTTCATCTAATCTCAAAGGATGTCCTTACATCCACAAGGAAGTTTCTGGTGAATAAAGCATGGTTTCCATTGGTTGCTATCTAGAAGCATATGTTTTAAGAAGCTTCAAAAGACATCAGCAGGCAACTCAGAGCTGGGACAATATTGATATCTCCTTCAACAGGTAAAAGAGGAAGCAGATGTTATTATTGTTGGTGTAAAATATTGCATCTTTCCACCAAAATAGTGTTCCTTAAAGGTCAATGTAGAGTTTGAAGTGTTATGAACATACAATGTGGGTCTGTCTACATCAGGGGTCCCCAACCTTTTTTACCCACGAGCTACATTTAAATGTAAAAAGAGTTGTCCAGCAACGCAAGCATCCAAAATGTTCCTGGGTACCTAATATGGACTGTGATTGGCATAAGGTAGCCCCTATGTGGACTGACAACCTACAGGAGACTCTGTTTGGCAGTACATCTCGTTTTTATGCAACGAAAACTTTTATCCAAGCCAGGAATTAAAAAAAATAAGCACCTGCTTTGAGGCCACTGGGAGCAACATCCAAGGGTGTTGGTGAACAACATGTTGCTTCTAAGCCACTGGTTGGGGACCTCTGGTCTGCACTGTAGTAAACAAATACAGAGGCCACAACAACTGCCAGCGGGAGACTGCCGTCAAGGGGCCTATCATCTGCCAGCGGGAGAAGTCCAGACCAAGGAAGAAGCTCAAGTAAAAATTCAGCAGTATCCAACAGGGGTCAGACGAAAGCATAGTCAAATCCAGGCAAAGGTTCAAAAGGCAGACAGCAAGAATCAGTATCAGCCTCAAAGCAGAAGTCAGGAATCCAGGAAACAACAATTTAAGAATTTAGGGAACCCAGGAACACAAATCAGGAATTTCTATATTCAGGCATTGAACCCATGACCTTGATGTCTTTTTGTTTAATATTTTCACGCTGGACGGGTGACGTCATTGCGCTGGCGTCGAGATGCTGGTGCCGCTACCCACGTGGGTACATCTCTAAGATAATTAACTTGGAACTCTTAAACAATCATAAACTTTGTTGTTGATATACTCACTGGATATTTTCCTAATGAAAATAAGCATCTCCTAACAGAAACGGGACAATTATCGTTCCAGCGTGAATAAAACTCATAAAGAGCTGAAAGGTCAACAGTAACACTTATCTGTAACTGAAACTTTGATCAGAGCTCATTTTATTATAACATACTGTTTAGTTTCAATTAAGCAACTCATCCTCTACTCTTCAAGACAACCACTCTCTTTGCAGACGTAAGAAGAGGTTATCTGGAGATTATATTGGTAATTAAATGAGGAAATGGAATGTTGATCTAATTCCTGTGGGTCTTCCTGAAAGTGACATTGTTCCTCTAACCGTTAACTGTACAAAACATTCGGTGCTTTGTGCCTGAAGTTGCAAGTGTCATTTGAAAATAAAAGCCATCAAAGTCCAGGTGAGATCAATTGGAAAGACGATTCTAAACTGAAACCCTTAAATTAAACACCTATAAAAAGGACTAACTGCTGAAAGCATTATGCTGATTGTGTTGCAATTTGCAAACACATAATAGATATTCCCTAAATTAATTATGACTATGAAGACAGAAGCTTCAGTTCGAGTGACCATTCCTCACTCCATATCAAAGTCGTTGGACACTTGAATATATTTTTTTTGGGGGAGTACAAAAAAACGTTGCCATCTTTGGCAAATTGCATCTGAAATATGAATTAAGATGCCTTAAAAAAAAAGGCCGGTTTCATTTATATCCTAAAATAATACTGCAATTAAACACACTAATGCGGAAAAATGAATTGACACATCTGCCAGAAGTTGAACAAAAGCAATTTTATAGCGAAAATGTATCTTTATTATGGCATTAATATTTCTGGCTATTCATCCATCTAAATATTTAATTAGAATTGTGTTCAGAGTGCTTTATACAGATCAATAAACCGTAATAAATGTTCTGCGATGATGACTGCACAGTACTAATTATATATCAATGCGACACTTACCCTGTGTAAAATAAAATGCTTATGTATATTGACAAATCAACCAACCGTCTTATTTATTCAGCCTAGTCGGATCGTCCTGTTCTTTGGGCTGGAGTGCAGATGAATCTTTGTGGTGAGACGCTCTACTTCACCAATGGGCCACCACAGGGAAAATAATTATTAAAGGGCAATAATGCGTAAAATACGTTTAGTATATTGTAATAGAAATGTATCTGAAAGTTTTTCTAATCTATGTGTTCTGTACTAGGTATAATGCTAAATATATTTTGTTTGGTGAGGACACATTTCTGACACAGTTTATTGGTTCTAGAGGTGGGCTCACCCTGTTGGTGGCACTTAGATACTTAAGAGATGATTTGACAAGTAGGGCAGATATTTAATATTGAAATTCCCATCACAGCACCCAAAAATGGTTCTCCATGCAATTAAAAATGGGTCCCCAATCACCTTAATACAGGGAAATGTTATCAGGCAATAGAAAATACGAATGTAAAGAAAAGGGTTAGAGGAAGGGTTGGACTTGGCTGGTGGGGTAGAACCCGGTGGGCTTATGTCTTCTTTCAACTGTGGTTGCCAATGGTGGAGCTTCCCCCAGCGATCGTGTCCGCAAGGAATGAAAATGCTCAGGGCACGGAAAGCCAAAGAGAGTCCTTCTCAGGACTTTGAAGCAACTTCCACATAAGTGGGGATTCCCTTCAGCAGTCCAGAGATCATTAACTGTGTTATTGGAGTGAAGTTGCTCCTGGCTGGTAGGTTACCTGTATCACTGTAATTTAAAGGTATAGTGTCCTGCCAAATAGTGATGGGTGAATTTGCGGTGTTTTGCTTCGCCGTAAAATTCGCAAATTTCATGCGAAATTCACAAAACTGCAAAAAATTTTCGAGATGGTGCCAGCATCTAGTTTTTGATGCCGGCGTCAGTTTTTCACACCAGTGTCCATTTTATCTACGCCGGCGGCCGTTTTTGATGCCTCCGCAATCTGCGAACTTCTCTGATCTGCAATACACATACACAGTTGAAGGGTTGATTTATTTGGCAGTAGTGATGTTTGAATTTATTCAGCAGGTGCGAATTTGCGGCAAATTTTTCGAGGGCGTTTCAGGATTTTATTCGCTGGCGGCGAATCTCGCAAATTCGCACCTGCCGAATAAATTCACCCATCACTACTGCCATATAAATCAACCGTTCAACTGTGTATGTGTATTGCAGATCAGAGAAGTTCGCAGGGAGGGGTATTATAGTTCAGCCTGTCCTGACCTTGGATGGAGGCACGCAATATTAAAGTGAACCTGCTCTCCCATATTGCGCAACAAAATGCTAGATCTACTTATGGTGGTGTATGGCATCTGTCTCTCTCTACAGGCTAGGTGAATAATCCATTTTATGCAAGTGCCATATACTGTATGGCCCCATTTAATTTGTCACATTCCCAAATGATATCACAAAACTATCCCTTGAGTGCCTGACCACACCCCTTTCGTCCCGATGAAGGTGATAAGGAGCTTGCAGCCAATAACAGACTCTTACAAAGTACAGGGCAGGGTGCTAAGTGTAAAAAAAAGCAAACTGCCATGTTTCTTAAATTTTGCAACCTGTGCCTGCACATTACAGAAATTTCGGATAGAGAGTTCTGTACTGTACATGGGCTCATCTAAGCAAATTGGGGGGTGCCTGGAATACTGAAGAAGATGACAGTATGGATCGCAGTGTGTATTACCCCAGTCTGGCTGAAGAAGATGAGCACCAGCCTGAGGTAACTGGTAAGCACTGGTGGTGCATAATAACTTGACACCCCTCCATCGAACCCACAGTGCAGGACCAGCTAATAAAGGCAATGCTTCTGCAGACCAATCCAAGCTGCAATCTTTCCGCTCAATGCCGGTGTTCTTTATGCAGCTTTTAATTTGCTTTGGCAAACAGCTCAGTGTTCATCCTGCTTTCTGTCAAGAAGGTTTCAGACTCAAAGTGTTTTATACAGTGCAATACTGTGATTTCTCAAATAAGAGAAACGGCAACAAATACAGTTTGAGGAATTCAAGCATTATATCCACAATATCAAGGGCAAATATAGACAATATGTGTCTATATTATGATATGGAAGGAGCTCTGTGCATTAGGATCATGTGTAGAGAAGAGTACTGTATTTTGCAGTCAAAACTTGTATAATCGGGTAAAAAAATATGTATTTTAAAAAAAAATCATACCTGAACCTGGAAATAGCTTGAATCTGAAAATACTACAGCTAAAACCTGTCAAGGTTATGTAGAAGTCAATGGCAGACGTCCCTTTTCACTGAAAACTTGAATAATTTGAGTTTTTGGGTTCTTCAAATTCACTGAATTGAGTTTTTTACATACATCAGAAAACATTCGAGCTGTGCGTTCATTCGAGCTATAAAAATCCTCACAAACCTCTAAAACCCGACCTTTGATAAATAACCCCCTTTATGTCTTTTTAATGCAAACATCGGAAAGCCTGTTCCAGACGATTTCTTGGGACCTACACCAAGGGGCAGATTCACTAAGGGTCGAAGTTCGAAGTTAAAAATACTTCGAAATTTGACCCTCGAATTGAAATCCTTCGACTTCGAATATCGAAGTCGAAGGAATTAGCGCTAAACGTTTGATCGAACGATCGAAGGATTTTTCATTCGATCGAACGATTAAATCCTTCGAATCGAACGATTCAAAGGATTTTAATCCAACGATCGAAGGAAAATCCTTCGATCAAAAAAAGCTTAGCAAGCCTATGGGGACCTTCCCCATAGGCTAACATTGACTTTGTTAGCTTTTATCTGCCGAAGTAGGGGGTCGAAGTTTTTTTTAAAGGGAAAGTACTTTGACTATCGAATGGTCGAATAGTCGAACGATTTTTAGTTTGAATCGTTCGAAACTTCGAAATTCAAAGTTTTTTTTATTCTAACCCTTCACCCGAATTTAGTGAATCAGCCCCCAAGTGAACACAAGAGTTGAGAGTGTGTATATATCTATACGTGAACTGATCAACCAATTAGACCATTCACTCAAAACTTAAACAAGGACACCCCTTAGTTAATTCGATTTTGCTGGTTTGCTGGATCACACTAGGGATGTGGGAATCTGTCCTGTTTGGCAGAAAAATTCTCAAAACTGCAAAAAAATTCACAAAATGGCATAAAAAATATGTTAGACACATTGAAGTCAATGGGTAATCAACAATTTTTTATGCGTGCAACAATTTTTCTCATTCCAAATTCATTAAAGTCAATGGGCATTTTTTCTTGTGGGCCATGTGGGGTCAGTATGTATCTAACTTTTAATGTGAATACTAATAAATAATCTATTTTTACTAAAGATAAGCCTTGGGACTAGTGATGGGCGAATTTGCGCCGTTTCGCTTCGCCGAAAAATTCGCGAATTTCGCGCGAAATTCGCGAAACGGCGAAAAATTTGCGAAACGGCGCCGGCGTCTCGTTTTTGACGCCGGCGCCCGTTTTTTCGACGCCGGCGGCCGTTTTCGACGCCGGCGGCCGTTTTTGACGCCGGCGCCCATTTTTCGAAAAAAATTTTTTTGACGCCGGCGAATTTTTGACGCGAATTTTCACGCGAGTTTCGCGAATTTATTCGCTGGCGGCGAAACGCGCAAATTCGCCGCGAATTCGCGCCTGGCGAATAAATTCGCCCATCACTACTTGGGACATATATCTTTTGATATCAATTTTTTTTTTATGTTGGCTGCCTTTGGAACTGGGGCAAGTCCCTCTGGCTTAGTTAAAGATTCACAGAAATCAGATGTATGGACTACCGATTCAAAAATAATAATTTTTTTTTGTGGCAACTTTTTTGTCTTGTTGACTTTTTTGTCCACGTGCATTAAAGTCAGTGGGCGTTTTTTCTTATGTCCGCTTTTTTGTCTCAGCGATAAAATGGTCACAGTGACTTTTTTTTGTGGCAAATTTTTCTGCACCAAATCTTTGCCAAAGTTTTGCAACAAAATTCATAGATTAAAAAATGTCTAATTTCGCCGCAAATACAAAAATTTGCTCATCACTAGTTTTCACCCTTTTGCCTGTAAACTACAGTAGTGACAGCATGACTGGTCAGCCAGATAAATTGCTTGGTAGAGTTAATAGGAGCTACACTGTTAAATAAGAAGAGCAAGAAAGGTACTGTCCTTGGGTTCTTAAAAAGCCCCATCTAATTTATCTCAGTCATAACTTCCCAGTTCTTATCAGCAGAAGCCCTTGGTGACTCAGATGACCTACTGTTCTCTTTTCCCATCGCCTTCCTTAAGAATTATGATATATACCCTATAAACTCACTGGCATGTCCTATCTGTATTCTTATTTCATTTTCAGAATCTTCAACAATTTGAAAATATATAATCAGGATAACATGTCCCACCCAGCTTGACATTTACACAACTCTGTATACACACAGATACATAGAGAACTTCCACCAGTTGTATTTCTAACTAACAGCTGGGTATTGGAACAAGTGAAACGTATAAAGGCAAATCCCAATGTTTCGATTTTTTTTGGGGGGGGGACAATAAAGAAAATTGAAACAACTTTTCAATAAATATTCATTACAAAATTTGGAAATTTCTTTGTTAAAGGAGATGGAAAAATAATATTACTGGGGTGTCAATTTGTTAATTATCCCTCACTCACTAGTCACTTAGTGCTCCTCTCCCTCTCACCAGCTCCAGCTACTGTTCATTGAGCGCCATGCCGTCATTTGTTTCTTCCACCCCAGGTGTCCCCTGCACAACTTCTAGTAGGGGGCTTGCACATTACAGGAATTTTGGATAGAGAGTTATTTACTGTGCATGGGCTCACCTAAGCAAATTGGGCGGGTGCCTGTAATACTGGAGAAGATGACAGTATGGATCACAATGAGTAGTACCCCAGTCTGGTTGAAGAAGATGAGCACCAGCCTGAGGTAACTGGTAAGCACTAGTGGTGCATAATAACTTGACACCCCCCCAACCCACAGTGCAGGCCCAGTCTGGCAACCTGTTGGTTCTGAGAAATGCCAGAGGGTCTTCTGTAAGATGCCATAGACAGTCAATATTTAGCAGCGTCGGACTGGGACACCAGGGCCCACCAAAAACCCTTAGACCAGGAGCCCACTCTAATTATTATTTTCTTCCACTCCCTACTCAACCTCTATTCTCTTTTCTTTGCATACTATAATCTATTATTCCATCTATTTAGCCACTTTATTCTCATAGAAACAGGTTATGACCATGAAATAGGCCAAATGTTTAGAAGCAGGAGGGCCCACTGACACCTGGGCCCACCGGGAGTTTTCCTGGTATCCCGGTGGGCCAGATATTTAGTGGGCTGGTTGAGATCTCTTGGGGCCTCTAGAAACTTGAAATGCCAGGGCCTATTCTGACTCCCAGTCCAGACCTGCCCCAGTGATTGTACTTTTCCTTTCTCCTTTAGTGTTCTTGTATTTGGTATTTGCTTAGACCTTTCAGTTTTTTGGTTATTCCTAGTTAAACAATGTAGACACTTCTCCTGGGTGGCTGTAAACCAGATGACTTCTACACAAAAGGAGTTCAGGTATATATTGGTTTCTTTGTCACTTGCAGCTAATTTATATTTGAGCATGGATTCCCAGCTGTAACATTTGGGAAATGCAGTTCCCAGTCTTTAGCTTGAGAGTGTGAGGGGACTGGGGAGTTTTTAACTAAAAAGTTGTCTTCTCTACCTCAACCAAGTTTGCTGCTTCACGGAACTGGAAAGTGTTATTGATTTACAGGCTTCAAGGTCATGCTCTTCAGTTCCCTGCCAGATTAGTTACTGATGGCTTCTGACTCTTGGGATGATGTTGGCTAAATAAACAATAACCTTGTGGCTTGTACAATACTGTTTTTTCAGAAACTCATTTACAGTGAAGCCAGAGGAATGCAAAACAGGTTTTCACTGTTAGATATCATGGAAATTATTATTATTATTATCCATTATTTATATTGTGCCAACATGTTACACAGCACTTTACAGTGATTGTTCATCATTTACATGAACCCTTGCTCCAGTGGAGCTTATAATCAAAGGTCCCGTTATACATAAATGTCAACTTCATCAGGGATAAATTACATAGTTACATAGTTGTCCATTAAGTTAAATTCCTCTGAATGACTCCTGGTGCACATACCTCTAAATAATTAACCTGACTGTTTTGGAAGTGAGGGAGAAAACCAGATTATCTATACCCATGCTGACATGCATTAAAAATACAGATTCCTTATTGACTGCAAAGTAGCAATGCTACTGATATTTCTACTCTTTGTTAATGCAAGGTCAATGTTTCAGATAAAATAGGGTAGTGATCGCCAATCAGTAGCTCACAAACAATATGTTTCTCACCAACCCCTTGGATGTTGCTCCCAGTGGCCTCAAAGCAGGTGCTTATTTTTAATTTCCAAGTTTTGGTTGCATAAAAAACAGTTGTACTGCCAAATAGAGCCTCTTGTAGGCTTCCAGTCCACATAGGGGCTACCAAATAGCCAACCACAGCCCTTATTTGGCACCCCCAGGGACTTTTTCATGCTTCCCAACTCTTTTTACATTTGAATGTGGGATTGGAGGCAAGTTTAGACTTTTAGAGGTTTCCGGATTTTTTTTGCTAGTAATTTTCCAAAAAACTCTTTTTTTTTCAATTTGTATTTTTATATTAGGATCTTAATACCTTTCATGGCATTCCTGATTTTAGAGAAATAGTGGTGTCAAAAAGCACTTATACCACTAAAATTCGACCTTTAATAAATGAGCCTCTAAGTCTCCACCTTAAATCTCCATGAGCTACACCCTTTTACTACAAGCCCCTCCTACTTTATAACAAACTTGTTCTCTTGTTTGCTAGCCAGCACCTCCTACTTTCTAGCAAGTCCCTCCCATTCCCCATCCTGTGATTCGGTAATATCATGAGAAAGTCAGGACAGTTAGGACTTTATACATATTTCAACTGAATCGGAAGAGTAAATGGATATTTTTTTAAATTATAAGATAAAAGCCTCCTTTTAAAGTAAATAGATATTAAAACATTGAGAACATGATCATGCTTCCAGGCAGGTTACATCTGTTAAGATTTCACAGTTATAATGCTAAATATTCATAAGCATGCTGCCACAGAGGGTTTAAGCACCTGAAGATATATTATTTAATGTGACCATTTACACAGCCAGTGGGAACAAGGCAAACATTTCAGACTGATACTTTGTCATGTCCATGAACAAAATACTCTGATTCATTATGCGCTGCAAGGTTTATCGAGATTTTTTTTTTTTTTTTTTTAAAAAACCTGTTTGCCATTCATTATTTTTTTGTGCCAGGATAAATTGAAAAGGCCCTTAAAAAATCTCATTATCATTGTTTTTTTTCTCCTGCATGAAGATTCAGTAGAAAACAAGATTACACCGTGCCATTCCTGGCCAAGTGTACATAAATTTTTCACCAGCCAATTTATGCAAACAGAGGGAACACACTTCCTTGTATTGTTTCTTTATACAATGTTTAAATGCTAGTAAACCATGACATACGTGCAATACGATGGCGTGAAGTTTATTCACAATCATATTAAATGGAATGGGGTAACATCATTATTTCTTATCTTGTGGCTACGCCGTTGGGAGACTCTGCTGAAAAGCACCGGGCTGCCTAGAGCAGCCAGGAGATTAAAACAATAAACTATCCCGACTTTCAATGGTGCCGGGCTTGCATCTGTTACTGCAGAAGATACAATTTAGCCTCTGTACAACTATCTTTATTATAACAATCTTTATTCTTCAGTAGCTCTGATGGGTTTATACACTGCTGTTCATAAAAGCATTCTGGGAAAGCTGTTCTACAGAGCTTGGCGCTAGTTGTATGAGACAACCTTTAGAAGTTTTGTAGATTCCAGGGAGTCATGTTGCAGAAGTACTAAGGTCATGAAGGATGCAGAGAGCAGTAGTTTTGTAACAGTTTGGGTGCCAAAGTAAACCATTACTCTTTACAATGCAATTAACCTTATGAGGCCCCTGAAGAAAAAAAACCATGAAACACTGGGCAAAGGAAAAGTCTTCCTAACACAAACAAAAGCAGCCAGATGAAGGTCAATACCATTTATAATCCATTTTGGATGGAATATAAACTCATATAATGGCACCCAACAGAAACTTGCCTCATGGAAAATTATTTTAGCGTATTTCTCTGGGGTGTGATCTTCTGGTCCTGATATCAAGTAATGGTTTGATTTCACCAATTCTGTCATATATTGTTACACTTTCAAGTGTTGTTTTCAAACCATCTAGCTAGGGTACATTGTAGGACTGAGATCCGGATGGTTCAAGTCATGGTCTAAGTCTCTAAGACATTCAGGGGCTTATATGACTTGAGACCAAGAAGACTAAGAGTTGAGTCAGTTTGGAGTCTATTACATGTAAATACACTCCTTACACCCTCACGTGTGTGAAAAGCTGGTGCTCACTAAATCTTATAACCTTTATGCCTAAATGTATAATACAGCAGAAAAGGAAAGCTGAAGCATGCTGTACACAGTTGTAAGGTGAACCAAGAATATTAGACTAAAGTCTAAAGTGGCAGATGTAACTGCAATCCCTGCAGCTTCCCACTCCATTCACAATGACAGTTTTCATCTGACTTTTTGGGGAGAGCCATGTTTGATCAACAAGTTGACTGACTATCAAGATAGTGAATATAGGGCACTGTCCACAACATTGCAATCATGTCATGAGGTTGCTGCACATTGTAATTTTCATACCACATAACCAGTTTCTAGAGTACAGCATATATGTTTTTGGCCTGTGTTTAATAGAAAAAATGAGAAAGAGTGAGAAGATGATAAATGGATAGATAGATAAATAGATAGATGATAGGTAGATAAATAGCTATATAGATGATAGATAAATAGATAGATGATAGATAGATGGAGAGTGAGAGAGGTATAGAGAGAGAGAGAGAGACAGACAGACAGACAGACAGACAGACAGACAGACAGACAGACAGACAGACAGACAGACAGACAGACAGATAGATAGATAGATAGATAGATAGATAGATAGATAGATAGATAGATAGATGATAGGATAATCATAATAATTTTGCTTTCCACTTCTAACATGATGAAGAAAGAAAGAAAGAAAGAAACGAGATAGATAGATAGATAGATAGATAGATAGATAGATAGATAAATGATAGATAGATCGATAGATAGATAGATAGATAGATAGATAGATAGATAGATAGATAGATAGATAGATAGATAGATAGATGCCTAGGTGTTCAAAAGAAAACAAACATAGAACAAAGGTATATATATTGTGAATCAGCAAAAGGCAATAAAGAAATAAAGAAATGAAAAACCCAGCTCTTTGATCTGTTAGGTGTCTGTAGAAGTGGGAATAGTCTTTACTGTAATAAATCAATGTCAAGTCAATTATAAAGGAAAGATATTTTGCTCCAGGGTGTATTTGAAAACACACAGTTTCATTGGCACATCCCATAGATTTTCAGCCACTCCATCAATCAAACTCACTCTAACAGATTTAGCAAGAAGCGCACAGTTCTGGAATCAATTGAGTACAGGGTTATCCAGAAAGAGAATATCTCTGGAATCAATTCAGCAAAATATACCCAAATTAACACAGTCCTGTAATTAATACAGTAAAAGTATTACTCAAAGAATAACGAGTAGGAGTAATTACAGATTTATCCAAACGATCTGAATCCTACTTTAGGTTCTGAGTTTATCAGGTATGCATTGTGTTGTTTGGTGAAACACAATGTGCATTGTTTATTTGTCTGTACACTATTGAGTCTGTACACTATTGAGCAATTATAGTCATAAACTCATAAATGTAATGCATGCCCATGTTTTTTGTGCCTTGAATACATGCCTGTAGTAAGTGCTTAGTATGACTACCCCATGGGTAGGAACATTCCTATTGTCTCAAATTCATTCGTACTCTTGGAACCCTATAGGGTAAGAGCCAACCCTAAAGGGCTTTGAAACACTGGGAGGCCCATTGACTAAAGGTTGAATTTTAGTGGTATTATTTTAAAACCAAGATTAGACTCTATTGGGGCATGTAATATTGGTCGTTAACGCAAAAATCATTTGCAATACGAATAAATGTTCATAAAATAAAAGATTTTCTCTTTGTGAATACTTTGCCCCTCATGTGAAAGTAGAATAGTGATTGTAAATTTTATAGTTTGCGATAGTGCACATTGTTGTAATAAAATTTCACAATTGCAAACAGTTTTTGTGACAAAATATTTAACAAACTCCAGAGCAGGTGTTAAAGGTTTGCAGTGCCATTAAAACCTAATGAAGAATTTTACAACATGCAAATTTTTATTCACAAAGTTTTGCACTTTGTAAATTTTATTATATTTCCTATTTCTCTAAAAGCACGTAAGGCATGAAACATATTAAAATATCCGAATGTAAAAAGTAGGAATTAAATTTGCTGTCAAATTTTTTTTTAAAAAAACAATGAACGTTTTGATTCCTCAAAAAGCTCTTAAACGACAAACAAAAAGCTGATCTTTGCAAGAAAATAAAGAGAACTTCTATTGACTTCTACATGACCTCAACAGCTTTTACTAGCTGTCTTTTTGTATTCATAGATTTTATGGTGTTTACACTTGATAAATTACAAAAAAAAAGTATTATTAAAAAATGAAAAAATTACTGGATTAAGTAACCATGTGAAAAATGTGTTCGTTTGCGCTAAAAAGTATGATTCTGTAATGATTGGTAACCCAAACCCAGAACTAACTCCAAGATTCCAGTCTCAGCCCCCTCTTCTGCCTGTTGCAGCCGCCTTTGGTCTCGGGTGGAGCCCTCCGCTACTCAGATGCCACCAAATCTTATTGCGGGAGAACCAGGGAAAGAGTTCTGGGCAAGCATGGGAACCAAATGTATATGGAAAGGACGGAAGACTAGTTAGCGTAGTCAGGGAACAGGCTGGGTCAAACCACACAGGCAATGAGGTCTCAAGGTGAATAACAAAAGCGAGGTTGGGGTCACAGATCAATACCGGAAAGGAACAACGCAGTTCCAATTCAGAAATCAGAAGAGTGGTCGTAAAACAGGCAGAGGCCACTTCAGGCAGTAGGAATGCATGGTCAAGGACAGGCAAGGGTCAATACACAACAATAGTAACCCAGGAATGCACCCAGGAACTTGGAAGGAACCTTTATATTGGGCCTGCACTTTTAAATATTTGAATTTTGTGCACATGTTCGATGACATCACCAGCGCCACTCACTTAAACTTAGAGAGCGGCGTGGTTAGTCCTTTACATTGCGCATTGGCGCCATAGAAGATGCAGCGGCGTCCCCGTCACACCCCCACTGGACCATCAGGGTGAGTTCTCACAGATTCAGAGGAGTGAACGTTTTGTGAAGTTACATAAATTGACATCTGACTCCATGTGCTGAACAAAAACTATTTTCACTCATATTATGTCTCAAATACAAACCAGATTTTCAGATTTAATGTCACACAAGGCTCATGTGGAAAATCACAAAAATTGACAAAAGCATAATCCCCTTTGGTCACTTAATAGGGTATATTTATTAGTGATTGAAACTAGAGTCAACAGAATCAAAGGTCAAATTTAACTGCTTTTTATTCCTTTATATTCCAGCCAGTCAGTTGACTAGGGAAACATCTTCAAGCAAAAAGAAAAATACAGCAAGTCCAGTTGATTTGACTTATTACTATATACAGTATATACAGTATATATATATATATATATATATATATATATATATATATATATATATATATATTCTAGCCTATATATCACCTGTTAATATGTAGCAGTGATCCCCAACCATTGGATCACAAGCAAGATATTGCTCACAAACTCATTGGATGTTGCTCCCAATGGACTCAATCGAGTGCTAATGTTTTCCAGACTTGGTTGCATAAAAAGCAGGTGTTTTGCCAAATATAGACTGCTATATACTGCCAGTCCACATAGGGGTACCAAATGGCCAATCACACTTACTTACTTGGCATCCCCCATAACTTTTCTCAAGCTTGTGTTGCTCCCCAACTAAAAAAAGGTTTAAAAAATGTTGTGGACCCCTGACAGATAGGCTCCCAGAATCACATAGAAATGAATATTAGAGTGTTGGAATTTCATGCTGAAGAAATGTAGTGAGCTCTATGTTATGTCTTTTCTTTAAGCAGGCGGTCAACTAGTTGGAGAATTGTGGGAGTTGTATTGTTGGAGTATTGGAACAAGGATATGGAGTACCCTGTGGAATGTACTATCCATTGTAAAATATCAGACTTGTACTATAAAATGTACAATGCAGACACAAGCAGTAATTAAGTATATCTTGCAGTAGGAGCTTTTAGGTTCAGTGATGACACTAAGAAATGAAAACATATTTCAAAGTCCAGCTGTGGTCTGGGTGTATTATTCTTCCCTTATAGGAATAACAAATACAGTATGTAATATAAAATGTATCCAGCTTCATTAAAATTCATGTTGAAGCACCTTCCTCAAATGAACAACATCTCCCCACTTCTGTGTCCTACTTGTATATTCTTTCCTCCAAGCTGATATTGTGATGCCTCGGTCTTTGTAACACAAGAGCATCTCTTTACTGCTCGGCAACTAGCACGTTCCAAGCCACTAAAGAATAGCTTGTCGAGTTGTGTCTAGAAGCTGCTTTCCTGCATCTGCTAAGAGATATAATCTAGCTCATTATTTATGCATTAACTCCAGCGTTTATGACCATGCTGGCTCTTCTATTACACCACAGAAATATTAAACTGACTGCAGATAAGGACCATTGAGTCTAACTAATCTGATCATTCCTCCTACTGTGAAATCCCCAGCTCTGTTTGATCCTTGCATATTATGGCTTTAAAGGGACATTGGTGTTAATGTTAAAGTTGCTCCAACAAGAGAGGGCATGCTGCATCATCCTCATTAATATAAATATACATATATAGTTAGATATTGTTTCATCATTAAAATGCAAAGATAAGAAACCTCTAACTTCCAAACTGGCTTTGAAACTTAATTCCCTGCATTGGATTCTGGGAGTTCTACAAGAGCTGAATACCCTGGGTTGAAGGGTCTTCATATTTTGTATCACAGTAGACTCTGGTTATTATAAAACTCTTGATCTTCTCCTACGCATGATTTCTGGTCAGGTCTTAGGGGTATCACCATCTCAACATGAGCTCAGTGTTTCCGTTTCCGTTTCCTATGTTCATACTTATGTGCTGGTCTGTGTTTTTGGAGTAGAACACTGAGAAGGAGGTACTGGTTGCTTTGCTGTATTA
The DNA here is from genome assembly GCA_038501925.1 of Xenopus petersii. Taxonomy (NCBI): domain Eukaryota; kingdom Metazoa; phylum Chordata; class Amphibia; order Anura; family Pipidae; genus Xenopus; species Xenopus petersii. Next base: position 148,657,069 of record CM076678.1, read on the forward strand.
CCCAAGAGCCCACACAGTCATAGGAAAGGGGGAATATAACCCAGAAAAACATAAAGCAAACATTAAAAAATGTAGCCTCATGACTATTCTGCCACCCTAGAAAACAGATGACAGCTTACAATGTATGTTAGACTCTATGAACTGTATAAATAACACAATCAAATAAAGAACAGTTGCAAAGTTCCTAAAATTCGCCCATCACTATTCCTAAGTCTACAAAATACTAAAATACTATACTATACTATGTATTGATTACAGCTAGACAATAGGAGGTGTTTGCAGTTATGGCAAACGTTGCCTTCAAAACTTTTTACATGTAAAACACCAATACAGGTATGGGACCTGTTATCCCAATGATTCGGATCTTTCCGTAATTTTGACCTTTGTACCATAAGTCTACTAGAAAATCATGTAAACATAAAATGAACCCAATAGGCTGGGTTTGCCTCCAATAAGGATAATTATATCTTAGTTAGGATCAAGTAGAAAATACTGTTTTATTATTACAGAGAAAAAGGAAATCAGGACCTAGATAACAGATCTTTCCATAATTTGTATCTTCATACCATACGTCTACTACAAAATCATATAAACATTAAATAAACCCAATAGGCTGGTTTTGCAACCAATATGGAATAATTATATCTTAGTTGGGATCAAGTACAAGATACTGTTTAATTAACAGAGAAAAAGGAAATCAATTTAAAAAATTAGTTGGATAAAATGGAGTCTATGACAGATGACCTTTCCACAATTCTGAGCTTTCTGGTTAAAGGGTTTCTGGATAATGGATCATATACCTGTATGTATGTGCAATGTTTGCCCAGGTCTAGTAACCAACAGATGGCCATTAAAAACTAAATGGTGATTGGTTGCTATGGGTTACTAGTTAATTTATTGTATTACCCACATAGATGTAATGTTGCATATATATTCCTGAACACCTAAAGGAGGGAATGAAACCTTTGTGTAGTTTTGGAAACACATAAAGTTGGTATTTTTGGAAATGTGATATTCAAAAATCATTTTTAGAAAGTGCATCGAAGCATTCTTGTTTTGTTTCTGTTGGATCATTGCCAACTTTCTCCAGGTGTTTGGCTCTCTTACTTGTATCTTCTCAATTTATAGGATTTATATCTTACGGTAAATCTGGTATTATGAGGACATCTGAATCAGAAGCAATTTTGGGGATAAGACCAGTGGTGGAGCTGCTGATCATTGACACCTGAAGGTGAGATTAGTGTCATACATTTGAAACCTTTGGTTTGATTGGCCAGTTTAAATACTAATTTTAGGTGGACAGACTGAGATTTGTAAGTGTTAATGAAGGTTTGCAGACACACAAAGAAGAAAGTGTGTTGTTCGCCACACTGGATGCTATTTATCTAAAAAGTAAGGAATAGAAATTGTAGAACCATTAGAAGTGCAGGCATATAATCTGTAGTACTTAAGCTTCCTGATTCCCACAAATCAAATTTGCATCTGTCATATAAAGGGTAGTGATGGGCGAATTTATTCGCCAGGCGCGAATTCACGGCGAATTTGCGTGATTCGCCGCCAGCGAATAAATTCGCGAAACTCCCGCGAAAATTCGCGTCAAAAAATCGCCGGCGTCAAAAAAATTTTTTTGAAAAAAACGAGACGCCGGCGCCATCACTAATAAAGGGTTATTGGACATTTCATATAGATTGGAAAAAGACACAGAAATCAGGCGTACCTTGTAAACATTCTGCACTCTTGTGCCCTATAAAGTGGGCAGCATCTTATAAAAGCCATTACAACATAAAGACGCTGGAAAGTACACTTTCTTGTCTGCGTCGATGAGGAGCATCACTATCATTATCAATGATAGGCTGTAATACAAAGCTTTCCTTTATTGATTGAATTATCTCAATGAAAGGGAATCGACTCAAAAGAGAAGCACAAACATTGACTTTCAGAAGTGAAACTGTCAATTAATTTGAGTATGTTGTTCAAAGTGTCAGATAAAATATTCCACCTTGTGTTGGTGAGACAGGGCTCCCTCGGGTCAATACAGGGTTTCTGGAAGAGATATTTTCATATGTAGACTGACAAACCAACATTTTTAAAGGGATTCTGTCATGATTTTTATGGTGGCCTTTTTATTTCTAAATGACACTGTTTACACTGCAAAAAATTCATTCTACCATGTAAAATATCATTCCTGAACCAACAAGTGTATTTTTTTTAAGCTGTAATATTGGTGTGTAGGCACCATCTCAGGTCATTTTGCCTGGTCATGTGCTTTCAGAAGGAGCCAGCACTTGGAACTGCTTCCTGGCAGGCTGTTGTTTCTCCTACTCAATGTAACTGAGTTGCAGTGGGACCTGGATTTTATTATTGAGTGCTGTTCTTAGCTCTACCAAGCAACTGTTATCTTGTGTCAGGGGGCTGTTATCTGGTTACATCCCCATTCATCTGTTCTTAGGCTGCTAGGGGAGAAGGGAGGGGGATGATATCACTCAAACTTGCAGTACAGCAGTAAAGAGTGACTGAAGTTTATCAGGGCACAAGTTGAATGACTGGGGGCAGCTGGGAAACTGACAATATGTCTAGCCCCATGTCGGATTTCAAAATTAAATATAAAAACATCTGTTTGCTCTTTTGAAAAAGGGATTTCAGTGCAGAATTCTACTGGAGCAGCACTATTAACGGATGCATTTTGAAAAAATAAAGCATAAACATTTTCATGGGTTACTTTCATTGTTAATATTAATAACAATAAAATAAATGGGGGTTGTAAACCAGTAAGAACATTAGAGAAAAAGTAGTTGCAAAGTTTTTACAAGGTCTAGAAACCTATAGCAGATAATCGGCCAATATCTTTTACTGGACCCATTCCTTAAAAAAAAAAAGACGTTTGAAGTGATTGGTTGCCATTAGCAACTAGTCCAAGATATTATTTCTACACTTAAAACTGAAGATTTGGCTTTTAAAAAATGAGGATTTAATTGTAATTTTATTTTTCAGCTTTCACACAGGCACACATTCTAGGGAGGGACAGAAAGTCACATAACTAACAATGACATCAGTGAAATGTATTTTGATCATTATTCAACCCTGAAAGATGTCTGTTGTCTGAAGTGAATACACAATAAAATGGAATGAGTGATGTCATCAAGGCGACATCATTAATTTTGTGTAGAGCATATGATGACCAGACACTGTGCAAAGTGCAATTTTTGGATGCAAATTGGAAAGTTTTACCCCCACAGAATTCCAGCATCATTGCAGTCATTTGTGGAGTTGTGTCTGAATGTGCCACACTACGGCACTAATAAAGTCCGAATTTATCTCAATATTTTCTGCTACAAACTACGATTGAATCCGTTCGGGCTTTTTACGCTTATTTATTATTACATTTTCCCAAAAATGTGCTTTTCACGATCTTTTCAGATTTTTTCATCCGATTTTCACGAATTTCATGATTTTTTCGGAATTTTCACCTGAAAACTTTGGGGTATTGCATGAAACCCAGCGCACATCAAAAAATCATTGGGACTTCTCCCATTGACTTATATGCAACTCGACAGGTCTCAGATGCCGGATTTTCAGATTCAGAACATCCTCCAGGGTTTAATAAATTCCGAAAAATTTGTGATTTTTTAAAAGTCTAATTTTATAACAAAAAAAAAGCACACATTTTTTCGTGATTTTTGCATTCGGAGTTTAGTAAATAACCCCCTACATGTGCCAAACTAAAAGCTATTGCATGTCAAAAATGGCTGAGCACAAGTCTGTACTACATCAATGCAACTCCTATGGCAGGGGTCCCCAACCCTTTTTACTGGTGAGCCACATTCAATTGTAAAAAGAGTTGGGCATGAATTAACTTCCTGTAGGGGGCAATTATTCATCTGTGATTTGCTATTGGTAGCCTTTATGTGGCCTAGCAGCCTACAGGAGACTCTGTTTGGCAGTACACTTGTTTTTTATGAAACCAAAACTTGCCTCCAAGCCTGGAATTCAAATATAAAGGGCTGCTTTGAGGCCAGTGGGAGCAACATCCATGGGGTTGGTGAGCAACATATTGCTTGTAAGCCACTGGGCTTAATGAAGTCGTTTGCACATGGATAGGAAACTGGCTACAGGATCGGGTACAGAGGGTGGTTGTAAATGGGACATTCTCTACTTGGAGTAAGGGTCTTAGTGGGGTCCCTCAGGGCTCAGTATTGGATCCACTTTTATTTAACTTGTTCATTAATGACTTAGGTGAGGGTGTTGTAAGTAATGTATCAGTGTTTGCAGATGACACAAAACTATCCAGCCCAATTAATTCCATCCAGGATGTGACATCCTTGCAACAGGATCTTGACAAACTGGCAATCTGGGCAGCTAAGTGGCAAATGAGATTCAATGTTGATAAATGTAAAGTCCTGCACCTGGGATGTAAAAATATCCACTTATACCCTTAATGGGACTGCACTAGGCAAATCCATTATGGAAAAGGACCTTGGATTCCTTGTAGATGATAAACTTGGCTGTAGCAAGCAATGCCAGTCACCAGCATCAAGGGCAAATAAGGTCTTGAGCTGTATTAAAAGGTGCAGAGATTCAAGGGAGGTGGGTGTAATTCTTCCACTTTATAGAGCACTGGTAAGGCCCCATCTAGAATATGCCGTACAGTTTTGGTCTCCAATGCTCAAACAGGACATTATTGAATTAGAGAGGGTACAGAGAAGGGCAACTAAACTGGTAAAAGGTATGGACAATCTTAGCTATGACGGAAGACTGGTTTGTTACAGTGAAAGCTGTGAAGATGTGGAATTGTCTCCCTGAATCAGTGGTACAGGCTGATACATTAGATAGCTTTAAGAAGGGGTTGGATGGTGTTTAGCAAGTGAGGGAATACAGGGATATGGGAGATAGCTCATAGTCCAAGTTGATCCAGGGACTGGTCCCATTGCCATTTTGGAATAAGAAAGGATTTTTTTCCCCCTTTGAGGCAAATTGGAGAGGCTTCAGATGGGGTTTTTTGCCTTCTCTGGATCAGCTAACAGTTAGGCAGGGTAAAATTGAGTTCAAAGTTTGAACTTGATGGACATGTGTCTTTTTTCAACCTAATTTACTATGTTACTATGTTAATAGGCAGGCCAGGTACAATGGTGTGCAGAGCAACTATGGGGAAGTGCAACTTGTTTGGTTGCTAATACCTTTAATGAATAGTGTCAATACCCGCACAATCATGGATGCATCTTAGTCCTAACACACTTGTAGTTGTGTTCATAAATAAGACTTTATATGTATTTGAAATCCATCAAAGAACGTATACTGGACTTATTGCCCCAGCCCTATAACTGTAATAAAAAATAAATCAAATTCTTTTAAACTTTTGCCAAAAAAGACATTTTGCAGCTAAGAAGATAATCTGAATTGTGGGATGCCTATTTAGAATTACTGAACACACCAAGATTTCATTTTTATCATTTATTTATCTAGTGATCCTTTAGTTGCATCTATGATTTTAAAATGTTTGAAATGTTTCATGCACAGGAAAACGATTCTTTCAAAAGTTCTTCCAGAACAACTTACCAAACCCAAAGCGTAATATTTGAACTTTCCTTTAAAATGTAAGATGAAGAAACGTTTTAAACTATATCAAAGCTGACCTCTACTTTTTTCAACCTGTAACTGAGAGGAAAGGAAGGAAGCCATGATTCTCCAGAATATAAAACAAAATGAAAAGAACTTATGAAAGTTTATCCTGCTTGCTTTTTCATATTCGTAATGGTAAAACAAATAGAGATAAATTATGTCTCTCATATTTCTTCATACTGTATGTAGCACCTTGATCATTCCTGGTGAGCTATTTAAGGATTATGTAAGAAAAAGTGGTTTGTGAAGGTAAAAGAAATACAATAAGTCCAGTCATTTTTTGTGAATTCAATACAACTTTATCTTCTTACTCTTCAGATTATTACATTTTTTGTTCAGACTGAATAGAAAAAAGGAATAAATTAATAATAATAATTATTTAAATAATAATTTTGGAATGAAATATAATACAACTTGGGTAGATTTCATGCACCTAAAGGGACAGTGCTTCCTTTGTATTTTAAGATATGCAAATATGTGAATAGCTTTAATATTTCAAATCCCAGCCTAGCCACCCACCTTTATAGTCTTACTGTAGGACATGCATACCTCCTCTTTCACTTTTCTTTCTGCATTGGAAATTACAAAGTAGTACAGTATTTAGCTTCATTTAAGTCATTTTAACAGATTTTTAGCACTTTTAACAAAAAGTCACAAAGTCACCATTACTGTACTGTGATTGGTTATAGATTGTTTGTTGCTCCCCCTGAAGATCAGGTAGGTTCTTGGATAGTGATGAAGGAATTCGCCCTGCAAAGCTCATTGAAGGCAATAGTTACATAGTTACATATTTAAATCAGGTTGAAAAAAGACCAAAGTCCATCAAGTTTAACCCCTCCAAATGAAACTCAGCATCCATCCATCCATTCATAGGGGTAATTTTTTTCACAGATGGACAATTTTTTATGCAAGCAACTGTTTTTCTCACTCCAAAAGCATTTTATCTTGCAGTGACTTTTTTTGTCTTGGTGACTTTTTTTGTCTCGGCGACTTTTTGTCCAAATGCATTATTATCATAAATAAGGAGGCCCATGTGCTCTGCCCCAGGCCTTCAGCATAAGGCAGCGGACATCACCGTATTGTTTGTATGGTAGGTACTCAAAGAGCTTCCTCCAGTCAGTAGTAGTAAAAAAAGGTCTTTATTGAAGTTCAAGTGTGGATTACAGCCACAGGTGAATTTTTGAATTAAAAAAATTCGAATTTTGATCTTTTTTTGTGTACTTCGACTAAGGAATAGTCCAAATTTGAAAAAAATTTAGTCAAAGTTTTTTTGGCCAAAAAGGTCAGTTTTTGATTAAATAGGTCAGTTTTTGATCAAATTCAAATTGTACAAATCGAAGTAATAGCGCATTCGAACAAATTTATCATGTACTGTCTCTTTAAAAATTCAACTGAATCATTCACCATCTAAAACCTGCAGAATTGCAGTTTTAACCTATGGGGGACCTCCCAGAATCTATTTGGAGTCAATTGCTCAATTTTTTGGGAAAAACTTCAATTCAAATTTGTTCGAATGCGCTATTACTTCGATGTGTACAATTTGAATTTGATCGAATTTAATCGAAAACTGACCTATTTGATCAAAAACTGACCTTTGACTTTATTTTGGTTGGTCTTTTTGAATTTGAATTTCAAAGTTTTTCAAATTCTAAATTCGACCCTTGATACATATGACCCTAAGTCACTAATCAAGCATTAATGTCAATGGGCATTTTTTCTAAAGTTATGTCTCACTCAAATTGCATTAAAGTGGACCTGCCACCCAGACATAAAAATCTGTATAATAAAAGTCCTTTTCAAATAAAACATGAAACCCAATTTCTATTTTTTATTAAAGCATTCATAGCTGTTGTAAGCTCATTTAAAAATCTCAGCTGTCAATCAAATATTGCCTGCCCCTCCTCTATGCCTTAGGCAATTATTTTCACTTTCCATTCAGCACTTCCTAGATGTCACTGCTCTCCCCACATTCCCCCAGTTCTCTTCACCATTTAATTGTGTAGCCAGTACATGGGGATGGACATCAGGTCCCCCATTCTAGTGCACAAACAAGATTCTGAGATGATACAAGACTTGTCTTAATAACAGTGTCCACAATATGGCTCCTGCCTGCTTGTTATAATTATGAATTCCAGACTGAAGGAAACAAGATTCAACTATTTTATATTGTGTAAATAAAGTTAATTTTGCTTGACTAATGCGATAAAATAAGATTTTGAATATTTTTTTTGCGGTGACGGGTCTCCTTTAAAGTCAATGGGCGTTTTTTCTCAAGTTATTTCTCACTCAAAATGCATTAGAGTCAATGAATGTTTTTTCTTGTCTCTGTGACTTTATTGTCATGGAGTTTTTTTTGTATTCTTTTCTGGAATTACACCGCAAATCCATGTCTGCGAAAATATTTGCTCTTTACTATTCTTGGACTCAAGAAAGACTTTGAAGACTTTTTGATGGGTTAAAGAAGTAGGGAAATAAGGATGGCAATATATTATTTAATATTGGTCTTAACTCAAGAGAAAATTAAACTGAGGCTAGAAAGAGAGAACCAGGGGGAGGGGTGGAAGGAGTGTCACGATTTTTCTTCTGTGAAGACTCAATAAATTGTACTTCTCCACAACTTTCCATTAAAATAAAGGATTATTGAAAGAGTTTCCCGTAAAATAACTGATCCAAGTAATAACTATCCTAATAGTAATTGAACTAGTTGCTCTGCTGCTCTAATTGAAGGTAGATAAAAATGCTTCTAATATAATTGGGTAATAACTACAGGAATAAAAATACTTCTGTAGAGAAAAAAGCCGGAGAATGTTTGTGAGCAGATAAGAGGCTCTCAGCCAAAAATTACATTGAAAGATTTTCAGACTTTTACTTTTTAGGCACGAAAAGAAAAGAAAGTCACCTACAACATCATTAGAATATAGATGAACAGCCGCTTGTTTGCAAAATCACCAAATGAATTTGATTTGGCTAAAACAGTACCATTTATATATGGGTTTCTATTTTATAATGGTTCCATAATCAACTTCTTCCTGGAGGTCATCTCCCAAAATTGGGTAGTCATGGGGTTTATTGTGGTGGATCTTCCTTACCCTCTTTAGTAAGGTGAAATGTTCTACTACATTAGTAAATAATACTTAAATACAGTTCATTATTAACACTAAGGGGCTCAAATACCAAGATCTGGATTTCTAATTTTTTCATAAATTGTATTTGTATTTGTAATTGTATTTTTTCTATGCAAATTTGAGATTTTTAAATATTTATAAAGTATAAAAACCACAAAAAACTCTAGTACAGGTATGGGACCTGTTTATCCAGAATGCTCAGGACCTGGGGTTTTCTGGATAACTGATCTTTCCGTAATTTAGATCTTCATACCTTAAGTCTACTAGAAAATCATGTAAACATTAAATAAACCCAATGGTTTTGCTTCCAATAAGGATTTATTTTATCTTAGTTTGGATCAATTACAAGCTACTCTTTTATTATTACTGAAAAAATCCAAAAAAATTGGATTATTTGGATATAATGGAGTCTATGGGAGACAGCCTTTTTGTATATCAGAGCTTTCTGGATAACGGGTTTCTGGATAATGGAACAGTCAAGGTCCTATAGAAGTTAATCATTCCAATTTTAAAGGTTTTCAGATTTTTTTTTTCACTAGAAATTGTCAAAAAAAACCCAAATTCTTTGTTTAGTTTCCATAAAACTCTAAGAATTCAAGATTTATTAAGTGTAAAAGCCACACAAAACTTTGCCAAGTAAAAGCAGTTGAGATTCTATAAAAGTTAATAGGAGATGCCTTGATCCTATTTGACTTTTTAGAGGTTTTCTTATTTTTTTATTGCATCGTTCAGTGTTTTTCTCCTGTTTTTTTTTGTCACTTATATTTTATTGAAAAGATACAAGATGGTACACAGTAAAATAATCATTCAAGAAATATAGAATAACATTTCCAATTGACATCCCCATACAATAAACAGTTGGGTACAAAGCTAGCACCCTCAAGTTTCATACAAATCCGAACCCCAGCCTACTGTCTAAAATAGATAACAGAAAGTCACAGTGCGATCTAGTTACTATAGATGAGATGAGAACGAATCCCATTTCCTTTTTTTACGTGACTTTATACCTCGTGTTCAATCCGATCTTACAGGTATTATTCATAAATCACATAACTTAACTGTACAGAAATAAAGAAAAGGAAAAAAAAAAGAAGAGAAAAAACAAGGAAAAACAAGAGGAAAACTGGTGCTATTCAACATAGGAATAAAAGAGGTTCGGCCATTAATGAGAAAACATTAAACAATAGCAGTATTCAATTCAGTTGTCTAGATCTATCTGTTCCCAGGGTGACCATATGTTCTCCTGTTTGCACTTTTTATATTCAGGCCTTTTGATAATCTTCATGGCGTTAGTCTTAAAGAAAATAAGTTTAATCATGGTTTCATAAAGCTCTAATGCCATTAAAATTGACTTCTAATAAATGGGCCTCTAAGTGCAAAAAGCTCAAAAATAAAAAATTGGCATCTAAAAGCTGGAAAGTTAACTTATTAACAAAATGCATACTATTTCTCAATTCAAGTTTTTAAGATTGATTCTGATTAGGTAGACCTCAACATTTTCAGATGTTTTTTTCACATTTTTCAGAAAGAAGAAGAGTTTTTTAAATTTGAGCTTTTCAATAAATACTACTACCACTAATAATAATAATAACATATTAACAAAATACATACTATTTCTCAATTCAAGTTTTTAAGATTGATTCTGATTCTGTAGACCTCAACAGTTTCAGATGTTTTTTTCACATTTTTAAGAAACAGAGTTTTTTAAATTTGAGCTTTTCAATAAATACTACTACTACTACCAATAATAATAATAACAATATTAATAAATGGGCCTGAAAAACAACTTTTTGGTGGTCCTAAAATTAATTTGGGTTAAGAAACTCTGATTTAAAGGAATGATGATAAAGGAGACTTTTAGTCTAGCGAATGCACACTGGAACGTTATAATTAATATTGATATAAAATGACTGCAGATAACCAGTTACTTGTTTAGTAAGGAGAGCACACTCACAGCTCTACTGCATTAGTATTAAAGGGCTTTAATCAGATTCCTTGCAATAAAATGTAATGGATGTCTTTTTTCATGCAGGTTTACTTTGCAGCGATCACATAATGTATCATGCAGAGAATTAAAGATGATGGGAACAAGCTGCATTGTAAAATGGAAAGCGGAAACGGGATTGCTGCTGTCTGAAAGGTAATTTTGAGCATCTTGAATGGGTGATTACAGTTTAGTGCCTGTTTCCTTGTGTAGTGATTGCATGGTTAGTGTTCCAAATGATGCCCAGATTATATATTTTGGGTGAGAAAGCACTAAAACTTAGATAAAGCATTACATGTAAAAGAATTTAATATTATACTCTATATTTTAGATCCTATCTTGTAACTGAGACATTATTGTAAAAAAATTCTTCCGTCGGAAGAGTTGTTAAAGTGGATTGTGATTGCAACTCCGGTTGTACATTTTTCATTCAGAAATTGCAGAAAACTGGCCTGTTTGAAGGCTTCCCTCCTTTGTGTCTAAGGTGCAATGGTATTCACCCCTTGTTTCATATGTAACATATGTGTTCTTGGTAATTGTTTCTTTGTAATTTAAAGGATAAGGAAAGAGGCTGAACTAACTTGGGGGTGCCAAAAGTTAGGCACCTCCCAAGTGATTGTAGTTACCTGGAATTCCGGGCCAGTTCTCCTATCAGCAGAAAACTGCTCCGGCCCAGGGTTATTCCAGCGAGCACCACAAAATGATCGGCTTGCTTCTTCTTCTTTCTTCAAAGAATGCGCAGTAGAACAAAATAGCTGACTTCGTTGATAAAGTTTGCATTTTCACGTTACTGCGCATGCACACCCACGAGAAGAAAGAAGAAGCCGGAATACGATGACTTTGTGGTGCTCACTGGAAGAATTTTTCAGCTGATAGGAACACTGTTCCTGGGTTTCAGTTAAATACATAAAATCACTTGGGGATGCCTAACTTTTGGCACCCCAAGTAAGTACAGCCTTTCCTTCTCCTTTAAAAAAATTGATAGATTCTCTATCTGAAAACTGGCTATGCATGCCCAGTTTTCACATCAGTTTCATGGCCCAAACAAAGAGGACAATGAGAATGTAGCAATGTGGCCAGATACTGTAGACCAGTGATCCTCAACCAGTGGCTGGCAAGCAACATGTTGCTCACCATCCCATTGGATGTTGCTCTCAGTGGCTTCAAATCAGGTGCTTATTTTTGACTTCCTGGTTTGAAGGCAAGTGTAGTTGCATAAGAACCCCGTGTGCTGCCAAAAAGAGTCTCCTGTAGGCTGTCAGCCCACATAGGGGGTACCAATAGTGAACCACAACCCATACTCGGCAGCCCCAGGAACCTTCCATGCTTATGTTGCTCTCCAAAAGTGATGGGCGAATGTACTCACCCATGAATGTCTTCACGAAACTAATGTGAAAATTCACCATAGAAAATTTGCTACATCAAAAAACATTAGCTGCACGTCAAAATTGACAAGCATCACAATTTTTTGACACCCATTGACTTTACATTTAAATTTTAAATTTTTCGCTAATTTTTACAGAGTTTCACACCAAAAATGGGATAGATTTCCCAATCACAATACAAGATCCATGAACATGGACTGGTAGAACATTTGAGTTGAACTGAGAAGGTCTACTATACCTGAGCATCTATCTATCTATCATCTATCCATCTATTCTTTCTTTCTTTCTTTCTTTCTTTCTTTCTTTCTTTCTTTCTTTCTTTCTTTCTTTCTTTCTTTCTTTCTTTCTTATTATGATTATCCTTTTGTTGTCCATTTAAACTTGAATCTGAGGTTATGACAGGATTAAAAGACATAAATTCAACACTTAACTGATAAAGCTTCAGCAAGTATCCAAAAGACCGGGCATAAATAAATATCTTCCCGACAGTGACAAGTTGTTAAACAAGCGCAATCCCAAAGCTGGAACTGCCTGAAATATTCTACCTGTGCTGATAAAAAATGATGAATGTGTGTGCGATGCATATTTTTCTGTTTTACATGTTTTACGGTTATTGATGACATTTAACATCTCTTAGCAATCAGCATGCTGGCTTGGAGCAGATACATCACAAGGAACTGCACAAAACGCTGGGGAAATTATAATAAGGCTACATGTAACTGTGACATGCCGTTGACTCAAAACATTTAATTTGAATTCTGGGGCATTCAAATATACTGTACATGCCTGACAGAATATAGGGCTAGATTCAATTAACATTCAGTTAACAGTATCGAATATATGTCGGAGAGCTTTAACAATACATTAAAATTATAAATTAGTTGCACATTGTTCTCATACTGAAACACAAATGGGTGCACTTGCTCTACCATAATAAATCTCATACGTTGATTAAACATTCATTTTAATCAAACAACAACCACCAGTGGTAACATTGTCCTGAAATGTGATTCCATTATTACCTTAAAGCAGGGGTCCCCAACCTTATTTATCCATGAGCCACATTCAAATGTAAAAAGAGTTGGGGAGCAACACAATGGAAAAAGTTACTGGGATGCCAAGTAAGGGTTGTGATTGGCTATTTGGATCAAGCACACGGTACAGGTGTGGGACCTGTTATCCAGAATGCTTGGAACCTGGGGTTTTCTGGATAACAGATCTTTCTGAATTTTGGATCTTCATACCTTAGGTCTATTAGAAAATCATTAAATAAACCCAATAGGTTGGTTTTGCTTCCAATAAGGATTAATTAGTTGGGATCACATTCAATGCAGTGTCATATTATTACAGAGACAAATCGCATGTGACGGAAATAAAGTAAGAGATAGGAATGACAGATGAAGTCACAGTGCTGATCCGACACGACTGTCGGATGCAGACGCTGCGCCTGCATCCGACAGTTGTGTTGTGTCGGATAAATGTCTCTCATGCGATTTGTCACGTTGGCGCCGAAAACATCTGTGGAGTCCTACTAAGTGTTCAGTCATATTGGACTTGTGGCAGGGACATTGCTGTGTTTTGTACCTCTAGCCAGATTCAGACTATTTACTTCATCCCCCCCCCAACAAGGGTGGGAAGCTATTTGCACCTAATTCTCATTAGACTAGTGGCTGGGGCTCTGCACCTTGCACTGATATAAAAAGGTAAAACCTGGAACGTACCCAGGAAGCCCTCATCTTACCATCTGCCACAGAACTTCTTTACACCCCACTCCTGTCCTCTCTTACACACCAGGAATCCAGCTATCCATAGAGAGAGAGTAATAGAGGCAGTAGATGGACAGAGGGAGAGAAAGACAGACAGAAAAAGACTGCATACATTTAAGAAACGGCATTACAATGTGCCAGTTAAATCCACTGAAAATTCTCATTATTGTCTGAATCTTGTTCCCGTTTCCAAGGCATGAAATATTCTTTAAGCTGAATATATTTAGATTCTGGGTCATGGGAATGGAAATGAATGTTGTGCATTCAGAGCCATGCATACATACACACACACACATATATATATAAATGCAGGGCTATGCAGGCACATTTATTATATATTCTAAAGCAATACAACGCCAAGGTTAAACTCATCGTGACTTATGACAATCCATTCCATTAACAAGTGCAATTTAATGTATCAAGGGTATTCATCTGTAATAGACTCTTATAATTAATATATTATAGACCAGAGGTACCTGGCCGCACTCCTGATTGGCTGGATAGTTATACATTCCATCTGTTATTATGGTGGTGCAGGGATTCTGTTCAGCGGTTAGAGATCAGTTTAACGTCTTTTCCATTGTTCAGATTTACAGTAATGGAACGCTGAAACATTCATTTCAGTAACATTGAATTATATTTATTTTTTAAAGGGAACAAGATGTGTCATAAAAGCTAATGTGACCCATAAATGAGTTTAAAAGCCATCATCATCTAAGACTTGGCTGAACAGTATTTTGTCCCTGTTCCTGATCCTTTCCAGTTATTTATTGTTCCAAGCCAAATATTTCTCCATTGCAATTGCTTTTCACTTACTAATTGTCTATTCTATATTGAGGGATTCTCATTCAAGCGTCTGCTGAATTCACTTTGTGTTTCAGTGTTTGGCGTAGAACCAACCTATAGCCACTACAGAATAAAGGCCATACACATTGCCTTACCTCTATGAAGAATGCCTGTGGGGAGTGAACCAGGAACTAGAAATGACAGGGCCATGCCAGGAGTAGGGAATTAGAGGAGCGTGTTAGGGATTGTGGGTGTTGTAGTTTTTTGGGTTGCCTGTGAGGATGGGTGGAAACACAAATGGTTAAATGAGAAAGGATGTGAAAATGGTGTCTCTTTTAACGTGAACAGCTCCCACCAGCCCTCCGCAGAGCAAGGGGGTATCGGTGTAGGGGGTGAAATTAGTGAGGACTAACCTGGGGGGGGGATAGTGGTATCAAGTGCAGGGCATATCATTGGTTAGTGATGGAAGGGACCTCGTGGAAGGGACAGTTTTTCCCCAGGGTCCAAGGTCCTAAAACAGGGTTGGTCTATGGGAAAGGGGGACAATGCCAGGCCAAACCAGCCAGACACCCTAGGCTACCTGGCTGGCAACGACGACTCGTGTGCACTGGAGCTCATCCAATCGCAGGAACAGATAGTTGTGAGCATGCAAACGGGGGATATGCGTGGGTGCGCAAATAGATACATGCGGTTTCAGAGCAGAGAGGTGCAACCAGACTAGGGGTAGGAGGAGAAAGAGAAGGTACGTGCACGGCACCTCTCCAGCTTTGTGCCTTAGGCACGTGCCTACTCTGCCGACCCCTAGTTTCCTGACCTGCAGATGGAAACCCTTTGTAACAGGGGAACCCCATGTTTATTCATTCCCATACCCCACAAGGCATGTGGCATTTTAGTGGGCTAGTTATGGGCTGAAGCTTTTTGCTCCTCTATAGTTCAAAAAAGCCCTATGATTAATGTCTCACACAGTGTAGGGACAAACCACCAATGGAGAAATGCCCCTGACAGAATTGGAACCATACAGAAGTACAGGCCCAAAATGTCCTATTGGACCTGACTTTTAGCGTTTTTTTTTTTTTATTTTTTTCCGCAAATAACTGTCTGAAAAACTTGGATTTGTGGAGGCCTATTTATTAACAGTCTCATTTGAGTGGTTTTAGAGGTTTTTGATAGCACAACTAAACTTACTTTCTATGAAAACACGAAATGTATTAAATGTATTAAATGTATTGATTAAATGTATTCAATGTATTAAAAGATCTTAACTGAAAAATCAGAAATGAGAAAAGTTGCAGTTGCAGTTTTACACTCCTTCCTTCCCTCCCCTCCATCGCTGTCCCCACCATCCCTCCTCTCAACTTCGTCGGTCACCCCTCCCTCCCCACTGTTGCTCTTCCCTCCCTCACCTCTGTTGCTGTCCCTTCCCTCCTCTCCATTGATCACCCCTCCCCTCCGTCTCCTCTCTCTCCCCTCCGTCGCTGTCCCCACCATCCCTCCTCTCACCTTCGTCAGTCACCCCTCCCTCCCCTCTGTTGCTCTTCCCTCCCTCACCTCTGTTGCTGTCCCTTCCCTCCTCTCCATTGATCACCCCTCCCCTCCGTCTCCTCTCTCTCCCCTCCGTCGCTGTCCCCACCATCCCTCCTCTCACCTTCGTCAGTCACCCCTCCCTCCCCTCTGTTGCTCTTCCCTCCCTCACCTCTGTTGCTGTCCCTTCCCTCCTCTCCATCGATCACCCCTCCCCCTGTCTGCTCTCTCCGCACGTGCGCGGTGTCCGGCCTGGTTTCCAAAGGGTGCCCGGCCAGCCTGACCTGTCCCTGAGCTGGAGTATTTTCAGATTCAGAATTGATTTGTGGCCACAAAAGCCGGGGCCTAGGGCGGCAAAGTATTAGGGGAGCTGCGAGTCCCCAATGCTCTGGCATTTACGCATGCACTCATGCGCTTGCAGGGGGGGGAGTAGTGTGGGCGAGCAGGCCAGAGCCAAAAAAAGTTGTAGTTTAGTAAATCTGCCCCTGAGGTTTTTGAGTTATTTGTATTTTTTCTTATCGTTCTGTGCTTTTATTTTGTTAAAGCTTTTTGTATTTGGATCTTTTAATAAATGACATGGCATTCATGATTTTAGAGAAAATTAATTTATTAGTGGTAAAAAAAAAACTCTAAACTTCTTAAAGGAAAATGTTGATAAATGTACCTCTACTTCTGAGACTATATTTATTGGGCTGATATAAATATCACCAGACAGCAGGGATTTATTGACCCCAAGAAAAAATCACTACATATTTTTTTTTCATATTTGTTATGGGATTATTTATCAAAATCCAAATTTTTCTGAATTAATTAAAAAAAAGTCCAACCAAACTAGAATCCACAATTATTTATTAAAAAAGCTTGATTTGATCAGAACGGGAAAAAACTTGACGAAATCGAGCAAAAACCCTAATTGTACGATTTTTTCAGATTATTTTCGATTTTTTCGCAAATTGCTCAATTTTTTCAGGCTTTTCCTGAAAAGTCAGAATTTTTGGGATTTTTAACAGAAATAGTAAGATTTTTGGGCTAATTGCAGGGAAGACCACAGAAACTTCAAAATAGGAAAGGGACCTATCCGATTGACTTACAGTATATACAACCTCGGCAGGTCTGTGATGATGGATTATCAAATTCTGACTTTTTTGCAGCCTCAGGTTATAATAAATAAATAAATTCTAGATTTTTTAATGGTTTAGTAAAACAACTCGAATTTTTCAAGTTTTTTAGCATTGAGGTTTTAATAAATATACCCCTTAATGTTTGCACTCTCTGTGGGTAGAATGTGTCAGCTAACCAACCCTTTTCATGAATTGATCTATTTACATACAGTGTACTCTAATGTATTTTCACATTCAGCACAAGATATTTAAAAGTATTTATCAAGTGGATTTTTATAATAGAATACCCTTTAATGTAAAAAAATCCCAGAAAATACTAGCACTCAAACCAATTGTATTCTTATTTTTAATGGATGGACTTACTGCTGTGTTTTATTATATCCCTTAATTTGTTCAAAGTAAGCTTTTAGAATTATTTAGCAGTTCATAAATCATGCCCGAGAGAACAATGAAACTCTATCCCCGATCCATCTAAATACATGGAAAATTCGAAACTTAAGGACTTTTAATTTTTTTAAACTTGTGACACTAAATACATTAAAATGATGAGTATTAAATTTCCATTTGTTTGCATGTAAGCTTATATTAAATGATTTAAATCTTTCGTCCCCAGCGTGAGCAAAATTAGTCAATAAATGATGCTTACATGGAAAATCTGGAAATGAACTTCAATAATTTCATTTAAACATGCTCTTGGCACACAATTACTTGTTTGTATATTGGAGTGAGTGAAATAGAGGAATATATTACACCAACTTTTTTTCTTATTAACACATTCATTCCTGGATGCCCAAAAAGTTTGTTCTGAGTTTTATGTCACATGAGAAGACCAGTAGCTGTATATGTAGCCACAGGGTAGGTAGTATGTCTGACCCAGAATACTCTATGAGAAAAAAACAGATATAGAGGATAACAGGAGCTGTGTTCACTTAGGCTTGAAAAGCCAGTGAAGGTACTGGAATTAACTTGTTGAAAAGGGGAAGGGTTATGACTTAGCTCTGTGTCCAGGAAATGGTGGCAGAGGCACTGTCAAAAAGCAAGTATTCCAGTTGACAGGGAACCAGTTCAGACTGGGGTGTGCAAAGCCCAGCAGGGCCCCACAGCCCAATCACTCACCACCAGCCCCCACCCCCAGTGCTCGCACCATCCTTATGCTTACTTTTGCCACTATCGGGGGAGGGCAGTGGGGGAGCAATGGGGGAGGGGAGGATTTGGGCTAGATACCAGGGGGAAGGAGTGACAGGGAGGGCAGGACTGGGGGTAATCAGGGAAGGGCAGCAGGGGAGCGATGAGGAGGGCTGAATTTGGGGAGAGAGATCAGGAGGGTAGCGGCGGGGGAGGGCTGGATCAGGGCTAGATTGGGGGAGGGAGGCAACGGGTGAGCAATGGGGAGGGCAATATTTAGCCTGGATCAGGGAAGGGAGGTCAACAGGAGAGCTACGGGGAAGCAACGGGGGATGTAGGATTAGGCTGAGGTCAAGTAGGGAGTGAGTGATGGGGGAGGGCAGGATCAAGCCTGGATTGGGGAAGGAGGGCAGCGGGAAAGCGATGTGATAGTTCCCCTTTAGTGTTGAGCGAATCTGACCCATTTCACTTCGCCAAAAATTTGGGAAAGGCAAAAAATTTGCCAGACATATTGACACAAGTTAATAAATGTTTTTTATGTGACGTTTTTTGACCCACGCAACACTTTTCCAATCACTTGACTTTTTTTTTCTAAACATTAACGTCTATGGGTGTTTTTTTTTCACAACAAAATATTTCGCTCATTCCTATTTCCCTTTTAATGAATTGGAGTAACAAGTAATGATGGGCAAATCAGTGCAGTTTTGCTTCACCGAAAAATATGCGAATTTACTGCAAAATTGCGGATTATCCGCAAAACGCATTGAGGTCAAAGGGCGGAAAAATTATTTTGACGTGCGTCAATTTTTTTGGAAGCTGAGGATTTTTTTCTGCCCAATTGTCCCTGCAATTTGCTTACGTCGAAATGTGGAAATTCACCGCAAATTTGTGTCTGGTGAATTAATTCACCCTTCACTAAATGTCAATAGTAATTCATATTTCAAGAGGAAGTGTTTTATTCAGAAAACCAATGCCGGAGACATTGCACAATAGAATCTTCTTTGGAATGTCAATGTTACTTTGATTCCAACCCTTATCCTTCTACAGATCTGTCCCTATGGGGTGCTTGTGAATGTAATGAGGCTTTACAGAGCAGAAGGTGTCAGTAGGAAATTAATGGGGCCCTGAAAAAGTTTGTTTTGGCCTGGTCCCAGCACAGTTCAACACAACCCTACATGTGGGATTGTAAATTTTTCTGCAATGGGACCCCATATATTCTTAGGGCCCACTTGCACTGACAATGTCCGCACCAACCACAGCAGCAAGTTTTAAGGACAAGAACATTCTGAATATTTTTTTCCTCAGATATTCCTTTTTTATACTTATTCTGAAATGACACAACATGGCATTTCATTTGAGAGCAACATGCTTTAAGGGGCAGATTTATCAAGGGTCGAAATGAATTCAAGGGATTTTTCTAAGTAAAAAAATGCGAAATTCAAAGTAATTTTTTGGATACTTTCGACCATCGAATAGGATACTACGACTTCTAATTTACTTTGACTTCGATTAGAAGTAAAAATAGTTTGAATATTCGACCATTCCATAATCGAAGTACTGTCTCTTTAAAAAAACTTCGACTTCAATACTTCGCCAAATTAAACCTGCCGAAGTGCTATGTTAACCCATGGGGACCTTCTAGACCATTTTTCTAAGTCCTCACACATCGAAGTAAAATTGTTCAATCAAACGATTTTACTTCGATCGTTCGATGACCAAATTCGGTGAAAAATCCTTCTACTTCGATATTCAAAGTCAAAGTATTTTAAGTTGATGGTCGAATTTCGAAGTATTTTTTACTTCGAAATTCGACCCTTGATAAATCTGCCCCTAAGTCTCCTGAACTCTTTCAAGTATGATGAAATCCTATTGAGAAAATAAAATCATATTAGAAAAGATAGGGGTCGCTACTGGCAGCCATAAATTGTCCAGGGCAGAATATAAAGCCTGTCATTTGGAAACTGTTTAGGTCCTTTATTTAAGCTTATATTCCATCTTAAGTAGTAGAGAAAATATAGAAGGCGATTGTGTAATAAAGCATAAGGGGCGCTTAGTACCTGTAAATAGGGATGTAGCGAACGTCGGAAAAAAAGTTCGCGAACATATTCGCGAACTTGCACAAAAATGCGAGCGGTTCGCGAACGGTTCGCGAACCCCATAGACTTCAATGGGAAGGCGAACTTTAACATCTAAAAAAGACATTTCTGGCCAGAAAAATGATTTTAAAGTTGTTTAAAGGGTGCAACGACCTGGACAGTGGCATGCCAGAGGGGGATCAAGGGCAAAAATGTATCTGAAAAATCTGCCTGTGTGTGCTTGGAAGAGATAGTGTAGGGGGAGAGCTGTTAGTGATTTCAGGGACAGATGATAGTAAGTTTGCTGGCTAGTAATCTGCTTGATACTGCTCTGTATTGGAGGGACAGAAGTCTGCAGGGATTTGAGGGACATTTTAGCTTAGGTAGCTTTGCTGGCTAGTAATCTACTGTTCTCTTTAAACAACTGCCATACGTTGACCTTGTAGGCATTGTTTGCCCAGTTTTTTTGGACGCAGCCACTGAAGCACAGTTGCCAGAAAAAATATGCCATATAAATGCTGAAAATAGTCATTTTTCGCCATACGTTGACCTTGTAGACATTGTTTGCCCAGTTTTTTTGGACGCAGCCACTGAAGCACAGTTGCCAGAAAAAATATGCCATATAAATGCTGAAAATAGTAATTTTTCGCCATACGTTGACCTTGTAGACATTGTTTGCCCAGTTTTTTTGGACGCAGCCACTGAAGCACAGTTGCCAGAAAAAATATGCCATATAAATGCTGAAAATAGTCATTTTTTGCCATACGTTGACCTTGTAGGCATTGTTTGCCCAGTTTTTTTGGTCGCAGCCACTGAAGCACAGTTGCCAGAAAAAATATGCCATATAAATGCTGAAAATAGTCATTTTTTGCCATATACGTTGAGTCAACGTATGGCAAAAAATGACTATTTTCAGCATTTATATGGCATATTTTTTCTGGCCTCTGTGCTTCAGTGGCTGCGGCCAAAAAAACTGGGCAAACAATGCCTACAAGGTCAACGTCGTTGACCTTGTAGGCATTGTTTGCCCAGTTTTTTTGGCCGCAGCCACTGAAGCACAGAGGCCAGAAAAAATATGCCATATAAATGCTGAAAATAGTCATTTTTTTGGTCGCAGCCACTGAAGCACAGTTGCCAGAAAAATTATGCCATATAAATGCTGAAAATATAAATTTTTTTGGTTGCAGCCACTGAAGCACAGAGGCCAGAAAAATTATGCCATATAAATGCAGAAAATATGCATTTTTTTGGTCGCAGCCACTGAAGCACAGTTGACAGAAAAATTATGCCATATAAATGCTGAAAATATAAATTTTTTTGGTTGCAGCCACTGAAGCACAGAGGCCAGAAAAATTATGCCATATAAATGCAGAAAATATTCATTTTTTTGGTTGCAGCCACTGAAGCACAGAGGCCAGAAAAATTATGCCATATAAATGCAGAAAATATGCATTTTTTTGGACGCAGCCACTGAAGCACAGTTGCCAGAAAAAATATGCCATATAAATGCTGAAAATAGTCATTTTTCGCCATACGTTGACCTTGTAGACATTGTTTGCCCAGTTTTTTTGGTTGCAGCCACTGAAGCACAGAGGCCAGAAAAAATTAAACCAGTAGGGTTTGCACCCTAGTTTGTAACGGTGGCGGAGGGAGGAGGACGCTAAAGGACAGCTGTGTGTGGAGTCATGAGGCTTGAAGAGAAGGACAGCTGCATAGAAGTCAGAACAAGTCTTCCGGCGTGCAGTAACCCTCCGAGATCCACCCCTCATTCATTTTAATAAAGGTCAGGTAATCGACACTTTTGTGACCTAGGCGAGTTCTCTTCTCAGTTACAATCCCTCCTGCTGCACTGAAGGTCCTTTCTGAGAGCACACTTGAGGCTGGGCAAGACAAGAGGTTCATGGCAAATTGTGACAGCTCTGGCCACAGATCAAGCCTGCGCACCCAGTAGTCCAGGGGTTCATCGCTCCTCAGAGTGTCGATATCTGCAGTTAATGCCAGGTAGTCCGCTACCTGCCGGTCGAGGCGTTCTTTGAGGGTGGATCCAGAAGGGTTGTGGCGCTGCCTTGGACAGAAAAACATTTGCATGTCTGACGTTACAGACCGGCCAAAGGGCTTTGTCCTTGCAGGTGTGCTCGTGGCAGGATTACTGGCACCTCTGCCCCTGGAATGTTGATGAGTTCCTGAAGTGACATCACCCTTAAAAGCATTGTACAACATGTTTTGCAGGCTGGTTTGTAAATGCCGCATCTTTTCGGACTTGTGGTATGTTGGTAACATTTCTGACACTTTATGCTTGTACCGAGGGTCTAGTAGCGTTGCGACCCAGTACAGGTCCTTCTCCTTAAGCCTCTTGATACGGGGGTCCTTCAACAGGCATGACAGCATGAAAGACCCCATTCTCACAAGGTTGGATGCAGAGCTATCCATCTCCGCTTCCTCATTATCAAGGACTGCATCATCCACGGTCTCCTCCCCCCAGCCACGTACAAGACCAGGGGTCCCCAAAAGGTCACCACTAGCCCCCTGGGAAGCCTGCTCCTGTTGGTCCTCCTCCTCCACAAAGCCACCTTCCTCCTCTGACTCCACTTCTGGCACCTCTCCCTGCGTTGCAGCAGGTGCCTGGGTTCGTTCTGGTGATTCCGACCATAAATCGTGCGCTTCCAGCTCCTCGTCACGCTGGTCTACAGCCTCATCTGTCACTCGTCGCACGGCACGCTCCAGGAAGAAAGCGAAGGGTATTAGGTCGCTGATGGTGCTTTCGGTGCGACTGACCATATTTGTCACCTCTTCAAAAGGTCGCATGAGCCTGCAGGCATCGCGCATAAGCACCCAGTAACGGGGGAAAAAAATCCCCAGCTCTGCAGTCCTACCACCCAGTTCAAAAAGGTACTCGTTGACGGCCCTTTGTTGTTGCAGCAGACGTTCCAACATAAGGAGCGTTGAATTCCAGCGAGTCTGGCTGTCAGAAATCAAACGCCTGACTGGCATGTTGTAGCGCTGCTGAATGTCAGCAAGGCGTGCCATGGCTGTGTAGGAACGTCTGAAATGGGCCGACACCTTTCTGGACTGGGTGAGAACGTCCTGGAATCCTGGGTACTTGGAGACAAAACGTTGGACTATTAAATTTAACACATGTGCCATGCAGGGCACATGTGTTAAATTGCCCAGTCTCAACGCTGCCAACAGATTGCTTCCATTGTCACACACCACTTTTCCGATCTGCAGTTGGTGTGGGGTCAGCCACCGATCGGCCTGTGACTGCAGAGATGACAGGAGTACAGATCCGGTATGGTTTTTGCTTTCCAGGCACGTCATCCCCAAGACAGCGTGACAACGGCGTACCTGGCACGTCGAATAGCCTAGGGGGAGCTGGGGGTGCACAGGTGTGGAGGAGGAGAAGGAGGACCCAGCAGCAGAGTAAGAAGAAGAAGAGGAAGAAGACGAGGTAGAGAGCGATGGAGGAGTAGAGGTGGTGGCAGAACCGCGTGCAATCCGTGGCGGTGACACCAACTCCACTGTTGTTGTTGTTGAGCTACCCATTCCCTGCTTCCCAGCCATTACCAAGTTCACCCAGTGGGCAGTGTAGGTGACATACCTGCCCTGACCATGCTTGGAGGACCATGCGTCAGTAGTCATATGGACCTTTGGCCCAACACTAAGTGACAGAGATGCGGTAACTTGGCTCTGCACATGTTGGTACAGGTGTGGTATTCCCTTTTTAGAAAAAAAATTGCGGCTGGGTACCTTCCACTGCGGTGTCCCAATTGCTACAAATTTGCGGAAGGCCTCAGAGTCCACCAGCTGGTATGGTAAAAGCTGGCGGGCTAAGAGTGCAGACAAGCCAGCTGTCAGACGCCGGGCAAGGGGGTGACAGTCAGACATTGGCTTCTTACGCTCAAACATGGCCTTCACAGAAACTTGGCTGGTGGCAGATGACTGGGAATGGGAACAGGTGGTCAAGGTGGAAGGCGGAGTGGAGGGTGGTTCAGACGGGTCAAGGAGAGCAGAGGTAGAGCAGTAAGATGCTGGACCAGAAGGAGTGTGGCTTTTAGTTTGCCTGTTGCCTTTGAGGTGTTGCTCCCAAAGTGCTTTGTGCTTGCCGCTCATGTGCCTTCACATAGAAGTTGTACCTATGTGGCTGTTGGGCTTACCAAGGCTCAGTTTCTGACTGCACTCATTGCAAATTACAATGCTTTTGTCAGAGGCACACACATTAAAAAAATCCCACACTGCTGACTTTTTGGAAGTGTGCGATCTGGCGGTAACAGTAGAAGTTGGCGGCATTGGCGGCAATGGCGGGTGCGTTGGCCGGCTGAACACAGGTGCCGATACATGTTGTTGCCCTACTGATCCCTGCGGGCTGTCCTCCCTGCTTCTTCTAAGTCTTATTCTCCTACTGCCTCTCTGACTCTCCGTCTCTCCATCTGAACTACCCTCCTCTTGCTCTCTTCTACTAGGCACCCACAAAACATCAATCTCCTCATCATCATTCTCCTCAGATGCATCAATTTCTTCTGACACATCACAGAAGGAAGCAGCAGCGGGGACCTCCTCCTCATCACTCATCATTATGTCCATCTCTGTCGTGTTCTCTGCCAGAATTAAATCTGGTGTAACGTCCTCATCTCCTTCATCTTCTTCTGCCAATAATGGTTGCGCATTACTCAGTTCAAGAAACTCATGGGAAAATAACTCCTCTGACTCCAGTGAAGAAGGGGCACCGGTGGTGGAGGAAGTGTTACGTGGGGTGGCCATAGCAGTGGAGGATGAGGAGGATGTTGTGGTAAAGTTAGAAACGGTAGAGGATGGGGTGTGCTGTGTAAGCCAGTCAACTACCTCTTCAGCATTTTGGGAGTTCAGGGTCATTGGCTTTTTAAAACTGGGCAATTTGCTAGGGCCACAGGATTGCATAGCAGCACGGCCCCTAGCACGGCCTCTGCGTGGCGGCCTGCCTTTGCCTGGCATTATTTTTAAAAAAACAACAACAACAAAAACTCAGTTGGTTTTTCTGGAAACGATAATACACACAGCTAGATGGCAGTTTGAAGAAAACAGTGTGCAAATAATGCCTACAAGGTCAACGTATACACAGCGGTGGATACGGATTACGTAAAATATAAGAATGCTGCTTGAAAAAAAGTAACTCAAGTGGTTTTTCTAGAGACGATAATATTATCAATATTTAGACAAAATGTGAACAAGCTCACACAGCTAGATGGCGGTTTGAAGAAAACAGTGTGCAAATAATGCCTACAAGGTCAACGTATACACAGCGGTGGATACGGATTACGTAAAATATAAGAATGCTGCTTGAAAAAAAGTAACTCAAGTGGTTTTTCTAGAGACGATAATATTATCAATATTTAGACAAAATGTGAACAAGCTCACACAGCTAGATGGCGGTTTGAAGAAAACACTGTGCAAATAATGCCTACAAGGTCAACGTATACACAGCGGTGGATACGGATTACGTAAAATATAAGAATGCTGCTTGAAAAAAAGTAACTCAAGTGGTTTTTCTAGAGACGATAATATTATCAATATTTAGACAAAATGTGAACAAGCTCACACAGCTAGATGGCGGTTTGAAGAAAACACTGTGCAAATAATGCCCACAAGATCAACGTATACACTACTACAGCGGTGGATACGGATTACGTAAAATATATTATGGCTGCTTGAAAAAAGTCACTCCGGTGTTTTTTCTGGAGACGGTAATATTATGGATATTTAGACAGAATGTGAACAAGGTCACACAGTTAGATGGCAGTTGGTTGAATAACACACTGGGCAAAAAATGCCTACAGGGCAAATAATGCCTAAAAGGTCAACTTATACACTACTACAGCGATGGATACAGATTACGTAAAATATGTTATGGCTGCTTGAAAAAAGTCACTCCGGTGTTTTTTCTGGAGACGGTAATATTATGGATATTTAGACAGAATGTGAACAAGGTCACACAGTTAGATGGCAGTTGGTTGAATAACACACTGGGCAAAAAATGCCTACAGGGCAAATAATGCCTAAAAGGTCAACTTATACACTACTACAGCGGTAGTAAAATAAAAAAAAGTAAAATAAAAAAAAAATGAATATTAAAAAAAAAAAAATTAAAGTTGGTGCTGCTGAACTACTAGGAGCAGCAGATTAGCACACCAGTCCCACTCCCCAACACTGCTAGACTAATAGCACTGGGCTCTTATAGTAGTAGTAGTAGTAGTAGTAGTAAAACAACAAAAAAATAAATAAAAGCAGTCCTTACAAGGACTACTGTTATTGCAGCAGTCAGCAGATGAGATCAGAAGCAGGACAGCTGCCCACTGCAGCTACATACAGAGCACTGCAGTAGAAGGTAGATTACTAGCCAGCAAAGCTACCTAAGCTTAAATGTCCCTCAAACCCCTGCAGACTTCTGTCCCTCCAATAACAGAGCAGTATCAAAACGATTACTAGCCAGCAAACTTTCAACTGTCCCTGAAATCACTAACAGGCAGCAGCTCTCTCCCTACACTATCTCTTCAGCACACACAGGCAGAGTGAAAAAACGCTGCAGGGCTTCGGTTTTTATAGGGAAGGGGAGTGGTCCAGGGGAGAGCTTCCTGATTGGCTGCCATGTACCTGCTGGTCTAGGGTGAGAGGGCAAAAAAAAGCGCCAACAATGGCGAACCCAAAATGGCGAAAGTCGCGCGACGTTCGCGAACTTCCGGCGAGCGCGAACACCCGATGTTCGCGCGAACAAGTTCGCCGGCGAACAGTTCGCGCCATCCCTACCTGTAAAATCTTGCAACAGAGCAAAAAAAGTTGCAAATCAATAAATAAAGGTATATGGGTTGGCACCAGGACATTGAGGGGTCATGCAACTCAAAACATGTTGAGTTCAAGTTTGAAAAACTCGATCAACTGTATTTATCAGATTTGAATCTGAGGTATTTCTAAATGCAATTGTGAAAATGAATACCGATTTTTTTCTCGATCATAAGCATATTTTCAAAAAACTTGAAGAAAATGTAGATGAGGTTATTTTTGGAAGTAGAAATTGACCACAAACAAAATCACAGTACTCCTGAGATTGTGGGTAGTTATGGATGAATTTGTCCCATTTTGCTTTGCAGAAAAATTAGCGAATTCCCCACGAAATCCGCGAAACAGCGAAAAATTTGCGAACCATTAATTTTGACGCCCGCGTCAATTTTGGCGCAGCGTTAAAGTTAATGGGCGTCCAAATCATTTTTGACACATAAAGATATATATAATTAGTGATGGCAGGCACGAAGTTGCGGTGAATTACGCCGTTTTCCTCCAAGATTTTCTCAAATTAATTTGTAATCGCACATTTTTATATATCTCCCCCTTAGTGGTAACATTGTACAAAGGGAACTTTCAGGCAATTTTGGGACATTTCTTGTGGCCCAGTGATCTTGACTATAGATGTCTGCCCTGTTTCACTTCACCAAAAAATTCACAAAACTGCTGAGAAGTTGGCGAAACTGCAAAAATTCAAGAAGTGCATTCAAGCCTATAGGCAACCTTTTTGTTGATGAGACTTTTCATGTACCAAATAGGGATGGATGAATTTGACCTGTTTAGTTTTGCAAAAAATTTGTCGCCAACGCCCATTAAAGTTAAAAATTTGTTGTGCGGTGAAAAATTTTTGACGCACGTATTTTTATTTTGACGCACATTGCCATACAAGTCTATAGGTGTTATTTTTTGTGCGAAACAAGGCGAAAAAATTTGCCCATCCCTCGTAGCAAAATGTATTAGAGCCTAGAGGTGATTTTTTTTCTGACTCCAAATGCATTAAAGGCAATTGGCATTGTTCTCTTTCTTAAATAAACAAACGTTCGA
This sequence comes from Xenopus petersii, assembly GCA_038501925.1. Lineage (NCBI taxonomy): Eukaryota > Metazoa > Chordata > Amphibia > Anura > Pipidae > Xenopus > Xenopus petersii. Next base: position 148,685,427 of record CM076678.1, read on the forward strand.
GTTGTGAGTTTATCCAAAGTAGAAAAATACTCACAAACCTTAACCCCCTTAATGTTTAAATGATTTTCTTTTAGACTTAAAGGGCACCTATCACAGCCAAAATCAAACACATATTAACAATCTGACTAGTAAAAGCTAAACACGTTTAATCAAACTACATATATAGTTACATATATAGTTTTTTTTTTTTTAAAAAAAATCCCTTACTTTGTCAAATGGGTTCTTTCACTGAGGGAGGCCATATTGAGACTCTAACAGAGACTGTAATATGCAAATTTCAGGAGCATGCTCAGATTGTAACACTGCTTTGAGTATTCTACCCAGAATGCCTTGTTTAAGTAAACTCCTCCACTAGAAGTATCCACTAGAAGTGCTGCCACCTGCTAACTTCCAGCAGGGGGCAGCACTACTGTACAGCAGCTAACACACAGGTTTGGCTGATTTGAAAATAGCTTAGAAGGGTTGATAAGCAAACAAGGAATTTGAACTGAGCATGTGCGAGATTTCAGAGCTACAGTTGGCTGGGAAGATATAGGTAGGAGGAGCCAGTGAAATCCAAGATGGCTGCCTCAGCTAGAACTGCAGGGGAGATAGAAGAAGATCTTGCAGAAGGAATAGTGAGCTGATCATTTAAATTATACAAACAATTCTAACTGTTTTAAAAATCGGATTTCTTGAACTTTCACATTGTGTATTTACTTAGTAAATGATTTTGGTCATGATTGGTGCCCTTTAAGATATGAAGATCCAAATTACAGAAAAATCCATTAACCCGAAATCCCCAGGTCTCAGGCATTCTTTACAGGTCCCATATCTGTACTACGTATATTCATCAGATTTCAGATTTTAAAATTCTTGCCCCATGCCTGCTAGTTTACAGCTCTTCAACAGAAGAGGAAGGAGGAGAAATATCTACTGTATTTTTCATTTCCTACTGGGGTGAACAATAACAAAGCTGCATATCAGGTATCATTCCTCATACGTAGGGTTGCCACCTGTCCGGTTTTGACCCAGACAACCCAGTTTTTGGAAAGGCTCTCTGGATCAAAACTGCCTGCACTCCAAGCGGGGACGCCCGCAAGGATCTTCTGCGCCTAGGGCGCGCGCTCCACGTCCATCTGTGTCTTAAATGGCGCAAATTTCAAGTATATTTAAAGGGACAGTTTTACTTTGATCATTGCCCGTGATAGGACTTGTTTTCCTGGTGCCTCTGAGCCTTTTGTGCATCTGTTCCTGTTTGTTATTAATCTCCTGTTGTGACCATCCTGTTATCCATACTCCGACCCAGCCTGTATCTTGACTACTCCTTCTGCCTGATCCTATTCTGATTGACTACCCAGTTTTGACTCTTTGCCTTCCTGACGATCCTAGTTATCTGCCTGCCTCGACCCAGCCTGCCTGACTACAATTCTGCCTTATCCTGTTGTACCGTGACCTTCGGCCTAAACTAACTTTAACTACTGTCGTGCCCCTTTGCTTGCCAGAACTCCTCGCCTTGCTCCTCTCGAAAAGTCCAGGTGGCATCTGAGTATGCTGAGGGCTCCTCCCGAAGCCAAAGGCGGTCACACTACTGGTGAATCTGAGCCGAGACCAGGGAGCTTGGCATTAGTTCTGGTTTAGGGTGCCGACCGTGACTGCTATTTGTTTTCCTTCTCTTGAGATCACCAGGAAAATGTTTAAGAAATGCTGAACCATAGATGTGTGATATTTATAGTTGCCAATAAAAGAAAGAAAGCAGCTTTTGCACGGGTCAAAATGAATATCAAATAACCTCCTTCCTGGAAGAACTGTATTTAATATACGCGTTACCTTTAATGATCATTATCTGACCCTGTGTCCTTTGTTACTGGAACGAACAATTAAAGTTTTAAAATAAATCCACAAATTGTAGCAAGACGTGACTCAGCACGCAGAAGTAAACAACCTGATACTGTATCCCGGATCAAAAAATAATGGGCCGATCAATAACAGCGTGTTACATTCATCACACTGTATTTCGTACTGTACAGGTCATTAAAGATCTCTTTACAGAGATGCCCTGATCTGTTTAATGCCCTTCTCACTTTGTGAATATAGAGAACATTGACTTTGCAGATAAGATACCAAAAGGGGAAGCAATTATGATGGAATTGTAGGGAGGGGATCTGGATTATGGGTAAAAAATACATTGAATTGTGTGTGCAATTGCGTTTGCGACTGCTTTGTAAATTTATTATTTGGTACCCCAGAAACATTTTGCATTCTTGTGTTACTCACAGGGGGTTATTTACTAAACTCCAGTAGGGCTCATTGGGCCAAAACTCAAATTTTTCCTTTTTTTTAATTAAATTTTTTGATGCAGCAAAATGCTAGAATCGGAAAATCCACCATCTTAGACCTTCTGAAGTTGTGTATAAGTCAATGGCAGAGGTCCCTATCCTATTTTAACATTTCTGTGGTCTGCTCTGGAATTAGCCCTAAAATCTGACCTTTTTGTGGTTTTTGGGCAAAACCCCGAAAAAATTCAGACTTTTTGGGAAAAACTCAGAAGAAGAAATTGTACAATTTGGGTTTGCACTCCATTTTAGTTTTACCTGACGCGATTAAATCAAGCTTATTTAAATAATAAATAAGGCTAAATTGTGTATTTTAGTTTAGTCTTACTTTTTTTATTTAAAAATATAAAAGATATTCTGCTATAGGCACTAGCCTTAATACCAAAAAGGTGGGAACCTTTTCCACCTTCACCACCATAATAATAAAATAGTATAGCTAAATAAAAATACATTGTGGTAGAAAAACACAGCGTGGTAGAACAATCTATATACTTGGCCCGGCCGGCCTATATATTTTTTTATTTAAATAATCAGAAAAATGTGGATTTGAGTAATTAACCCTCTTACATTGGAATGTGGCTCATAAGTAAAAAAGGTTGGGGTTTGATGAGATGGGAGTGGAAGAACTTGAATGGTCTGTGTAGACTGTAGAGCCTTGATCTCAACCCAACCAGGCCTTATTTCCAACATCAGTGCCCAACTTTATAGGTATGAATGGGAGTGAATCCCAAAGACAACGAAACTTATCCTTTGTAGAAGAGTAGAGACTATTTAACTTGAAAATAATGGATCTACTGTGCTTCAAACTTGAAGTGGTGCATGAAATCAACTTGAATTAACTGAAAGAGTAGAGACTATTAGTGATGGGCGAATTTGCTCCGTTTCCCTTCGCCGGAAAATTCACAAATTTCACGCTACTGCTACTGCAACTGGTGATGGGCGAATTTTTCTGGATTCATTGAGATCTGGCATAGTGCCGAGAGACTGGCGAATTGCTAATGTGGTACCTCTATTCAAAAAAGGATCCTGTTCTCAGCCTCAAAACTATAGGCCAGTTAGTCTGACGTCAGTGGTAGGAAAGCTTTTCGAAGGGTTAATAAAGGATAAGATACTGGATTTCATAGCAAATCATAATACTATGAGTTTGTGCCAGCATGGTTTTATGCGTAATCAATCTTGCCAGACTAACTTAATTTCTTTTTATGAGAATGTAAGTAGAGACCTCGATTCTGGGATGGCAGTGGATGAGATTTACTTAGATTTTGCTAAAGCATTTGATACAGTGCCACACAAAAGGTTACTGGTTAAATTAAGGAATGTTGGCCTGGAACAAAGATATTTGTACCTGGATAGAGAACTGGACTAGGTCCCTTGCTTTTCAACTTGTTTATTAATGACCTGGCGGTGGGCATTGAAAGTACTGTTTCTATTTTTGCAGATGATACTAAATTGTGCAGAACTATAGGTTCCATGCAGGATGCTGCCACTGCACTTTGGCAAAAATAATATAAATGCAAGTTATACACTAAATGGCAGTGTGTTGGGAGTTTCCTTAAATGAGAAGGATCTAGGGGTCTTTGTAGATAACACGTTGTCTAATTCTGGGCAGTGTCATTCTGTGGCTACTAAAGCAAATAAAGTTCTGTCTTGCATAAAAAAGGGCATTAACTCAAGGGATGAAAACATAATTCTGCCTCTTTATAGGTCCCTGGTGAGGCCTCATCTGGAGTATGCAGTGCAGTTTTGGACTCCAGTCCTTAAGAGGGATATAAATGAGCTGGAGAGAGTGCAGAGACTAAGTGCAACTAAATTGGTTAGAGGGAGGGAAGAGTTAAATTATGAGGGGAGACTGTCAAGGTTGGGGTTGTTTTCTCTGGAAAAAAGGCGCTTGCGAGGGGACATGATTACACTTTACAAGTACATTAGAGGACATTATAGACAAATGGCAGGGGACCTTTTTACCCATAAAGTGGATCACCGTACCAGAGGCCACCCCTTTAGACTAGAAAATTCACAAATTTCACGCTACTGCTACTGCAACTGGTGCCGGAGTCCATTTTTTTGCCAGCGAATTCGCGCCCGTTTCGCTAATTTATTAGCTGGCGGCGAATGGCGCAAATTCGCTGCGAATTGCGCCTGGTGAATAAATTCGCCCATCATTAGAGACTATTATAGCAGCGAAGAGAGGACCATTGCAGTTACAGTGATATCACCCCCTCCACTTTTCCCCCCAGCAGCCAAACAAAAGAACAATGGGAAGGTAACCAGATAGCAGCTCCCTAACACAAGATAACCGCTGCCTGGTAGATATAAGAACAACACTCAATAGTAAAAACCCATGTCTCACTGAGACACATTCAGTTACACTGAGAAGGAAAAACAGCAGCCTACCAGAAAGCATTTCTCTCCTAAAATGCAGGCACAAGTCACATGACTGGGGGCAGCTGGGAAATTGACAAAATGTATAGCCTCACGTCAGATTTTAAAACTGAATATAAAAAAATCTGTTTGCTCTTTTGAGAAATGGATTTCAGTGCAGAATTCTGCTGGAGTAGCACTATTAACTGATGCGTTTTGAAAAAAACATGTTTTCCGATGACAGGATCCCTTTAAGGTATTTTTAGGGCCCCCAAATTGCCTGCGGACTCCATAGACTGTCTTGCATTTAATATACTCTGGCCCATAAATATGCAAGTGCCCCTTTAAATTGAACAAGTTGAACTGTGCTGTATTTGGACCTTTAACAGTTAAGAATATAAGAGATGAGATCAAAATGACCCAAGTGCTATAGCCCTTGGGTACATGCTTGGTGTACTTTATTTTGCCCTAAGGTAGCTCAAAGAAATCAGAAATTACCCCTATTACAGTATACCTAGTGCTAGGAAACAGCCCAAATATCATAAAACAGGTAAAAGACAAATGAGATGCCTGTACATTTAATAGAACAGAATATGTTCATGGAAAAGCAAACACAATGAAAGTGTATTACAAGCTGAACTTTGTATGTCAGTGACACATTTAATGGGCTTTGTCCATCCATCTTCATGTCACCTCCTGCAGGAAAGGCATCTGTAGCCTTGGTTCAAGGGATATAGATTAGTTCAAACGTGAATTCCAAGACTCAACCTCAAAGGACCAGAGCAGTTTACACCATGAAATCAGCATATGCAGCGAATGTAGCATTGATGTATGGGTGTATTACTGTGCAGGATGACCTCCGGACCTCCTGTTAATGGAACTCCCTGCTGGCTTATCATTCATCCCACCCTGCCAGTTCTAATGCCGTTCAGTCGGCTGTTGTTTAATGTTCCCTGGACTCCACCCAAAAATATAAGTGCAATGCGCCCCCAGTGTAGCCTCCTGTCCCTGAGTCATTTTCAGCAGTGCTTGTCCATGTTAGCATAAGAATCTTTGTATATATACAGATGAAGCCACTTGGATTTGTGAGTTAAATGCGTCATGACTCAGGGGTAATTGAAGAAACTGTGTTATCTTAAGTCATCTTAACTCATTTAATGCATTTAACCTTTTCATTAGCATACCAAAGCTCCATTGTTCACAATGGTGAATGCTTTAATTAGATGGGATGTTGTGACGCAGTTTTCTGTGTTAAATGAGATAAATGGGATATCTGTGTTTAGTTATTCTGTGTCAAACAGACAAACCAAAGTGGCTGCATCTGTAGTAACCATTATAATCAATTTATCCATCTGATTTACAGTACAGGTAAGGGATCCATTATCCAGAAAGCCGTTATACAGAAAGCTCCAAATAATGTCCGTCTCCCATAGACTCCATTTTATTTTATATATATATATATATATATATATATATATATATATATATATATATATATATATATATATGGAAAACTCCTGATATTAGCTTTCCAAACAGAGGATAGTGGACATAATCTATTCAATAGCAATGTTGCTTTACCCAAATGTTGCTGGACTCCAAATCTCAGCATACTGCAACATATTATATATACTCAAACCAGCACTGTTTCAAAAAATGTTCCCTAACTTTACTGGGTCAGTGACCCACTAAATGGAGGAGGGTCTATTGCAGATTAAGTTTGAATATAGAAGGCAATTCAACAGGATGCTAAAGGAGGCTGTACTGGATAAAGCCTTTAATCGAGGCTGTATTGGATAGATCTTGTGTGCAGTAGGCTGGGCAGCATGTGCCCGGGAAGTATATGATAGACTTACAGATTGATAGATCATATAATGGCCACTTGAAGACTCTGTCAAGGTAAAACTATAATACTGTATCATGTGCATTCATTTTTCTGTACCTGTACAGTAGGAGAGCTCTTGGGAATGAATCTATCCATGTATGTGAACAGGCAAATAAAACACTTTAAGGCTTTCCTCAAAACAATATCATTCTCTGACACATCTGGTGTTTGCCTTTTGTTGTTTGCACGGGAATTATTCCTGATCATCTGCTTTGACTGCTGTATTGTGATTAACCATAAACCAATGTCATTAACCAGTGGACCATGCGGGTTCCTAGAAGGTTTACTTTGTGCTTTATGTGGTGAGACTTAGGGAAACCAATACAGAATGCAGATGCAGGCTTGAGCTTGTATAAATATTATAATCAAGTGCCACCATAGATAAACTATATGAACTCAAAGACATGTTAACAGGGAGGTATTTAATCACTTTATACCAGGGCGTTTTCTGTATTTTCCAATAAACATATGGTAAAACAGGATAGTGTTACCCCATGAAAATTCAATATTAATGTTATAAGTGGGGATGGGCGAATTTTTCCACCTTATTTCGCCGAAAATATGACGCCAATAGACTTGCATGACGTTGTGAGTCAAAATAAAAAGACGCAAATCAAAATTTTTTTGACGTCCATAGACTTTAATGGGCGTTGGCGACATTTCGCCGGCAGCAAATTTTTGTCGAAACGAAACGGGTCAAATTCGATAGTTATAAGGGGTCAATTACTACATGCAGGGTATGGTGCAAGTGCACTCGGTACTGCTATATCCATGAGAGGTGGGTGACAGAAGAATGTAGCAAATATTTGCTTATTATGGAGTCTATAAAAGATGGTCTTCCCATAACATGGAGCTTTTTAGATCATGGGTTTCCAGATATGAGATTTCATACCTAATTAGATTATCAGGACAAAACAGTATCAACAAAGGGTGAAGGGAGGGGGGTTGTATTATCTAATTATCTACCTTGCCAGGACCATCATGGAGTAAATTCAGTTTCCATGTTTATCTCAAGAAACAAAAAAAAACAAGTGATTAAAATAATTGGCAAAAAGTAATTTTTAAAATATTTTATCCCACCAACTGCCGCTGGGTCTGATGACGTCACTAAGTCACAGCATTACCAGAAGGAGTCTGTGGCAGGAGAATCCAGATAAGAGAGAACAAGGCACTATGTTTACAGATAGGATCTGTAGACATGTCATCCACCTTTCATGGAAGAACAATGTAGTAGGACAAGCAGATGACCTTTAACAGAACAGTAAAGATTCATTTTCATGAGCCGTCACTGTTAGTTCTGTAGAAGGAATATGATATAAACTATATTATGCCAACCAAATTAAGAAATTAGATGAAAGCCAGGGGAGTTGTGCAAGAAGTGTTTTAAATTTGATAAATTAAGAGAATTAGAGCTTTGTTAAAGTGCCACAAAGAGATTTGTTAGTGTTCAGCTTAATGTTCTAGCAAGCAATCATGCCCAAAGCTCTCTGGCTCGGAATCACCTACTGTCTGTGTGTGTTGCTGTATTATGGAAAATAGTATAAATTAACCACTGAAAGCTCAATGTGAACCTTTCGATATTTATTTAAGCCACATTTACAAAAAAAATACATAAATACCTAGTCTAGAAATTAAATATTCAAAAAAAAAAATTCGAAGAGTTCCTGTGCCAGACTGGAGGTACAAGAGCGCACCTAGAAGCCCTCAATGGAGATCAATACTTCCAAAGAAGCCTACTGGCACCCTTCTTGAGTTACAGAGAATGTGGAGACTGGAACTGAGAATGCCCAATCTATGGCAGTCCAGAATTCACTGAGCATGTGCAGCACCACCAACAAGTAGACTAATGCATCTCCAGGGGTCACAGGCATGGGGTTGGGAAAAGGCACATTTTTTCTAAAGGGGCCCAGATTTATATGTATATTTATATATTAAGGGAATCATCTAGACCAGAGGTCCCCAACCTTTTTTTACCCATGTTCACGTTCATATGCAAAAAGAGTTGGGAAGCAACACCAACATGAAAAAAAAGTCCCGGGTGTCAGATAAGGGATAAGATTGGTTATTTGGTAGCCTCTATGTGGACTGACACAGTGTTTGGCAGTACAATTGGTTTTATGCAACTAAAACTTGCCTCCAGGCCTGGAATTCAAAAATAAGCACCTGCTTTGAGTCCACGGGGAGCAACATCCAAGAGTTTGGTGAGCAAAATGTTGCTCGTGAGCCACTGGTTGATGATCTCTGATCTAGACCCACCTCAAACAGCATGGAGACCCATTTTTGTGTCTTGACCCATATGTTAACAGATCTATGGGGGCAAATACAGCTTAGAGCAGACATTTTTTAAACTAGCCTGGCAAGTTTAAAGGGGGCCAAATAATGCAGAAGCTTGACCTATTAACAAGCAATAACCAGTATCCCAATTAGTCCATATCCAAAGAGAATGTTGCATTTATTTCCATGACACTTGAGGCAGAACTGCTTCCATGTCTTTCTTGAGAAATATGGCTGTCTGAAAGCCCTGTTCCTCAAGTCATGTAAATTCGCCCTGTCACTCAAACTGTATATAAATCACATATATTATTGGACTTGTTGTGTTGGAGCTGTGGCAGCAATTTGAGCTATATTTATGGTATGTAACTTTTAAGGTTTTTTTTTAATCAACACATTTAACATGTGATAACACTTTTTTCCCACCAGCTCTGCTAAAAAACAAAGACTTGCAACCTACAAAGGCAGATGGTGACACTCTAAAACGATTCAACATTCGCGTCATCTTGACAATCAGCAGAATTGAGTGAAAAGTGTGATTTGAAACCTGCTTTTTTATCAAAAAAGCACTCAGTGACAGTGACATTGATATGTAACCATGGTCCTCCAGATGTCCTACTGGTGTTTTACAACAAGGACATCATACTGGAGTTCCTCCAATATCTACCACCCAGTATTGGAGCCCATTGTGCAACTAAATCCCTTACAAACTATGTAAGAGTGTTTAAAGACCCACTGATATGCATACAAATAAATATTTATCACTTGCTTTGTTCTAACTAGCTTGTATGCAGGTGTTGTTGGCTCCATTGCTGAAGAGACTGTTCTTTATGGTTGTCTAGACAGAACAGTTGAAAAGTTAATAAAGCTCCTCTTAGTGCTCATGCACGGAGCACTTTTGCCCAGGGGAGCGGCTGCATGGTGTGAGGTTCAGAGGGCAGAATCAGGGGGTGCAAGCCAGCATTGCCCTTATCTTCTCCCCTGTCATTACACCTGCCACTTCCTAACTTGCATGTGCCAATGACTCAGAAATTAGGGGATGGGTAATGAGTAGGTAGGGGTGCCTAAGTCCCCCCACCCTTCATGAATACAGTGCTGCTGCATGCAGGTGGCTCTGTATTCATCAGCACAGCCGTGGGTCTCTGCGTTCTATTTCAAATATTCTGGGGAAATTATAGATAGCAGCTGTTTTTTGCACTTTGCACAATAACGAGTAAAATAATCTATTGGTAAGCCTGAAGCTACTGGACTTGGAGAGTAATTCTTAAAAAATTTTGCCATTCATCCAAATGGCCCATCTCCTTCAGTGCCATGTATTGCATTGCCCCTTCCTCGTCTGTGAGAATAAGTGAAGTGCAGGAAGAAATAAAACACAATTCAGAATAAAGTACAGTTCAGCAAGGAGTTGTACATTATTTATGGTGCACAGCCAGTGGCACTGTCTTACTGCAGTTTATGGAAATGGCCTGCCTTCCAGCAAAATAGGTGGATATGATGCTGCATTTGTCCCCCTCTAGCAAAGATTAACCTTTAAATGCAACAACAATTAAAGAATTTAATTATAATTATAATATCTCTGTTTATTTTTTTTAATTTTGGAGTGATACTTTTGCCTCAAATGTTCCTGTATGATTGTGCCATTTGAAATACAGAGACCTGCAATTGCATCAACTGATCGAGTGCTACCTGCAATGCTACATTTATGATGGGTGGGTAGGGGTTGGCACCTAGGCAGGAATCGAACCTAGAACCCCAGCAATGCAAGGGAGTAATACTACCTGTAACTGACCTGTGACAAGCACTGGGGATATTGATTTGAGTTCTTTCTAAATCCAGAAAGGATTTAGGAGATATTCAAGGAACCAAGAAGTCTGCACCTGACAATAGGCAGAGGAACAACAGGCAGCAGCAGCTTTAGGACATAATCCAGTCACCCAGGCTCCAATACATCTTCACACACACCTACATGAGAACAATAGGGATTTACTGGGAGGCTTGGCCAGTAGGGGCATAAAAAGAGTCTCACAAACAGAGAGTTAGTCTTCAGAGATAGAGGAAAGGTCTTCTGCACATTGGTTCTACACCTCAACCACTCTTGACCATTATCTGCGTGGACTTTTCTTGGAACCGTGAAAAGACTTTTGTTGGCCTTTTTTTCGTTATCCATAGAAGGATTTGTTACTGTTGTATTATCGGTGGACTTACAATATAAACTGGAAAAATTCCACTGGGCTACTCTCCAGTGCTCCTACATACTCCTGTTCTAGTCATTTTCATGACACTACCCATGGTACTACTCCACTGCCTATGTAACCACCCAATGAGCAACATTTCTTCTGCCCTGATTACAAGCCACACTTGATGATTTTTTAAACTTAAAGGAGAACTAACCCCTAAAAATTAATATGGCTTAAAATGCCATACTTTATATAATGAGCTTATCGCACCAGCCTAAAGTTTCAGCTTGTCTATAGCAGCAATGATCGAGGACTTCAAACTTGTCACAGGGGGTCACCATCTTGGAAAGTGTCTGTGACACTCACATGCTCAGTGGGCTCTGATTGGCTGTTGAGAAGCTAAGCTTAGGGCTCGTCACTAATTATCCAGCAGAAAATGAGCTTCCCCTGTAATATAAGCTGATGCTACAGGTTTGCTGATTATTAAATTCTGATGCTAATTGCACTGGTTTCTGTGCTGCCATGTAGTAATTATCTGTATTAATTACTAATCAGCCTTATATTGTGACATTTCTATTCTATGTGTACTGTATATTGTGAGTGGGTCCCTAAGCTCAGTAAGTGACAGCAGCACAGAGCATGTGCAGTGAATCAGCAGAAAAGAAGATGGGCAGCTACTGGGGCATCTTTGGAGACACAGATCTTTACTGCTAAAGGTCCGTGGTTGCCTTGGGCTGGTACAGAAGCACAAAACATCATGTACAACATTTTTTGCTACTTCTTTAGTTAGGCTTTAGTTCTCCTTTAACTGGTAATTTGTGGTTGAAAGGACATAGACTGACCCAAGTCATGTGATTCCAGGCAAACAGAAATGTAAATGTGCAGGAAAAAAAGAAAGCAAATCACTTCATTATTTCAGAGCATTAAACACAAATACCTGCTATCATAGTTTAATAATAGAGTGTCTAAAACGCTGTTAAACTATGAATAGATTTTGCCACTGAACAAAGGATTTAATTACTGAGATGCCGGCACATGGATTCAGTTGTGTTGCTCCGGCCCTCACTGCAGGGAAATTAACATCACAATGGGCAGCGGATCGGCAATACATTATGGGCACCATGATCCGGGAGCTCCGTAAGAGAGAACGGTGGTATTGCTGTAGCGCCAACTCTCAACTGGCAAAAGCAACACATATATACGATATGTTGCAATACTAAAGTGGAATTATTAGTCATCCGCTAATTAGCAGGGTAAGCTGTTGGAAGCCTAAACTCAAAAGGAAAATGTTAATTAGATTATAATTTATGTTGAGCATTCCTGAGCATAACTACCGGATCCCCATCTACAAGAAATTGAACTTTAGAAATACAATCATTTGCATTTTATGAGGCCATTTTTCTCTTAAAACACAATGGTGGAGACAACCCAATACTTTGTTACTGTCTGACAAACGATTTTAGCAATAGGCTAAAGTGGTTACAACTTTTTTATGCCATTCACAAATGGACTTGTAGAAAGCACCACAGCGCTTGATTAAAGGGGTTGGTCACCTTTAAATAAGCTTTCATTATGATTTAGAGGCGCAAATTCACTAAGCGCCGAAGCGCCGAATGCTAGCGTTAATTCGCTAGAGTTTGGCATTTTCGCTACTGCGCAAATTCACTAACGAACGCTGGCGTATTTTCGCTAGTGTTACTTCGCATCCTTACGCCAGGCGAATTTTCGCTAGCGATGTAACTACGCAAATTCACTAACTTGCGCAGTGTACTGAACGCTACCTTTTACGCTAGACTTCCTTTGCCACCTCAGACCTGGCGAAGCGCAATCAATAGAGTAGATTGTTTCAAAAAAAGTAAATTTTTTTTCTAAGTCCCAAAAAACGCTGGCGTGTTTTCTACATGATGGGTGATAGGCTGAAAAAGATCGAAAATATTTTTGGGGCTCCCCTCCTTCCCCCCTACATTTCCTGACTCATGGCAACTTACCTAGACAGTGGGCACATGTGTAGGGCAAAATAAAATATTTATTTGCTGATTTGAAGGTTTTCTTGGCATTTGTAGTGCTGATACGTGTTCCTCCATTGAAATTTGAATTTCGCGCCGTATGCAAATTAGCCTTCGCTAGCGTAACTTCGCTATATATATAGCGAATCAATGGTAGCGCAACTTCGCAACCTTACGCTACCCCTGTGCGCAACTTCGGATTTTAGTGAATTTGCGGAGCGCTGGCGAAACTACGCCTGGCGAAGTGCGGCGAAGTTGCGCCTGGCGCAACTTCGCATCTTAGTGAATTTGCCCCAGAGAGTGATATTCTGAGACAATTTGCAATTGGTTTTTAATTGTTATTATTTGTGTTTTTTGAGTTATTTAGTTTTTTATTCAGCAGTTCTCTAGTTTGCAATTTCAGCGTCTGTTTTTTTCTAGGGTCCAAATTCCCCTAGCAACCATGCATTGACTTGAATAAGTGACTGAAATATGAATAGGAGAGGCCTGAATAGAAAGACGAGTAATAAAAAGTAGCAATAACAATAAATTTGTAGCTTTCTAGAGAATTTGATTTTTGGATGGGGTCAGCAACCCCCATTTGAAAGTTGAAAGGGTCAGAAGAAAAAGACAAATAATGAAAAAACTATAAAAATAAATAATGAAGACCAATTACAAGACTGCTTATAATTGGCCATTGTATAACATACTGAAAGTTAACTTAAAGGGGAACTACACGTTTAAAACTATGTAAGTGCACTCAAAAAAAGAGACCCAATGCTTTAATTAAGCACTACTGACTTGCTGCAAGCAAATCACAGCTAATTCTGTCATTAAGTCCAACTGAAGCCACCTTGGCTTATGATGACATCATAAGGTGTGGACTCCAGCTACTCTATCCCAAAAACACTATTTCAGAAATGATGAAGGCCAGCTTTCTGGAGGCCAAAGTTACTCTTGCTACAACTTGGCAATGATAACCCACATGCAAAGTGGCAGTTCATTTTTGGACAGAAACTTCCCAACTTATGAGTTCCATGACTTTGAGGCCGGCCTGCAGCTCACTACTGGGAAATGACTCACCATTCAGTTGAACTGAATAAGCAACTGTGTGAGTAGTGAAACAATTTCTAGTCAAGTTGCTCTAGACTTGCACCTTCTTCTGCATCCCTCTGTCACTTTTTTGGCCTAAATGGTTAACATGAACATGGGCTGACTAATTGACTTATTTACTAACTGAGCCCACATAAGCTGGCCGATAGGATCTACCGTGTAAAATAACCTTTTGGGAATATGTTTGTCAATTATAATCAATGAATACATTTTGATTTAGGACTCAAGGAAAAAAAGGAAATAGAGACACATTTATAAATGTTGTTATTATTTTTCCCTATTTTCTGGGAAAGTGATTAGACACAGGTTCAGCCTTGCATAATATTCCATTGTATTCTTCCTCTCTGACTATAGCTCTCTCTTAGCGGGAAAGGCCTCATACATGTGCTTATAACCTGCACAGAAATATACCATAACACAGGTATTTCCTACTAGAAATGGATTTTAGATTAGAAATGTAGGTTTCGTTACTGGGGCGTAACTACAGAGGAAGCAGACCCTACCTCTGAGGTATAGGGCCCCCACAAGGCCCTAATTAATGAGCAATTTCAATATATACTGTATATATATATATAGTTTAAACAGGGAATCCTCTGAATATTTTGGAGGCCCTAAAATTTATTTGGTGTGGGGCCCGGTAACATCTAGTTACACCACCACTGTTCCATTCCAATTATTCTCCTAATTAGGGCCAATACTTTCTGAAAAGATTACATTATAAGCTTTGTTTGATAATGGTAATACAAAGGAACATCCTAAATAAACTCCCCTTAAAGAGATACGGACATCAGAAATTAAACTCTTTTTTACATCTATCATAATATTGCTACTTATAGTATTTGCACAATGCTTTTACATTACCTGTCTGATGCCCCATGTTCCTGTATGAGGGGGCTGCCATATTTGTGCAGCAGGAGTCCGTTAGAATTAGAAACTTTAACTTACAGGAATAGAAGGGACAGTCAGGTTGGCAAAACAGTCAGGTTTAGGAACTTCAACTAACAATTATTTACAAAAACAAACCTCTCAGGAAAAAACGATCAACATGACCTACAGGTAACATTTAATGTACATTTATATTTTAAAAAGTAGTTTTTTTAGTGTCAATATCACTTTAAACACTTATTTGGTAACTGCTGGCAATTTAGGCCCACAATCAAAAGTAGTTGCGACTGAAAGATATTGATAGTTATTTCTGCACAGTGGGACCATCATTTAGAAGACTGATTGACGCTACTGTGAAATACTATATTCCTGGGTGAGCTGTTACCACTGGTGTCCTAGGGGACTCATCAGGCAGGCTGACCCCTAACCCTAAAGGCAGGTGAATGTTTTTTTATTGCTGCTTCATTCAGTCAAGCTCATGAGATATCAGTCTTGAAGTCCCCACTTGACACCATTGATGGCATGCAAAACCATATAGCTGTGCAGCACATACTGCATATCCGTTAGGAAGATACTACAATACAAGTACATTGGCTTTTGTGGCGATAACAACACCCCTAATTAAGCACAGAGAGATAATTTCATTTTTCAGTTTCCTCTTCTGTGTTTATGTCCAGCCTTTGATTTTCTTCATTCTGTAGCTAACCGCCAGACTATTCTCCATTATTAGCGGCTGGTATAAAGAGCAGAACAAGACATTATGCATAACAGCATGGGTTCTCTACAGAATTCTGGAGGTGATTGATAGAACAATTTCAGCATTTAAGATTTCAAGCAGCTGCAAAAAAAAAAAAAAAAAGGCAGAAGAAGAAGACAATAAGACAAGAACATGATCGCTGACAGTTAATCTATAAAGGAAAACCAAGAAGACCCTTCGGGGAATGCTAAATCCTTCCAGTAGAATTGTAGAGATGGGCTGTTAACAGATTCTAGACAGTTTATGCCTGCCATGTTTTTGTATTTAGGTTTTTGTTTTGTTTGGACAGTTCACAGCTTGGTTTAATTTGACCATTGTCAGGACACCTGAAATGTTATGTAGAGGAAGCACTGGAGAAGCATTGTGAAACAGGTGTCATGGTTTTGGGAGTTCTTTGAAGGCATAAATCACTACTTGCCCATTTAAAAAAATGAAAACCTATTTATACTTCTTGGATGTCAAAAGCTAAATTTCACTCATGATATATGCCAGAGATGCTTAGCCTTACAGTCAGGAACCAAACTTGGGTTACCATGCTTGTGTCACAACTTTTAATGCAATTACATTTCCTTTGACAAAACTACATTTTAACAAGAATTACATTTTAAACTATTGGGCAGCGTCAATATGTTTGGCACCCTCACTATGACAAATCACTAAACTTCTGGCCTGGACCTCTTCAATAATGACTCCATCAGCCCAGTGTATTGTCTTTAAACCATATACTTTCTTCTGCACTGCCATCTTTTATCTTCTTCTCAATTATCCCTCATGCTGAGTAAAGATTAGATAGACCTTCTTGCCTGGGCTGGAGTGTCTCTTCTATAAAAATTGCTCCAGCCCAGAGTATTTTCTACTGGAACAATACCTTCATGTTTTAGCCTCTTCTCTTGTATCCCTTTTACTGATTAAATCTTTTATAGACCTTCTGGCCTGTAACAGTGGACCTCTTCCATAATGACTGCAACTTCTAACTTGAAATGACTTCTAACCATGTACTTTCCTTTACACCACCATCTTTTATCTTCTTCTCAATTATCCCTCATGCAGAGTAAAGAGAGACTCATCTATAACAATTGCACCAGTCCAGTGTTTCTTCTAGAACACTACACCACTATGTTTTAGCCTCTTCTTAAGTATCTCTCACTCGGATTAAAGCTTAGATAGAACGTCTGGGCTGGTGGTCTTCTTCAATAAAGATTGCACCAGCCCAGTGTATTTTCTTTAAGAACACTATTCTGCCATGTTTTATACCTTTTTTACGTGTCTCTCAAACTGATTACAGTCTAGATATACCTTCTGGCCTGGGCTGGAGGCTCTTCTACGAATTTTACCCCAGCCTATGGAACTTCTTCTAAAACACTATTCCACCATGTTTCTTCCTCTTTTGAAGTGTCCGTCATATTGATTAAAGCTTGGTTTAACCTTCTGGCCTGGGTCAGTGTGCCTCTACCATAAAAACGGAACCAGCCCAAATAACTTCCATTTAGAACATTACACTATCATGTTTAATCCTCTTCTAAAATATCCCTCATGCTGGCTAAACCTAAGCTAAACCTTCTGGGAAGGGCTTGTGGGCCTCTTCCATAAAATATTGAACCAGCCTGGGGTATTTTCTTCTAGACTATTGTGCTACCATGTTTCATCGTCTTTTCAGGTACCCCTTGTGCTGATTAAAGCTAGACACATACAGTAAGCTCACCAAAAGTACTATTCTGTTCATGTAAACCACCCAGGGTAGAGCTTTGGAAAAACATCAAACAGTCTGGAAATTTCTAACCAACAAACTGTTTAGAAACTGTCTATGGAATCTTCTTCTGATGGATTAAGCTGAGACATTACTTTGTCAATCTTTTGAATGGAGCTGGGTAGAGAAGACAGAAGTGGCATTACGAATATGAAGGAGGAAAGCACACCGTGGGAGAAGGTGTTGATTGCAAGTTCTGATGAGCTAAACGGTTTCACAGTAGACCTGAGAAATCATGACATCTTTTGTGCATGAGTCTGGAGTTTTTATTTATCCACCTAGAGATAAAGTTTCCTATTATAAAAGAAAAAAAAAACATACAAACAAACTGTTAAAACTTTGAGTTAATGATGGGTAGGAAGTTAATGCCAAGTCTGCAATGAGGTAGAATAACCTGCCATCAGAATATTTGTATCTCTGTTCCAAAGTTCTTTTTTTCATTGTTTGCAATTGAGTATCAGGGAAAAACTCTCCATTTATTTCACCTTTAGAAGTTGCAATTAGTACTAATGAGTAGGGAAGTGCCTTATATATGACCAGGGCAACATCAAGGGAAGCAATACTTTTCTACCAAGCATGTTGAATCAGCAAAGAAGAAACACACTAAGGGTTATTTAATACCCATAGGCAGATTTGCATTAAGGCTAGGAGAGACTAAGCCTCCCAAAGTCTGTGTAGCACCTTTATAAAATAAATGGAGGAAAACACACATAAAAGCTTGCTCCCTGATCCTTGTCAACTGTGTGGTGAGAAGCAGGGGTGGGATTTTGAGGAACTCTGAGAGTTTAAGTCTGGGTATTACTGCTGGGGAATTGATTGGAAAGGCTAACTTTGAACCTCCCTCCAGCTAATCCAATTCCAGCACGGTGCACCGGGACTTGAACTTGAGGGTAAAATCAGCAGCATCAAAAGGAGATGTTGTCTAGATCTGGAATTTGTGTTAGAATAATAAAGTTTCTGTGTTGATATCAAGGTAATCAGCCCCCCACCCCCTGAGCCAATTTCAGACTTTACGTAGATGCTTTGATAATCTTCTTTCAGAAACTGATATTTTGTTCTGTGTCCGCCTCCCTAAACAGAACCTTTACTTAGACTAATCCCCTCTGTGCTTGTGGCTTTGCAGCTTTCCCAATGTAGTAGCATTAACCATTTTCTTGCCATAACAAAACATGCTATTTTTTTACTCAAACCCAACCCATGTGGATTAAACATTCCAATAAGCATAGCAGGCTATAAAAACAAGGTGGCTTCCAAAAGGGGTAGAGAGATAAGTGTGCGCAGCAGAGTAAAAGGTAGGGCATGATAGGGGTTAATGCTGAATACAATATTGATTCATCCTGATATATGTTCTGAGGGTATTAATTGCCTGCATTTAACCAGATGTATGTACTAAGGGTCTTAGAAATTGGCACTGCAATTAACCACAAGTTTTATTATTAGTTAATATAGATGGAATTAGCATTTATCCTACATTGTTTTCTGGGGACACAATACATAACATTCACGCAGTATTGAAGTCACTCAGTGTTCAGGGGGTGATGCTATTATCCATTTCTCTCATGGTATATTGTGCTGGAGATGACCGATAGCATACATTAAAGGGCATGTAAAGTCTAAAATAAAATAAGGCTAGAAATGCTGTATTTTGTATACTAAACATAAGTATGAAATTACTACACCACAAGCCTAATCAAACAAATAATTTATGCTTTCAAAGTTGGCCACAGGGGGTCACCATCTTGTAACTTTGTTAAACATCTTTGCAAGACTAAGACTGTGCACATGCTCAGTGTGGTCTGGGCTGCTTAGGGATCGTCATAAATAAAGCTGCTTGAGTTCTGCATGGCTGGGAAGTAAGGCAGGGACTTCATAAATATGCTGTTCATAAATATCATTGTTTCCCTGCAGAGCAGTTAGGGACCGTCTGACAATTCCTATCCACAGCAGTAAATAAAGGGAGAATTTCACTGCATACAGTCAGGTTTCCTATAAAAACTGTACACGTTTTTTAATTAAAGTATATTGGAGATAGGTTTCTTTTTCATTAAAGAAAGTAAAAATGGTATTTTATTTTTTTGCCTTTACATGCCCTTTAAGGGGGTTATTTATGAAACCTTGAATGTATCTAGTCGAGCTTTTGGGGCAAAGGCATGGGAGTTTGGTTGTGTTTTTTTTAGATAAAATATGACATAGATTCGGATTTTAGAACATGGAGCCAGATATGTTCTTAGTTTCCCAGGTGCCTTCAGTCATGTGACTTTTGTTCTGACAAACTTCAGTCACTCTTTACTGCTGCACTGCAAGTTGGAGTGATATCAACCTCTTCCCCTTCACCCCCAAAAGCCTAGAGGCAGAACAATGAGAAGGTAATCAGATAGCAGCTCCCTGACACATGCATTAAAGGAGAGCTAAAGCTTAACTAAAGAAATAGTCTAGAAATGTTGTACATTATGTTTTGTGCTTCTGTACCAGCCCAAGGCAACCACAGCCCTTTAGCAGTAAAGATCTGTGTCTCCAAAGATGCCCCAGTAGCTCCCCATCTTCTTTTCTGCTGATTCACTGCACATGCTCTGTGCTGCTGTCACTTACTGAGCTTAGGGACCCACTCACAATATACAGTACACATAGAATAGAAATGTCACAATATAAGGCTGATTAGTAATTAATACAGATAATTACTACATGGCAGCACAGAAACCAGTGCAATTAGCATCAGAATTTAATAATCAGCCCTGTAGCATCAGCTTTTATTACAGGGGAAGCTCATTTTCTGCTGGATAATTAGTGACGAGCCCTAAGCTTAGCTTCTCAACAGCCAATCAGAGCCCACTGAGCATGTGAGTGTCACAGACACTTTCCAAGATGGTGACCCCCTGTGACAAGTTTGAAGTCCTGGATCATTGCTGCTATTGACAAGCTGAAACTTTAGCCTCCTGCAATAAGTTCACTATATAAACTATGGCATTTTTAGCCAAATTTTTAGGGTTTAATTATCCGTTAAAGATATTTCCACTTGGGGTTGCAAATTCTACCTTATGTCACTTACCTTAAGAGACACCCCTTCTCTTGTAACCCTTTTCTTAACCGGTGTTGGACTGGGACACCAGGGGCCCACCAAAAACTCTCAGACAAGGGTCCCACCCAAAAACCCTTAGACCAGGGCCCACCAAAAAAATCCTTTGACCAGGGGCCCACCAAAAACTCTTGGACCAGGGGCCCATTCTAAATATTATTTTGTTCCTCTCCTTAATCAACCTCTATTCTCTTATGCTCTTTTTTTTTACATACTATAATCTATTTTTCCATCTATTTAGCCTCTTTATTCTCATAGGAAATGGCCATGAAATAAGATACATTTTCAGCAGGATGAGGGCCCACTGACACCTGGGCCACCCGGGAGTTTTTCTGGTATCCCTGTGGGCCAGTCCGACACTGTTCTTAACCCTTTCCTCTCTGCCTTCCTAGCATGTTCAAAGCCTCCCTACCTTACCCTTAGTGTTCAGGTAACACCAATATCATGATTACAGGAGATAATTCCTGACTTAGTGCTGGTGGGTATCATCAACATTACTCTGTATTACTCAGTATTCTGGAAGTCTGCTTAGGTGTTCCCCACATTTCACTTGTGAAACAATAGCAAAACAGGCAGTTAGAATAGTTCAGCTGTCAAACAGCAACAACATTTCCAGCTGGAACAAAAGGTATCACAACACATTCAGTTTCCTTTAGACACGATGATTCAATTGCCTTCGATGTTTGCAAATGTAAAAACTAGTCTTAAAAAATATTCCACGTTGCTGTTCCCTTAATGGAGTTATTGATGGGGTGCAACGATAAATTAAGAGCAGAACAAGGAATGTTTTCAGCCCTTTCTATCGGAGCTTTTTCGGCGACTCTTTATTTTGTGCAATTTAAAGGAAGATGGCAATCCCAGCTGTTCCATGCTGTGTGTTTAACAAGAACACGGTCTCTCTTCAGATAACAAAGCAAGCGATCTGTCAATAGGTAGCATCAGGTCTGGGTTTTGTAATGCTAATTTGCAATGCAGAGATCTGTTTCAGCAGATGATCTGTTTTTGCATGCTGTACCAGGCTTTCATATGGATCGTGTTTGTTTACTATAAATGCATTAGCGACTATTCACCAAGCTGTGCCTTTCCAACATCTGAGGCGAGCTGAGGCTTTATATCTTGTGCCGTGAAGCCCTTTGATGGTTAAAGTGTAAAAGCTCCTCTTCTCTGTATTATATTGTTATTGCCTTATAGATGGGATGCCTGCTCCTCTCCAGCTGTGCCTTACCTATAATATTCTCCATCGACTTGTAGTTCAAAAATAGCTGGAGGACTGTGAGCCCCAGGCCCCTGTCCTAAATTGTTACAAATTTTATCATGTACTCAGTGGAAGAAATGTACAGACATGAGAGGATTACATTAAAGCAGAAGACAGGATGAAAGAAGGGGAAGGACAGGGGTGAATAGCAAGTCTCGTGTTTAAGAGGGGACAATTTGTCACTTTAGGAGTAGATTTCTGAGCATGGGCTCAGAAAATGCTAGCAAAAATTCTCTAGCATTACCGCCTGCAGGGACATCGCTGATTTACTAGTACCACTGGCGCCAATTTGCTAGCGAAAGAGACTAGCGCTAGGGGTCATTCGCACGCTATCTCCAGTCGACTTTTCGCTCTGGCGAATGGTTGTTATTCTGCAAATTCACTAAAGTGAACTGAACGTTACCTCTTTCGCCAGAGTTGACTTCGCCACCTCAGACCAGGGGAAGTGCATTAAAGTAGCTAGATCTTCCTCAATCTTCTGTCACTTACATTATATTCTGTGAGCCGAAAATGCATCAAAGTCCAAAAAAACGCTGGCGTCTTTTCCTTTTTTTTCAGCCTGATTGCCTGCAAAAGACCTAGCTTAAACTTTTTTTTGGGTAACCAGTTTTCCCCATACATTTTAGAGTGGGCTCATGTGTAGGGCATTAGAATAACTCTATTGTCTTTATTAAGGTTCCCTGGACGTGTTTTAAAAGGTGTAATTTGTAAGTATACTTAAATGTCCCGCCCTATGCAAATTGACCTGAGCGTAAGATCCCTAGCGAAGTTTCTCTAGGCAGAAACGAACCCTAGCGCATCTTCACTGTCAAATGCTCAAACGCTAGTGAAAGTCGCCAGCGTTTGTTGACCATGACAAACCGCTGCATTTTAGTGAATTGGCATAGTCTGAGCGCATTAGCGCCTTCCGTAGTGTTGCGATGGGTGCCAAGCGGTCCCTGGTGACAATTCGACCTTTAGTAAATCTGCCCCTTGATCTCAGTGGCCCTCACTGTAGCATGGAGGAAGGGTTAACCATGTAGATTAAACACACACAGAAATGATCTCTCGATAACTTGGGCGGTTTTTAAAACACATAATTAATACGTTATCTGCTGGAAATTGTACAGTCTCCTTGGAGTTACTTCACAGTACAATA
This sequence comes from Xenopus petersii, assembly GCA_038501925.1. NCBI lineage: Eukaryota > Metazoa > Chordata > Amphibia > Anura > Pipidae > Xenopus > Xenopus petersii. The sequence continues at coordinate 148,708,386 of CM076678.1, forward strand.
TTCAATCACTTCCCATAGTTATTTCTCTGGTTTAGGCTCAGCCTGAGTAGGTGAACTGGTTCCCAACGATAGAGAGACGCTTACAGTGGTGCCTTAATATTTCTATCCCTGATCCTCATCATTTAAGTCCCTTCAGCCTATCTTTCCCTCCTATAGTGAGCTTTTACAGAGTTTTTTCCTCACATTATCCACCTCTTCTGAGGCCTACCTCTACCTCAGGATCTCCAGTACCGACCTCCCCCTCCAGCTAGGTTGCCACCTGTCCAGTACAAAACTGCCTGTTTTTCACCTTTGGGCAAGACTGTCCACTGAAAGATGGAGCGGTCAGTCAATCTGCAACCACTGCATCATAGCACTGCCCCTTGATATCATAAGACCACCCTGTAAACATCTTAACCCCACTGCCGCTGTCACACGCCCAGCCCCCGACCCGGATCTTCTTTGTATCAAAGGTGGCAATACTACCTCCAATAAATAGTTTCCAAAGAGAAAAAAACACATAGTGACTCCTTTTTTAAAGACTATGAATTCCTGCCCACCTACATTAATGCCAGGGAATTCTAACTTGGAAAAGGAAAGAGCACCACTTCTAAACTACGCCTGCCATTGTGCATAACCTTTACTCCTCTACAATGGGATAACTAAACGAGATATACTTATACTCATGGTATCTGAAGGAAATAATGTTGGTCTGAGCTAAATGAACACGTGTACAATGGAAAGTTATTCACCGAAACAGAGAAACAGAAAAGCCAGTCAAAAACAGATTTAGATACAGGTATGGGATCCATTATCCATAAAGCCATTATCCAGAAAGTCCCGAAATTCTGGAAGGCCGTCTCTCACATAGACTCCATTTTAATAAAATAATTCTAATTTTAAAAAATGATTTCCCCTTTCTTTGTAATAATAAAATAGTACCTTTTTCTTGATGCCAGCTAAGATATAATTAATCCTAGGTGGATACAGAACAATCCTGTTGGGTTTAATTCATATTTAAATGATTCCTTAGTAGGCTTAGGGCAGAAACACACGTGGAGATTCTAGGAGATTTAGTTGCTCAGCAACAAAACGCCTCTTCTTCGGGAGACTTATCTCCCCAAACTGCCTTTCCTCCAGTTAGAATCTAAATCGCTGGCAGGATGGTATTTGGAGTGCTTCATTTTTCGAAGTCGCCCGAAGTTGCCTCATGAGGAAACTTTGGTCGACTTCGGAAAACAAAGGGATCTGAGTGCCATCCCGTCGACAATTTAAATTCTAGCCAGAGGGAAGGCATTGTGGGAAGATTAGTTGCCAAAAAAGCGCCGATTTGTCCCCGCGCGAGTAATCTCCCTGAATGAATGAATCTCCATGTGTGTCTCTGCCCTTAAAGGGAATGCAAAGGCAGAAATATAAAATCCTATTTTTAGTTTATTTAATGAAAAAGAAACTTATCTCCAATATACTTTGATTAAAAAATGTGTACCGTTTTTATAAGAAACCTGACTGTATGCAGTGAAATTCTTCCTTCAGTTTCTGCTGTGGATAGGAATTGTCAGACGGCCCCTAACTGCTCTGCAGGGAAACAATCATACTTATGAACAGCAGGGGGAGCCCCCGCCTTACTTCCCAGCCATGCAGAACTCAAGCAGCTTTGTTCGTTTCCCTGTAGAGCAGTCGACGAATGTGTTGAAATTTGTATTGGATTTTTTTTTGTCTTTACATCCCCTTAACTGTTTCCAGCTCCAGCTGCAGGGACAAAGATCATGGAGCAAGATTTAAACAGATAAACTGGGGTTCTAGAGAGTTGGAGACGGTTTGTATTAAACAATACAAAAACTATGGACCCAGTGCAGTCTGTATATTCTGATTATTAATCAGTCTTGCTGTATCGGCTTCTGGCAGATATTATTTGACTTGTGCTGTTTTGATAATTTATGACGATCTCTAAGCAGCCCAGACCACACTGAGCATGTGCACAGTCTTGGTCTTGCAAAGATGTTTAACAAAGTTACAAGATGGTGACCCCCCTGTGGCCAACTTTGAAAACATAAATCATTTGTTTGATTAGGCTTCAGGTGCAGTAAGTTCATGTTTATATTTAGTATACAAAATTCAGCATTTCTAGCCTTATTCTATTTTAGACTTTACTTCCCCTTTAAAGTATGAAAATCCAAATTACTCAAATATCCCTTATCTGGAAGGTCCAGAGCATTCTGGATAACAGGTCCCATACCTGTGTATATAGATATAGAACCAAACATAATAAAACTAAGAAGGTCATTGTCACCCAAGTCCCTATTAATATTTTCATTAAAGAAGGCTTAATAATTCCCTAAAGTGCCTATGACCCTGGCTCTGATATTGTAACTTCTTGCTCTGGGACTGAAAAGGGCAAGTTTTTCTGACTGCGGAACAGAAGAAGTGCCTTTTATGATACACCATTACAACGCATATCCTAACTTTGTCATTAAGCGATTAGAATTGTAGGATCTTTTTTTAGCTTCATTAATGTTTGTTCCTTCGGAAGTCGGCACCGGTGCTTTTTCCCTTTCTTTTGTCTCCCACTGTTATGGGAGCATTTGAATGCATTAATCCGTGACAAATGGCTTCATTTGATCCATAACTGATTTTTCTGCCTGCCAACTACAAATAAGAGCAGCGAGGGGAGAAAAATCACTATACCTAAACGTGACCAAATGCTTTCAGAGGTGAAATTTGCTTTTAATGTATTTTTCATGCTTTTGCCCACTTAGCTCCAGCTCACGTTTTTATGATTTCTTGCAAACGGGTCTGGATATTCTCTTGCGCTAATTAGCCACTAGCTCTGGATAGACAAATGACGAATGCTTAATTAGATATTAATTCAGTGTTAGACGACTGTAACTTTAATTGCCAAAAATAAACAGATTTACAAATACTGCCTCTGGGTTATGATTTATAGAAACCTGTAATCATAACATTCCACTTAATGTTATATTCCTTTTTCATGTTTAGGAGAACATCGTTGGGATGTCATTATGTTTGGTTTTTGCCCTGATTGTCTGTATGGAATCACCCTGAAGCATTAACTCAAAGATAAAGTCACATCTGAGACTTTACATGGGCACTTATTTGCCTAATTTACCTATTTGGAATAAATTTATTTAGATTTTTGCACATCTAATGAGTGGAGGCCGGTTCTCTAGTACTGAATATATCAAGTCACTGTTAGAACTTTTTTGCTGAGTTCATTTTAACAACTTTGCATTTTCTTCACTTGCTCAAGAGTTATCCAATCCTTTAAATCTATCCCAGGTATCTGCCAGTATGACCAGTTAGGTGTAAGAATTCCACAACTTCACTTTCTTTTAAATTAAATGTATACTCTGCAGTCCACAGAAGGATCATTATACTGTATGTTCATCTTCTATAGTTATACAGTTATCCAGTCTCTCCTTGGGGTATATTTATCAAAGAGTGAAGTTAATAGTGAAGTTCCGCCACTAGAGTGAAATTCCGCCGCTCTCCATTCATTTCTATGGGATTTTTATAGGCGTATTTATCAAAGGGTGAACTTTCACTTCACCCATTGATAAATACGCCTTTCAAAATCCCATAGAAATGAATTGAGAGCTGCGGAATTTCACTCTAGTGGCGGAACTTCACTCTTTGCTAAATTTACCCCCTTATGCACCTCTTCTCCAGAGTAACCAATGTCAACTTGGTCACCCTTTCCTCATAAATGAGTCCTCCCCTTTACAAGCTTGGTTGCTCTTCTCTGTACTCTTCTGCTTCAGTAATGTCTGAGCACTGGAGATCAACACTGTACTGCATATTCTAGTTTGGGCCTGACTATTGCCTGTAAATTGGAATACTGACCAATAAGCTTCTCCAATGAACCTATACAGATTGTAATACCTTTAAAGCCCTTGCAGCTGCAGACTGGCATTGTTTGCTATAGCCAAGTTTATTATCTACAAGTACCACAGGTATTTTTCCATCTATGATTTGCCTAGTGTAGTCCCGTTAAGGCTATAAGTGGCTGCACATTTTTGTATATCAAATGTAGAACCTTACATTCAACAACATGGGGAGGCCGATTCACAAAATTCGGGTGAAGAATTCGAATGAAAAAAATTCGAATTTCGAAGTATTTTTTGGGTACTTCGACCATCGAATTGGTTAAATTCGATCGAAGTCGAACGAAATCGAACGATTCGAAGTAAAAATCGTTCGACTATTCGACCATTCGATAGTCGAATACTACAAGTACTTGCCCTTTAAAAAAAACTTCGACCTCCTACTTCGGCAGATAAAACCTACCGAAGTCAATGTTAGCCTATGGGGAAGGTCCCCATAGGCTTGCTAAGCTTTTTTTGATCGAAGGATTTTCCTTCGATCGTTTGATTAAAATGGTTCGATTCGAACGAAAAATCCTTCCATCGTTCGATCGAACGATTAGCGCTAAATCCTTCGACTTCGATATTCGAAGTCGAAGGATTTCAATTCGAGGGTCGAATTTTGAAGTAATTTAATGAATCTGCCCCTGAATCTACAGGGTATCTGGCACTTAGTCACCCAAAGTGCCAGTTTGTCAAGAATCTTGCTGGATCCTGGATGAAATTAATTGTGCTGCGACAAACACAGAACATAACATTACAGTACCCTTCCCCAAGTGATTACTGAACAAATAAAATAAAAGTGCACCTAATACAGAGCCCTGTGACACCCCACTATAAACTCTACTCCAAGGACAGAACGCAATGGTATATGTAGCAATCTTATTGATGCCATTCAAACTGCCCCCTTCTGCCCCAAATGTATCAGTACTTAGTGGCCCGTTTAATTAGGGTCGAAGTGAATTTTCGAATTTAAAAACTTCGAATTTTGAAGTAATTTTTGGGTACTTTGACCATCGAATAGGCAAAAATTCAATTCAAATTGAAAATACTTCACAAATTAGACCATTCGAAAATCTAAGTACTGTCTCTTTAAAAAACTTCAAATTCAACACTTCGCCACCTTAAACCTGCCTAATTGCTGTTTAGCCTATGGGGGACCTCCTATAAAGTTTCTGAATGTGTTTGGCTATGTTTTGAGCAGTCAAAGTATTTTATTTGTAAAATCGATCGAACGATTTTTACTTCGATCGAATCAAATTCGATGGTCCAATTTAGTTTTTTAACTTCAAAATTCGACCCTTAGTAAATGTGCCCCTTAATGTGGTCACAACTTATTTTGCTGGCAGATATACTTTTTAGATTGATCTTCTGGGTAGAGATTGTGGGGGGCTATTAAGCATCTGGTGTAAAAAAAGTATGTACAGGTATAGGATCCATTAGCCAGGAAACCCATTAGCCAGAAAGCTCTTAATTATGGGCTGTCTCCATTAGACTACCTTTTATTGAAATAACCTAAATCTTTAAAAATCATTTCCTTTTTCATTGCAATAATAAAACAGTAGCTTGTACTTGATCCCAACCAAAATATAATTAATCCTTAGTAGTCTATTGGGTTTATTTAATATTTAAATGATTTTCTAGTAGACTTAAGGAAGATACAAATTACAGAAAGATCCCTTATCAGGAAAACCCCAGGTCCCAGGCATTCTGGATAACAGGTCCCATACCTGTACAAGCGTCCCCTGACTTTAGCAAAGTGTCGAAGTCTATAGAAACCCGATGGGAAGCCTTGGGTGGCAGAAGAGGTAAATCAAACACTATAAAATGTATCACAATGACTTACACATTATTTCCTTTTTCTGAAAGAATCCATTCATTTCATTACACAAAAAGTATAAGACACTTCAGAACAGTCGAGCAAGGCAGGATTATTTATGGACTGTCACACACTTGGAGAGGCTGGTCATACTTGCTGCCCACAAGCTGCTATGAACACAAATGGTATAAACATATAAAAATATATATATACACATGAAATTTCAGCCCTACCAGAGAATTATGGTTGATGCATTTACTGCAAACAGAACAGAGTGATTTGAAATACATATGTTATGATAAATAAATCGACAGTAAATGGATCCTATATGCCGTATTTAGTTTCACCCTCAAGTGGTGTGTGCAAAGTGTAATTGTGGTCTCAAATCACCATATTTTTTTATCCACAGCATTTTTTACCCACAATTCCATCATCACTGTGGGAGTGCTCAAGAGGGTTTGGCACTAGGGGTAGGCAGAAGATACATGGCCTAGGGCACAAAGGTGAAGGGGCTCCAAGCATGTTCTTCTTCTCCCTGGCTGCCCCTAGTTCCTATCTCCTGAAGAGGACTTCTTTTACGTTCCTGCCTCCCCCACCCACTGCAGGTGACCACACGAGCAAGTGCACACGTGGGGGGCCAGGTCGGGGTGATGATCGTGCTCTGCCTTGGACATGCCGTTACTTGGCTTGACCTTGGTGATCAACACCTCAAAACAAATGCAATTGAGCAAGCAGTTGTTAATCAAGTACAGGCATTGCACCTGTTATCCAAAATGCTCCAGACATGGGGTTTTCCAGATAAAGGGTCTTTCTGTAATTTGGATCTCCAAACCTTAAGCCTACTAAAAAAATCATTTGAACATTAAATAAACCCAATAGGCTGGTTTTGCTTCCAATAATCATTAATCGTATCTTAGTTAGGATCCAGTATAAGGTACCGTTTCATTACTACAGAGAAAAAAGAAATCATTTTTAAAAATGTGAATTATTTGATTATAATGGAGTCTAAGGGGGATGGCCTTTCCGTAATTTGGAGCTTTCTGGATAACGGGTTTCCCACAGGATCCTATACCTGTACACATTATGGCTAAAATATTCCTAGAGATGAAAAATTCACCAGACACTCAACAGCAAGCGAAGCGGGACGGACCCCTGCGTGTTTATTCAAGTCTTGTTATGTAACGTTTCGGGGGCGGGCCCCTTCGTCAGACATCAAATATTCCTAAGCATTAGTTAGTGATTATTTGAGTGAAAGACTATTGCAGAAATAGACACTGCCCACTGTGGGAACCCTGGAATTAGGGAGGCACCAACTTCACTATTTGGGGATTTGTTTGAACCCAAGAATCCTTTGTGAAAGATTCAGTCAAATACCAAACCCACATATGCAAATTAGGGCCAGGAAGGGTGAAAGAGAAGAAGGTTAAACATTTTGTAACTTACTTGTTTTTGTGATGAAAAGTCATAGATTTTAATGATTCAGATTTAGCCAAATCTTGAGATTTAGCAGAATCCTGAGTATTCGGCGCATCCCTATCTGGAATTATTGGCATGTTCAGGGTGATGGTAGCTCCAGTGTTCCCTGGCATCAGTTTCATGTCTTAACATAAGTACCTGTAATGAATAGTATCAATACACGCACACAGCCTTGTATCCATCAGAGCTCACTTACACTTGGGTTCAGAAATGAATCCTTACTGCTCATTGACTGTCACAGCCAAAGTTGCATTCTTGCAAAAATAGATGCAGTTACAAAGTGACTCCCATTATTAGAATTATTTGCTTTCAAGGTCTCTTTCCTTATGGTTGCATCCGTCTGGACCCTTTTCCAAATTGTGTGCAAATTCGTGTATTGACTCAGGAGGGACCCTAGATTTCCCATAAAGCTGGTGGTACAGTTATTCCAGGGTTCCCACTTTGGCCTTTGTCAGTACACACAGCGGACTTGCGTCTAAAGAATCATTTTGGCTTTGGTAAAATGGCTAGAAAACAAAGATAATTGTGTCTGAAATTACACTTTACACCCTGCCCTTGTGTCCAAAATGCCTACTCTTGTGCAATAAAACCAGCAGAGGACTCAAAAACGTTGACGTCTCTTCGTTCTTTTGGCTGATAATTGTAGACAAGACAAAGGCAAAGCTCAAGCAAGAGAAATGTTTTTATTATCAAAAATATCTAAATATTAGAGGCTGTAAATCATAGTATTTGTTTCCATCTCATGTAAAGATTTTGCCCTTTGAGGTTCTACCCAGCATGTAAACAATGGGTTTTTTTTCTGAAAATGCTGCTCTTATTAAAACAATGTCTGAGAATGTACTGCAAGAAGAAAGAAGGGATGGCAAATAACAAACCCCAGTGCTCCAAAGGCAGCAACGAGGAGGACAACATCTGTAGATTAAGCCGTTCTTTTAAGCCAAATTCAAAGGAAGATTTAGGTTCATATTGATTGAGTGATGTGAACACGCTGTTAAGTTACTTACTTATGGGATGTAAGCATCCAGCTAAAATTAAAGCTCCGAGATTAGAGACGTCTATGTCTTTTGCTGGTCTGACAATAGAGATGGGCAAGGGATCTTGTTCCGTACAATGTGCAGGGATTTACTGTTTGATAAGATTATAATGTAGGCAAGGAATACTGCAATGGCGCTGTGCCTTTACTGGACAAAGCAAAAGAAAGCAAATAATTGCCATTGTTGTTGGCAGTGGTAGTTCTCAGACTAGGAAATGTGTTATTTCCAAGATATAAGCTCCTATTGCTCTATTGTTTGATACTGGGTTCTGCAAGAGTTTGTTGTTTTCTGGATATCCATTACAATTACTGGTGAATCAGTCAAAGAGTTTAGTAATTGAGGATAAACTTTCTTATTCATAGGGTATCTCCTGCAAGTTGACTGATTTTGGTTCCTGCAGTTCTGTCACTATTCAGGAAGAAGAGCGACAATCAGTACACACTTAAAGGGATACTGTCATGGTAAAAAAAAGTTTTTTTTTCCAAACGCATCAGTTAACAGTGCTGCTTAAGCTGAATTCAGCACTGAAATCCATTTCAACAGATTTTTTTATATTTCATTTTGAAATCTGACATGGCGCTAGACATATTGTCAGTTTCCCAGCTGCCCTCAGTCATGCTCGGATAAACTTCAGTCACTCTTTACCGTTGTACTGCAAGTTGGAGTGATATCATCCCCTCCCCTCCTCCCCAGCAGCCTAACAACAGAACAATGGGAAGGTAACCAAATAGTAGTGAACAGAACAATGGGAAGGTAACCCTAACACAAGATGTGCTGGCTGGTAGATCTAAGAACAGCACTCAAAATTAAAATTCAGGTCACTGCGACACATTCAGTTACATTGAGTAGGAGAAACAACAGCCTGGCAGAAAGCAGTTCCATCCATGGTAATCTTAACTGCCCATGCACCATCTGGACAACAATTTAGTTAATTTATCTAGTTGGTGTGAGTGCTGCGCTCAGTCCAAATCACACAGAAAATTCTTGTTCTCTGCACCAAAGATTTATGCGGATCCACCGAGTCCGCAAATTTGTACTAAATATAGAGGTAATGGATTTGGTGCGCTAAGTTGATATACGGTCCCCAATATCTAAGTAAGGATAAAAAAAATACATATGGTGTAATACAGCCAATTAATCTTTGTCAAAGGATGCTACTTAGAGCTACTCACAAGTTGGAGTTTCTTGACAAGCTTTCAATTGTCTCATGCCGTCTTCCGTGTTAAAAGCGCAGATCTTTACCTTTGAACGCCTACTAATAACCAACACTCGGTGAGTAAAACTGATTGTTATACCTTCCGAGAAATCTGGTAGTATTACACTATTGTAGCTGTCTATTGCAGGTTTACGCTAAAGACCGATCCCAGTGTGGATGAGCCAATTGAAAGCTTGTCAAGAAACTCCAATTTGTGAGTAGCTCTAAGTAGCAACCTTTGACAAAGATTAATTGGCTGTATTACACCATATGTATTTTTTCTATCCTTACTTAGATATTGGGGACCGTATATCAACTTAGCGCACCAAATCCAACAATTTAGTTAAAACTTTTTGTCAATTTGATGCCAAAACATTTTTTGGTCCATTTTGGCTACATAATCAAAAACGGGATCCTGACCAGAAGTGATGTAATCTTTAAATTCAAGTGAAGCCATGCCAGCTAGTCGTGACCCAAAGAGCATGCATTCCTCATTAAAACCTTTAGGCGCCATCATATTCAAATAAAACTCCAAAATGTTAGTCAGTTATGAGTATGGCTTCTTAGCTTTCTATGAATTTGGGAATAAGAGAATTGTACTACAGTGCCTGGCATAAGTAGTTACCTCTAGACTTGTACCCATTTGATTGTGACACAGGTGTTAATTAAAAAGAAAAGCATTTACTAGTTGGTTGTTGGTTCACTTCCATGAGTCTATACTTGATAGATACTTGTGGTTGTAATTACAACTGGTAAGTCTGTAAAGTCCATTGGGGATAAGAACATATAACGTTGCAGTTCTGGCAATATTTGCTTATTTTTCTAGGTAAAATTGTGACTGTGATGAATAGCAATCTGCCACAGATTCGCAGTCATTTTACAAGGTCATTCTTTTTATTGGTTTTAAATAACTCAATTGCAACTTTGTCTGTGCTTAGAGTCATTGTTTTACTGGTGAGCATATTAGTGGCCCAGTCTCTGCTCTCTTGCAGACTGAAGATTTCCTCCAGAATTTCCCAGTTTTGGCTCTATATTGCCTTTTACCCTGACCAGTTACCCAACCCCTGCTAATGAAAAGCATTCCCTGAACATGATTATACCACCACTAGTTATGGGCGAATCTATTCGTCAGGCGCAAATTTGTGGCGAATTTGTAAATTCGCGAAACGGCCACGAAAATTCGCTGACGAAAGTTCACCAGCATCGAAAAAATTGTCATTGGCGTCAAAAAAACAGACGCCGGCATAAAAAATTAGACGCCGGCGCAGTTTTGAGAATTTTCGCAGGAAATTCGCAAATTTTTCTTATGCCATCAGCGAAAAGTGTTCGTCCCTTACCATCACCTCACAACTGCAGGACTCACTTGAATCATTTATAAAGACTGGTGCAGTTCCACCCCCTACTCCCTTGGTTTTTACACCTCAGCTCAATGGTTTAACTTGACCTTTCCCATGCGGATCAGTTTGAAACAGTGGTGTAACTACAGAGAAAGCAGACACAGCAGTTGCAGGGGGCCCAGGAGTGTAGGGGACCAATTAAAGCCCCAATTAATGAGCAATTTCAATATCTTGGTAAAATACGTCAACTTACCAATGTCTTGGGGCCCTAAAATACATTTTCTGTGGTTCCGAATAAAATCTAGTTACACCACTAGTCTGAAAGTAAAGGGAACCAGAAACCACAGCTCTGGTATTCTGGTTATATGGTGACTTCTATATTCTACAGCATGAAAGGGCTTAAAATTCTGCTTAAAGGACAAAGAAACGAAAACAAATAAAATACCATGTTTACTTTCTTTAATGAAAAAGAAACCTATCTCCAATATACTTTAATTAAAAAATGTGTACTGTTTTTATAAGAAACCTGACTGTATGCATAGGAATTGTCAGACGGTCCCTAACTGCTCTGCAGGGAAACAATCATACTTATGAACAGCAGGGGGAGCCCCCACCTTACTTCCCAGCCATGCAGAACTCAAGCAGCTTTGTTTATGACGATCCCTAAGCAGCCCAGACCACACTGAGCATGTGCACAGTCTTAGTCTTGCAAAGATGATTAACAAAGTTACAAGATGGTGACCCCCTGTAGCCAACTTTTAAAGCATAAATAATTTGTTTGATTAGGCTTGTGGTGCAGTAAGTTCATGTTTATATTTAGTATACAAAATACAGCATTTCTAGCCTTGTTCTATTTTAGACTTTCCTTGTCCTTTAAGGCCTGTAGAAAAAGAAAAAGAAAAACATACAAAGTACTAAGAATAAAAACCATTTGGAAATGTCCTTAAAATACCCTAAAATCATATCAAAACTTTATAAAAAAAAAAAATATGAAAATCTCATCATTACATAAACTGAAATCATTTAAAATCTGAGAATATGAATATGTGAAACACTAGGGCCAGACCAAGAAACCTGATAAATTAAACATCAATCTGTTTTCTCCTTTATAATCCCAGTATGGGTTACAACTTTATTAATAATTATTGGTCTGCATGTAACTTTCCCTTGCAACTGTCATCTCGTTTTCATATTTATACATTATTTAAACATCTATTTTCTTTAGCAGCTGTCAGCTGATTAAATGAGACTTTCCAGCTCCAAAGAGTCTTACGAGAGAGCAACTTTCACTCTCTATTCCCTTCGGATGCATGGAAAATGTTGGGTGTTAATTCTGTTTCCCCCCAGGGGTGGCAGCACTGTGTAATTATGTATAATGCATATAACATACAATTACTTGTTGAAATAATAATAATTACAGGAAAAGCAGCCTGTTTGGGAAAAATGTGCCTGGCACCAAGGAGCAAAAAAATACCCTGCACAGCTGATGGGAAAATAATGAATATATAGGTTAGAAACCATAGGGGACATTGGGGGCTTTTCTATATCATTTATTTGAGTTTCTTCCTCTTGGGACCACAAAGAAGTTATCAGTCGGTTTAAATCCAATTTTAACACAAAGAACCTGCACAATAATGATACCTGCCTTGCTTGTGAAAAGGATATAAACGGAAATAGCCTTGCGAAAGGGATTTCACATAAACAGAGTAAAAATGTATTTAAAAAATTAAATTTAATAGTTCCAAAATTGGATTTGTCTTGGAAGTGGGGACTTGCGCTCAGATTTCAATAAAACAAATATGTTTTGGCACATGGCTTAATTGTTGCAGTTAGTTCACTCATTGACTTATTGATAGATTTATAGTAAAGGTATGGGATCCATTATCTGGAAACCCGTTATCCAGAATGTTTTGAATAAGTAATATTTAAAGGGCATGTAAAGGTAAAATAATAAAATCCCTTTTTTACTTTCTTTAATGAAAAAAAAATCTCCAATATACTTTAATTAAAAAATGTGTACCATTTTTATAAGAAACCTGACTGTATGCAATGAAATTCTCCCTTCATTTACTGCTGTGGATAGGAATTGTCAGACAGTCCCTAACTGCTCTGCAGGGAAACAATCATACTTATGAACAGCAGGGGGAGCCCCCGCCTTACTTCCCAGCCATGCAGAACTCAAGCAACTTTGTTTATGATGATCCCTAAGCAGCCCAGACCACACTGAGCATGTGCACAGTCTTAGTCTTGCAAAGATGTCTAACAAAGTTACAAGATGGTGACCCCCCTGTAGCCAACTTTGAAAGCATACATTATTTGTTTGATTAGGCTTGTGGTGCAGTAAGTTCATGTTTATATTTGGTATACAAAATACAGCATTTCTAGCCTTATTCTATTATAGACTTTACATGCCCTTTAAGTGCCTACATATACCAAAGACAGACAACCTGTGACCCAGTACAATGATCAGCAACAGAGCCAAAGGCTGTCAGCAACCTCTACAAGGTCATTTGTAGGACAACCATAAAGGCATAACAACTAAATAAAGTAGAAATAAAGATAAAATTAGACCAAGCATGACAACAATCATAATGCTCCTGGTTATGCCAAGCTAATTTGCCAAAAAACTGTTCATTCCCCACCTCTTTCTAAAATAAGGAGGCATCTTTGACAAGACTCTTGCCCATCACCACCATCCCTCCCCCATTTGTGACCCTGTATCCACACTAAATGAACTTTATCAGGTGTAACAAATATTTATGTAAAAGACCTAAAGGGTTAGGTTTCACCTAATACTTAGTAATTATGTGGTTAGCAACCTATGCCCTATAGGAGGCAATTGTTCCCCAATAGGCCTAATGATAGCTTAGCAGTAGTTGGTCCACTAGTTAAAAAAGGGCAGAGAAGAAGATTTTATGTGCTACAGCAACTGAGGTGGAGGTAGGCATCGGCATCAGAGGAGAAAAGTTCAGACCCTTCGGTAACCATTCATTAGAGAAGTTGGGGTACAGGGACCCCTTGAATGAGGCTTAGCAAGTGACAGATTGACATCCAGTTGTAGTACAGCCGATCATCTAGTAAGCAGTATTGTGCTTCACCTTGGAGAAGTGGTGGAGTTTGTTTTCCACAGTTCCTATGTGTCAGAGTAGACTTCAGTGTGGTAGGGCTCAGGGTAGAGAAGACCAGAGCTCATGCTTCTTGGAGAACATTTGTGTGAGATGAACCATTTATGTGCCTGTGTAAACCATTATCTGAAGGTGAAGAATCACTGGCTGCCTTTGTTTTTACTACAGCTTCTAAAATGTAACTCAACTACTTTACCCTGTAACAGTGTTCTAATGTTCAGAAGCTGTGGTCTTAAGGGGACTCTATGTAACCCCCCCCCCTTTCGACCTGATAAACCTACACAGGTGCAAACCAGCCCTGCTGCAGTTACCGATAGCAACCAACCAGAACTTTTTAACTTTTTTTACGTAAAATTACCAAAAATTCCTGCTGATTGCCTGCTATGAATTTATTTGAGCACCTCAATCCGTAACTGCTGGGAAGCACAATGGTTTCTGTTCTTATTTTGCTGCATTACATTAGCCCATGGTTCCTAGAGCGGATGTTTACACTGTATCCCTCAAGCAGTTTAAGTGCCAGGAGCCAGAGATGCATCACACACTTACTGGAAGCACTGAAAGGACAAGCTGCTAGACAGCAAAGAATGTGTTAGGTCCCAAATCAATAAGATGCATAAGGTCACAACAACAGCAACTTTAGCCTCAAATACATAATTCAATTATTCTCCGAGCTCCAATATGTATTTATATATTTTTATAAATATAATGAGGAGTTAAGGAAAGGTTTTCAAAATAAAATGTAGTTAATATGACTCTAAAATGAATTTACACAGATGCTGAACACTGGATATCTTTGGGTCTTGTGATGGGATATACTGAATAGTCATCACTTAGCAACATATGCCTACTGTATTAGTTTCCCATAAGCAAATTTCATATATGCATCATGCTTCTGTGGGTTAGAGGAGTGGAGGATTTAGGATGAACCTACTTGTAGTGCTTCAGTAGACCCCATGGGGTATAAAAGAAATTAGAGTCTTTGCAACCCCTTGAGGAAAAAAAGAAGGTGTAATCCAGTGTCTGATGCATAGGGTCTTAATAGTCATACTAGCTGTATTTTATGTAGTGAGGACTTCTCCAGTTAGCTGCCAATCTCTGTAAATGGGTCTAGTGTCATGGTAATATCTACCAACCAAGGGATTGGGCTGAGGGTAGAGCTAATGGCTTACAGTCATGACCTGTATTTGCTGAAAGGAAAAACGTGTTTCTACTAAAACTCAACTGCGGCAACTATATTTGCCCTTTGCTTTTTTCTCAAATCATTATAGAAGGTTTAAGAGCCAATGGTAACTTGAGTGATTTTACACAATTTGACACTATTGTATAGAGAACATAAGGGCTCACATTGTAAGTGAAAAAAAATGTGGGATGTACAAACAAAATAGCTATTAATGAAGTTTGTATATGGCAAGTCAAAAAGAGGACAGGATACAATCCAAAACTGAAGACTCAAAAAATTCTTCATAAAATTAGAAGATGTCCATGTTTTGATGTAGTAAGCCATAAGGGACAGAGTTTTTAGATTAGTAGCTGAATTAATGGCTTTGCCTATAGAAAGGACACTTTAGAAAGGACACAGCTATGAAATATGGGATATATTTCAGCTTAAAATATTACTTTATAGTTGAGAATGAAGCATTCTGTATTATCAGATCTATGTAACTATTTGTCTTGCCGTGTGTGTTATATTGTGTTTTTGGTATCTCAAGCCACTGCACAGAAAACCAGCATCACTTTTTGAGTATCACTTGCTAAACTGCTGTCAAGTGGTCAAACCAAAACCTTATGGGCCCCAGTGCAAGATATTACCTTGAGACCTCCATCTTTAGGGGTCTCAAACTCCTTTTTTTGACCTATGGGTCACATTTAAATGTAAAAAGAGTTGGGGAAAAACACAAGCGCGAAAAAAGTCCAAGAGAATGTCAAAAAAGGGCTGCGATCTTGGCAACCCCTATATGGACTGGAACCCTACAGAACGCTCAGTTTGGCAGTACACTTGGCTTTTGTGCAATCAAAACTTGCCTCCAAGGCAAAGATTCAAAAATAAGCACCTGCTTTAAGGTCACTGAGCTCAACATCCAAGGGGTTTGGAAGCAACATGTTGCTCACGATCCATTAGTTGGGGATCACTGCCCTACTTATCTCTTCCAAACAGTCTTTGAGCAAATTTAGGTGGTTCTTCTGCTTTGTAGTTGACTTTGACTTCTTACACTCAGCATATAATATTTAAGTGGGGACTTTATATCTACTTACTCCAAAATATCAAAATTGATATAAAAAATAGAGTTTTAGCCATTATCTGTCACTAGCTGCAGTTCCAGGACCCATATCTTTATCATGTTCAAGCCTATGAAGCAACACCATAGCTTGAGGAATGTTATGTAAGGCATTTGTCACTGTAACATGAAGCCGGCTGATAAATAATGCCCAGAGTGTAATTGAGAATACATGCCTCAAACAAACAATCTGTGTTGATAGAGGAAAACTCTAGCACCGGGGAACTGGGAATGAATAATGTAAAGCTCTTTCCACTGTGACTACAAATTCAGATGTTCCTTGACAAAAGGTGCACAATAATTACAGGCTTCTGTGGCTTCCTCGTGAAGCACAAAGAACCGTTATTACAGGCAGTCTTAATCTTAGTGAGATTAATGGAGGAATGTTCATTTTCTACTACTGGGTAAAAATAACCATGAAACTCAACTAAAGTCCTCTATGTCCAAAGAAAACCAAAACTCAAGAATGATTCTTTTACTTGGTGGTGGTTTTTCCCTAAACCTGAATCAAGAATGGATATAAAATACAGTTCCCCACCCTGCAGGCCTCTAAATTATGACTTCAATATGGGGGGTCTATTGTTTATAATTTAAGAGTTTCCAACCCAACTCCTTTAAGAAGATTAATTCTTTTCTTTGTTATGACCACTCTCCTATGCCATGGTCAGAGTGCTTTGAGTTGAGAAATAAATGATGAATCTAATGAATATTCCCATTCAAGAAAGCTTTTAGGTCTATATACTTTGGGTTCAAACTTTATCATACCATGTGCTCCATGATTCCTGTTCAAGGACATGAAATTATTCTGCTACCATCATTTAAACGTGTTATTTCTCATAGAAGCAAACAAGATTTCTTGAGAAAATATAAGGTAGAACAGCTCTTATCCCAACTGCATCTCTAAGCCTTTATGCTGCTATCTTCAACCTGTGTCCTTTTGTTCTTACTTAATTCTTAGGGGAGTAGTTAATACAAAGAAAATGATATAGTACCTGACAAATGCTGCTTATACAATAGGGAATAAAGGGAACGCGTGAAACAAGGAAAATAAGACCTGGCTGAGGACAATTATGGGATGGAGGGGGGGGGGTTGAAGACACTGAATTGGGTTTAACCCAGAGAGGCCTCCTTTTGAGTCAGAGCTGTTTTAGGTGGAGATGTCTCAGAGATAACATCTAATACACAAATGTTAAGGTTTCTATTCTAGGCTGAAAGGCCAAGAACTATATAAATGAGGTTTTAATTTTACAGGTTTTGCTTTTCTCTTGACTCCAAATGCCATCCAGATACTGGTTTGACTGACATTATTTACTATGGCATTTACATAGTACAAAATCCCTCACAATACTGGGCAGGGTCAGACTGGGGGGCAGTTTTGCAGCGACCAGCCCACCTATAGGAGGTCACAGCAGAAGCAGCGCTGGGTGTGGATCTGGGCAGGCGGGACCCACAAGAGCCTGGGGCCCACCGGGTTTTTCCCCAGTGTCCCTCAGTCCCAGTCCAACCCTGATACTGGGTCCTTTAAAAATGCTATTTAAACATGTTTAAATACACAAAATTTGGATTTTGGAGTAAAAAAAATTATTTTTTTTGAACTTTTGGCATTCAGACTTTAATAGATAACCCCCTTATTGTAAAGGTGAACAAACCCTTTAAGGATAAAAGGCTGCACTGAGGGAAACATATTGTAATTTGTGTCCTAAATAAACCTTAATAAATGTGTCCTAAATAAACCTTAATAATAAGCCTGCTTTGCCGTATACAGTGCACAGAACAAGTTGCATGGATAGAAGAGCAAGTGTTACCAGGTCTCCCTTACATGTGGGACCTATGCATGCAAGTGATTGGCACCTAACAAGTGATGGGTGAATTTATTCGGCAGGTGCAAATTTGCTGCGACTTTGCCCATTTTGAATCAATTTGTGAATTTGCAGTGAAAATTTGCCGGCATCGAATAAAATTTGAAGCCGGCAACAGTTTTGATGCTGGCGACGATAAATGGACACCCATTGATGGGCGATGGCTTCAACTTTGACACCGATGCCCATTTTGATGCAGACGAATTGTCGCCAGCATCAAAATCGCTGTTTCGCTAATTTTTCACCAGTTTCGTTAATTCTGCGGAAAATTCGCAAAATTCGTGGCGAAGCAGGACAAATTCGCCATCGCTACACCTAATACATTTGCATGCTAATGCTTGTGATTTCCACTGATGCCTGGCGAATAAGCAACTTGCATTCAATTTACCAACTGCAGCCCAGGATCAGGTGGTTTCAAGCAAATGTTTTTAACTTATGACTCCCCCAAGCTAAGTCAAAATATGTGCGTATTACTCTTTTGACAGATTCCCAATATCTTTTCCTTCTGTCGGACAGACGTGCTTGTCTGTGATCCCGAGCCAGCGCCACACACAGCCCGCCGTCACTTCCAAGTCTTGATTTTATAAAACATCAAGAGGCCTATTTAACAGGGAAATTATACGCTTGTCATTTTCAAAGAAAAAAACATAAATTGCACAATTAGCAACATTTCAGCCTGGCAGTTATGAAGGATGCAGGAAAAAAAAAAAAGTGAGTCTCCAATTTTCTAATTAGTGAGTGCCACATTATCCCTGTGAGTAATTGTTTGCAATGACACTGTTAGATGGGAGCGTTACCTATTGTGTGATGCTTTAAAAGGGAAACATCAGTAATGTGTGAGATGTGTTGATTGTGTAGTAATATATTGTTACGGGTTACATAATTGTCCCCAAATGAATTCAAATTAACCAGCTCACTTCATCACCCGGGAATCAATCCAAATAAATGGCCCCAGATCAAAGTGTTTGAGGAATTGATATCACCTTGGTCCAATACTTTCTGTATCTTCGTATTACCTGGGGTACAATGGGACTCTGTATATTTAATAAAGAGGAGCCTTGATGGTGCAAGGAAGGAAAATCTAGAGGATTATGAGGACAGGGTTGGACTTGGCCAATGGGACACCAGGAAAAAACCCAGTGGGCCCTGCCCCTCATTGGCCCAAACTATCCCAGACCCACTCCTGTCTGAGACCCCACACTGCCCCCTCACCTCCCCCACTGCTGCAGCAACATGTATGCGGGTGGTGTTGTAAGGAAGTTGCGACTGGAGTGGAAGCCCCAATGGGCCTTGGATCCTCCAGTTCAAAGCTGGTTGGGGACCAGGGAACATCATCTAGGGTTGCCACCTGTTCCGTTTTGACCAGAACAGTTTTCTTAGGGCTGTCACCTTTGTGAAACCCAAACAATAATCTGGCCTAGTGATGTGTGGGTCAAGAAAAACTTGACCCGAACCTCCCCCCATCTGGCTTCCCACCTTCATTTATAGACTTGCGCTGCCTCACCCATGATGTCACAAAAGAGGCAGGATGGGACGGGCTTGAGCCTATAAAACAGAAAGCCGGCAGTCTAATGTAGCAGGCAGGGAGAGCAGACCGAAGAGATCAACCTTGCCCGCAACCTACACGAGGAGCAGTGAGGTCCGTCCGAATCTGCGGGTCCCGTACATGACTAATCTAGTCAAAAACCAACTGTGATGTCAAACCCCCACCCACATGAGGTACAAACATTCCCCCAAATGGCATCATGACAAAGTGGTACAATCTGCCACGTATAGTAAGTGCTATTTCCTAATAACCAGATGTCTTAGAACTAGTCCTGACGCTGTGCACACCATCTCCCTAGGGTGCTGCCATATTGGTGTAACCACAAAAATTTACACACAATTGTGCTGTATTGCGCACACAAATGAAGAACCAATATACTGTATGCAGAAAATAAACACAACATTAGTCTTGACACTTTGCTGCTAATTTATTTCTTAATAAGTGAAACAGAGATCAGGATGAAACACGGAAACTTTCCCTTTAAAATCTGATAGAACTGGATTGTGTTGAACATTGGTTTGTTTGCAGAATAATCATTTGCTTGTTCACTCAATGTGCCACCCTTTAGTGATAAACTGAAGCACTAACTGATGATGTCACTGCCAACCAGCCCTACCATTGGTTATTTCACATGTTTGATATGGATGGGGGCAAGTATAACCAGTTGGCTTATTTAAATAAACTGGCCTGTGAATGTGATTTGTTCCTTGCCTCTGGGCTTGACATCCCTAGCGGCACATTTACATAGGGTCGAATATCGAGGGTTAATTAACCCTCAATATTCAACTGCCAAAGTTAAATCCTTCGAATATCGAAGTGGAAGGTTTTACCGCAAATTGTTCGATCTAACGATTAAATCCTTCGAATCGTTCGATTCGAAGGATTTTAATCCATCGATCGAACGATTTTTCTTCGACCAAAAAAAGCTTACAAAGCCTATGGGGACCTTCCCCATAGGCTAACATTAAAGTTCGGTAGGTTTTAGAGGGCGAAGTAGGGATTCAAAGTTTTTTTTAAAGAGACAGTACTTCGACTATTGAATGGTCGAATGGTCGAATTCCTGCCTGGAGCAGAATAATTACTATTACCCCGAAGTGATGAATTGTCTAGGAAGCTCCCAAAGACGGCAAAACAATTTCCCATAGTGTCCTGTTTTAACAAACCATTCTTCATTTGTTGACTGATTTGAATGGAGATCGTACCTTATACTTGATGTTAAACAAGATGCATCGATCCATAGTGATGGCCATACAATGCATTTTGTTTTTCTTAATGTTTGATTAATATCTTAGTAGCTTTAAGGTAGTGGTTCCCAAACTATGGGGACTTAGAGGAGATGAAGGGGGCCCAGCTTGATAGCTATCTAGAGTAAAATTCGAGGATTATATGAATTAAGATCAGTCCAAACAAATACTTGACCAAAATGGCTGATTCAGTTAATGACTATAAGAATGGCTTGGATGATTTTTTGGACAGACATAATATCAAAGGCTATTCTGATACTAAGCTCTATAGTTAGTATAGATATGGGTATATAGAATTTAATTAAAAGTAGGGATGGGTGTATGTATGGATGCTGGGTTTTCATTTGGAGGGGTTGAACTTGATGGACTTTGTCTTTTTTCAACCCAATTTAACTATGTAAAAAGGATGGCGGTAACTGTAACTAGAAAAATGTATGGAAAATGTCAGCATTGCAGGTAATAAGTCTCATACTTGTTTTACAATTTATTTAGACCATTCAACATTACTGTATTTACATAATGGGAACCACAAGTGACCATACAACGATGTATCAATAAATGATAAGAGCCCCTTCCAAAAGGTACTTTATTTAAGTTTCTTTTTTATTTCAACATATTTATACCATGGTAGCTTTTGTTGAGCTACAACTTACTTAAAGGACCATTAACATAAAAAAAAAGTGTTTTAAAGTAATAAAAATATAATATAGTGTTGCCCTGCACTGGTAAAACTGGTGTATTTGCTTCAGAAACACTACTATTGTTTATATAAATAAGCTGCTGTGTAGCAATGGGGGCAGCGATTAAAAGAAGAAAAGGCTCAGGTTACACATCAGATAAGCTCTGTAGAACATAATGGTGTTAACTGTTATCCACTATTTAACCTGTGCCTTATAGACTTTTTTCAATTTCCACCATTGCTACACAGCAGCTTGTTTATTTGAACTATAGTAGTGTTTCTGAAGCAAACACACCAGTTTTACCAGTGCAGGGCAACAGTACATAATATTTTCATTACTTTAATACAATTTAATTTTTTGGTGTTACTGTTCCTTTAAGGCTGGGTATTCTTAGGGAATTTTCAGTGATACTTATAGAAGTAAGATTCTACTTTCATTTTGTTCAGGAAATGCCATGCTCCCTTGATTGTACTGTACAATTGTCCACCTATAAACAGAGCATGGAGCTCACTAGCAATGACTGCACTTTCTATGACACTATCCAGTGCAACCCATCATCATGAACCTACCTGTGATCCAACAATGAGTTTTTTTGTCAGAGTTTGCCTACTAAACTCCTTTCCCTAGCACCCATAGTCAACACTGATATAGCCAACTCCTAGGCAGATGTCCCAAAGGATCATTTATGATGACCCTGGACACAAGTGCTAGAGCAATATGAAAAGTTAAGGGGCATGTTTACTAACATTGGAGATAAATATCTGGAGAGATTTCTGGAGATGTTGCCCATAGCAACCAATCAGATCTTTGCGTTTGTTTTCTAACTTGGCTGTGGCTGTTTAAATCTAATTGCTGATTGGTTGCCATGGGCAACATCTCCAGAAATCTCTCCAGATATTTATCTCCAATGTTAGTAAACATGCCCCTTAATCTGTCATTTTAGGGCTCATTCAAGAACCACTTGCATCCACTCTGCACCTTAAAATTCCAGTGCTAGGTGCCCACATGTTACCAACTACAATAGGGTAGCCAGCAAGTAAAGAGATGGTCTGGGGGTGGGAGGGGGACATTATTGTGCCTCCTTCTGTATACATACATCTGTGCCAAGAGAAGACTTGCCTGTAGGCACTCATGAATGGGGCTTGGTGCAAAACCTTAGCAATAAATTACCCCTCTAATCCCCCTATGTGACCTCCCTTACATAGGAAAGTCCAGGAGATGTAGCTGTAGTGTATGCTAATCCACTGACATTTAATCCACCTGTATACTCCAGCTGCCTGTCTTGATGGAACATGGTAATTTTGCTTAAAGAGCAGCTAAATGAAATCAAATGATGCATCCCAAATAGCATTAATATGACAAATCAGGCACACTTAGAAGTGAAGTCAAGTTTAATAAAACACTGGTTAGTTGTCTAGTTAACACATTGTGCTGTGCTCCCTTCTCACAAACGACAGTGCACAATCAAGCTGTAGGATTCTACCAAAAAGTCGTTGCATTTAGGATGCAAAATCAATTGGATGTCTAATTTGGGATTCAACATCCCCAGCGTTCCCCTTACGGGCTGCTCAGGTGTGAAACCATCTGAGTGATGTAAACAGGACGTCAAAATTCCACTCATCTGTCAATGTAGTGGATTATTTCTTGAGAGACTGAAATTGGCTGCCTGGGATCAGCCGACCATCAATCTTACTCACGTAAAGGTATGGAACAACAGCCGAAAAAAAAGAAAAAAAGGCTGGCGAGAGGCAAAGCTGTGCTGTTCCTAAGCAGGTGATGAAGCAGATGTAAAACCTTCACTCTATTTGTATCACAGCTCTGAGTGAAAGATGTGTCATTTTTCCCATGTTCAGGGTAGTTGGTATGCAACGAGTGTCTACCTCTTCCTGCTTCATAAAGGAGGTCATTTTTCAAGCTTAGGCAAATGGCGTTGAGTTACGTCTGCTTGTCGCTCATCCCCCCCCACCTAATAATGTCACTTGTTTCAAATGATTGTACAAACCGAGGTTGTGTTTCCTGCTGGAATTTCTAATTATTTGTCAAGGAAAGGGGGGATTAGCCAGCAGTGAGGGGAACCTTTGTTTGGCTCTACGGAGCAGTGCTTATCTGGGATCTGTCCGTCAAATGAAAGAAGAGGGTGCCGTCCTACAAAATGTTTTGCTATTTTTAACTGAATTAATAAATAGTATTTCATTCAAATATTTATTATAAGAAATTATATTGGTAATGCTATCTTCTCATTTAGGCACATCATGGTGGTACAAGTCTGATCAGAGCCAGACAAATTAGTATTCACACCCAGGGCAATACTACCTGAGCAAGCACCCTGTCTGCCTCTTCCCACCAGCCTCTGGCTGCCCCTCATCACCACCTGAGCACCTAGTAGATCCAGGAACAGGCCCGGATTTCGCAGCCAGATGCCCCAAGGCCAAGTCCCCCTTGGCTGGTCCAGTTTAGGTGAAGTTGCTGGGCAGCATGCCGCCCCTTAATTTGTGCCACCCTAGCCTGGTTCTTTTTGGACTTTCCACAAATCTGGGCCTGCCCAGGGGTTCCCCAGTGGGTAATATCAATGGTTGCACCAGACATAAACCCATGGACTCCAACCCCACTATTATAGTCTTCATTATTGAGACAAGTCATCAACTTCATGTGAAAAGTGCAATTTTGGAGGGATAACCTGCCCCAAAAAATTGTATCCATGCTCCAGTTTGCATTTGATGCATCTGACCCCCATGCACCAAAAATAATGCAATTTTACAGCAATTATTAGTTGTTGCAAAACTTTTAGTAGGGTTGGGGTCAGAGTGTGATTCTTTGGGGCATTTCGGTTCACTGAAAAATTCACGAAAAATTCTGGAAACCGTGCCTGTGTACATTTTTTTTTTGACTCCAGTAAATTTTCGCTGGTGAATTTTTGCAGCAGTTTCGCAAATGTATTCTCTGGCGGCGAATCGCATGAATTCGCACTTGGCGAATACATTCGCCCATCGCTACCGGTTCCCTTTTTCATACAACCCACTGAGGGAACCCTGGAACTATTGCCCAGACCAGGGTCAAAAGGTGCAATTGCGCACAATTCTTTTTAAAGGGTGGGAAAAAGGAATAGGTGCTCGGCACAACTATACAAAAGAATGTGCCAGTGCATTATACTCTTTTAAATACTAAAGGATTGTGCTTAAAAAATTGTGTTTTGGGTTCATTTCTTAAAAATGTCTAGCTCATCTGTTCCACTTCCTGCTGCCTCCTTTCCCAGGCTGCACAGGGGAGCATTCAGTACACTGCACTGTAGTATAGGAACCAATCAGCAGACTGATCTGATAGGGAACTGAAGCCTGTCTTTGCTTGTGTGACTGCAGGGTTGTGATTGGCTCTCCATCTCCATCTCAGACTGTGCAACCTCTCATTTGAAGCATGGACAGGGGCCCGTAGCAGATCTATAGGGGCTTCGAAATAGGGGCCATTTTTGTAGATAATAATCATTATTAGTACAAAGTAAATCGAGCACCATATATTATTCATTATTGCCTACAATATTAGGTGGTGTTTCACTTATCCTATATGTCTTCTTTAATGAATGGATTCTATAATTGCAACATTGGGATTCCTTTTAACCTTGCTGCACTTGCAATGGCATTCATGTGCAAAGTGATAACCCTGAAATGTATCAAGAGGAAAAAAAATTCAATGAAATCAGATAAAATTCTCATGTTTATTTAGAAAGTCAAATTCAACACTCCAGACTCGGTGACCCCAAAAACATCTGCACCGGGCATGGTCCTCATGAGGTGTAGACTCTTCCTGAACACTGTGCTATAGCTCCAGCCCCCCAATTAAAAAAACCCAGAACCTCTCAACCACCAAAGCATGGGATTTTTCTATTCAAGGATATGTGATTATAGCCCAGGCTTATAGCATTAACCCTTACATCAACCCTATTGTCTTCTTTCCACCAACAATTCCACCACTGTTTCTTACTAAGTATTCCAATGCAAACAACAAATGAAAATATTCACAGACAAACAAGAGCAGAATTCTTGGCACGAGCCACAGAAATTGCATCATTTTCTATGAAGTGCAGATACTATAAGTTACAAGTTAAAGAGGAAGTTGACTCTGACCCTGTCAATACTGTGTACCAGTATATTTAATTCCCATCCATCAGTTAACATCTCCTATTAATATACATGAGTCTTCCAAACTAGACAAACATTTACATTTTTAGAGATCAAGGTCAGCCTGTGGGTGGTGATTTTATGCATATTAACTATTATTGTTTCCATTTTCCACCGTGCGGTGAATCATTTCTGCTCTTAAATGATTTTTAGAGAATTGAGGGCAACATTAAACTCTTACAGACTCCCATAAAGTGCCCTGCAGCCCTTCCCTGTCTATAACAACCATTATATACAGTATCTCTCTTCTAGCATAAAATCAAGTGTTATTTCCCCAGGGCAGACACTGTGTGTAAAGTATTTGTAAATTTGTATTTTATATTCCCACTCGCCCCAATGCCACTGTAGCAATATACAAAGCAAGGGAATGAGGTGTCTTCAACTGTTTATCCATTAATCTCTACCTGTATCCACATATCCATCATCTGTTTCCATCGCTACATATAAATCTATTTATCCTTATATCTATCTATCAATCTATCAATCTATCTATCTATCTATCTATCTATCTATCTATCTATCTATCTATCTATCTATCTATCTATCTATCATCTATCATCTATCTACCATCTCTATATCTATCTATCTATCTATCTATCTATCTATCTATCTATCTATCTATCTATCTATCTATCTATCTATCTATCTATCTATCATCTATCTATCTATCTATCTATCATCTATCTACCATCTCTATATCTATCTATCTATCATCTATCTATCTATCTATCTATCTATCTATCTATCTATCTATCTATCTATCATCTATCTATCTATCTATCATCTATCTACCATCTCTATATCTATCTATCTATCTATCTATCTATCTATCTATCTATCTATCTATCTATCTATCTATCTATCATCTATCTATCTATCTATCTATCATCTATCTACCATCTCTATATCTATCTATCTATCATCTATCTATCTATCTATCTATCTATCTATCTATCATCTATCTATCTATCTATCTATCTATCTATCTATCTATCTATCTATCTATCTATCACTCTATCATCATTCTGTCTATTTATCCATCTATCCTTTTATATATCCTTCCATCTAGCAATCTATCATCTACCAATCCTTCTCTCTCTCTCTCTCTCTCTCTCTCTCTCTCTCTCTATCTATCTGTCTGTCTGTCTGTCTGTCTGTCTGTCTGTCTGTCCGTCCGTCCGTCTGTCTGTCTATCTTTATATCATCTATCTATCCTTCCATCTGTTTATCTATCTATTATATATAATCTATCTGTCTCTAATCTTTATCCATATCTAACTATCCATCATCTGTTTCCATTGCTACATATAAATCTATCTATCTATCTATCTATCTATCTATCTATCTATCTATCATCTATCTATCTATCTATCTATCTATCTATCTATCATCTAACTATCTATCTATCTATCTATCTATCTATCTATCTATCTATCTATCTATAAACAATATTATCCAAAACTGACCAATACTCAGGTTACTGTTCTATTGTGTTTTGACATGAACTTGTACACATGTTGGTTGTTTTTGAGTTTCAGTTGAAGGCTGCCAGGGATGTTGGGAGTTATAGTTTATAGCTTATGATAGGATTCTTAGTCAACAATGGTTCATAGATTGTACATTTATGACAGACATTGTTCTTGGCCCAAAAGTATTCAAATGTAACTTCTGTTCATCGTCATAGAAATGTATAGAAACAAACACACAAAAATGCAAATTTACTGATTCCATCCACAGGTTTCAATTAGAAAAAACATCCAACGCCCATCTACTGTATAGTCATCATTAACAGAGCAGAGCCACAGGTGCCCGAAGGCTTGACGATGCAGTGAAAGTTCACTTTCAAATTCATTCTAATACTGCACTGCATAGTGAAGCAAGCTAAGCAAGTTGGTCTTCTCATTTTGTGTGTGTGTTTTTGGATTATTTGCACTTTCTGCACAGTACTGTTGGTGTCACACATTTTTTATGACACTACATATTTCATACTTTTTTTTCTGTTTTTTTTTTTTTTAATCGATCCACCTTTAACGGCCTAAAATACTTATCCTCCTGGGCAAACACTTGGTTGTTAAGGTCGGAGAACATAGCAACCAGATAGCAGTCTAAGTTCTCATCTGCACAGCTGATGAACAACCACTACAATATCATAAAGAAGACCAAATGCAAGTTGTTTTATAATATTATCATCGACATTAAACGCTAAGGGAAATGCTATAACCATGAAAGAACAGTTGCAGTTTCATTGATGCATTTCTTACCCCAAAAAAACCCCATGACAGTCTTGGGAGATGCTGATAGTTCCCCAACAGCTTGACTATAGTTGAGTTAGAGAGAAATAAGCCGTTCCTACCTGATTGATGCAAGTGATGTTGCTGGAAACTGTGATGAAGAGATCCCTGACAGAGCAGCAACGCGCAAGCACTTATCCACAAATACAGGACCCAAGACATTGCCGAGACCATTGCCACTCTCTAGATGAAATACAGACATGAATTATTATCTTGTCCCTTTACACACACACAGGAGATCCGCCCGCGTTTAAACTATTACGGGCTTTAACGAACGACCATCTCATGCCTTTATGACACTGTACATCATATCACAAAGGTTAAGTGCACTGAAGCAGTTAGAGGGAAAAGATATGTCGACAGAGGATGGATGAATATGTTTAATAATTTAACAGTACAAATGACATTCTAATGATCTGCTGCATGCTGCGGCCAGGAAAGTCTCAGCTGGGTATGTAACTGACACCGACCATGTGTAAATACAGGCATGGGATCTGCTATCTGGAAACCCCTTTATCCAGAAAGCTCTGAAATCCAGCATTGGCATCTCCCCTGTTACACTAAAGCTTCTTCTTTGTAAAAATAAGATTGTAACTAGGCTAGCAACTATGCATGTTGCGGGTTCCTTATATCTAAAGCTATCTTGCAGCTTTAAGACATGGCGTCTAGATATGGAATTACTATTACAGGTCGTAATTCAGAAACCTTTAATCCAGAAAACTCCAAATTACAGGAAGGCCATCTCCCATAGACTTCATTTTAACGAATGAAGTCACATTTTTAAAACTGATTTCCTTTTTCTGTGTAATAATAAAACAGTAGCTTGTACTTTATCCCAACTAAGATATATTTAATCCTTATTGGAAGCAAAACCTGCCTATTGGGTTTATTTAATGTTTTAATGATTTTTATGTAAGACTTAAAGTATGGTGATCCAATTTATGGAAATATCCCTTATCTGGAAAACCCAAGGTCCAGAGCATTCTGGATAACAGGTCCCATACCTGTATTATCCTTTATTTATATAACACCGGCATGCCCTAGTGCTACACATCATTCCCATCAGTCCCTGTGCCAGTGGAGCTTACAATCTAATCTCAAATTAACACACACTACAGTCAACCAGGAGCCAACTAACCTGCTTTTATGTTTTTGTATCCCCAAGTCTCAGATAGATCCCCTACCTGAATATAAATATACGATACCCAGGGGATGAACAGAACATTCTCTGCATTCATTTCTAGAGCCTCAGTCTGGCACAGTATATGGTAAACACCCTATGCA
The DNA here is from genome assembly GCA_038501925.1 of Xenopus petersii. NCBI lineage: Eukaryota > Metazoa > Chordata > Amphibia > Anura > Pipidae > Xenopus > Xenopus petersii. Next base: position 148,737,584 of record CM076678.1, read on the forward strand.
ATTAGTCTGTTACAATTTCATGTGATCAAGGAAATTACAAAAATTTCTGCAATGTACTTCTTTATATTGCTGTTTTAGAAGAGCATTTCTTTCTTTCATTAGCCTCTTTCCATAATGCCTTCTGGTCAAATCAACCAGCAAATGTCCCATGCAGTCCATAAATTACCATACATTCATTCTCTCTCTCTCTCTCTCTCTCTCTCTCTCTCTCTCTCTCTCTCTCTCTCTCTCTCTCTCTCCTTCTATATATATATATATATTCTGTGTGTATATAGAACATTTTCCAGATACTTTTTTAGTGGATTTAAATACATAGAATTGAATTCTTCCCTACTTCCCCTATAATCAACAATGACAGCCTTTTGCAACCTGTAAGTTCACCTACATTGTTAATTTTTAAAGAGGGAAATTAATCTAACTTCAGACACTCTCCATATTCAGCCAATCACATGACACACTTTCTCTTTCCATAATCCAATCAAAGGAAGACCCATTCACTGAGCCAAAGGACATTAGAGCAAAGAGGGTCATTTTATTGCCTCCCCTCAGAATAAAATCATTTTTCATTTGGAAAAAATGAGGTCTGCAAACATAAAACCCTTCAATGAACCTACATGTTTTTGCCAGCGATTTATATGACCCCCTCAGTGCGTGACAGGCATTTGGATACTGTGTATGTGCAGTTGTGTATATATACGTGTGATTATCTTAGTGTGGGTTTAAATATATATATATATATATATATATATATATGTGTGTGTGTGTGTGTGTGTGTGTATCTATATATCGATCTACTTTTCTCTATTCACATGATGTATCTACGTGGAAACAATAGATATGGTTTTACATAGGAGGAGAAACATGAAATAATTACCATTGTACCATTGTAACCCAGAGATCGTCCTTGCTTTGGGAAAGGGCTATAACTGTGGTGTAAAGCAAGGCAAGATGGTACCATTAAAGGGGATTTAACTGTGGCAAAGTGTGTATAGTAAAGCAAAACGTGTCAGTGGGATAGTGTGCATAGTAAGGCAAGGGGTTGAAATTGTGAATTATTATGTGTAGTAAAACCCTATTGTATAATGCAACATAGTGTTAGGTAAATGGTAGTATAAAGGGTATAGTATAGTAATATGGATTTTGGGAAATGGATAGAGTGTATATGAAGGCATGGCATGTTAGGGAATATTGCATTTATAGTAGGGCAACAGACTGTAACCATGGGATAGTGTGAATGGTAAGAAAAACTAAAAGAGAGCAGTTTAATATGCAGCGTCTTCAAACAACTTCTCTCAGAATCCAATGACATGTAAAGCATGTCAAGGGATTCTGGGAGTTGTAGTCTTACAACATGTAGAGATCTGCAAACTGAATTAGAATTAATTAGCTGCAGGATGTATTGCTATTTATAGGCCCTCCACATATGGACAGAATAGCCACTAAACATATATGCTCACCCCCATAAGAATAATATCCATGGTATACCTGAGTGCTCTCTACTACCTGTGTGACTATCCCTCTGTCTGCCCAGTGTACAATGGGATATACTATTAATACATTCCACCATGCCCAGCTACAGCATTGGCAGCAGCATGTATAATTTATACAAAGATTTCCATTTTTTGCCAGCTTTTCAAATCACCCCCCTAAAAAATGTGTCCAAAGAGACTTCCATTGATGAAAAAGTTCTGCTTGTAGCAATGATGGAAGTCGGTCTATTGGTATTGATTTTTATTTGTTTTTATCCCCAGAAATGCCTTCATGTTCCCTCTTGTTTCCACATATATACATATATATATATATATATATATATATATATATATATATATATATATATATATATATATATAGATATATATTGTATGTCCCAGCCAAGGCATGTTTGTGTTCCTTACAAATCATTCACCTGCTATTGTGCAAGCTTTCTGTCACCCTTACAGAGTAGCCAGGATTAATATCCGATTTCTCATTCATCAGCCTTCTCTCTCTCACTCTCTGTGTATAAAAATCCCCAAAGCTCCTTACCTGAGTAATCCAGCCAGGGACAGAAAGCTCCAGGTCCGTTCATTGGAAAAAGATCTTAACACCTTTTAAAATTCCATCTGCTCCAGAATGAACCCCTTGTATCAAGCAAGTAATAGTGTCATAACAGGTCCCAAATAATCTGCTTGTTCTGGATTTAAAAAAAAAGGGAAAAAAGTGCTTTAGCTTTGGGAAGGTTCCCCCTCTCTTACAGCATTTCAACAAGAAGAAGAACACATAAGAGCTTGGACTGGCTGTTCAGAGAAAGTGGCCAAGAATTCAAGGGTAAAACCCTGCTCATTTTAGCTTTTCCAGCATCACCTCCTTCTGCATGCAGTGATCCATTTGCAGTGGGGCTGAAAGGACAGCTCCCCTGTTCCCGATAGTAAAATCAGCTACAGAGCAGGGATGAAGTGGTCCAGTTGCCACAGTGCTGAAAGGGCAGCTCTGGGAATTATATCAGCTTCGGGGTAGGGATGAAGTGATCCAGTTACAATGGTGCTGAAAGAGTAGCTCCCGGTAAATAGATCAGCTTCAGGGTAAGGATGAAGTGGTCCAGTGGTGGTGGTGCTGAAAGGACAGCTCCCAGTAATGAGCTCAGCTTCAGTGCAGGGATGAAGTGGTGCTGAAGGGACAGCTCCCGAGCTGCCGTTATCTAGAGCAGGCAGAGGCAGCCCTGTGCTATGTACGAGGCAGCTGCTTCTACTGTGAAGCCTCCCAAGTACTGTAGACTATTTCCAGTCCTTCCCTTCGCTGGGAACTATCATATGTCTTAAAGGGACACTGCCCACAATTTTATCAACCAACCCAATCCACGTGGGAGTCTGCCCACCAACTTTCAATGTCAGTTTTAGTGTCTCATTACACAGATCGATTTTTATTTCCCTTCAGCTTCCAGTTTCTTTGAAAGAGGGGGGTGTATAGCTTGCAGTTGTTTATTACAATAAAAAGGAAAGATCAGTCATTGGAAGGAGCAGGTCTGCTTTAGTCTTAGGTAGAGGGTAGTTGTACATCCATTAGGTAGTGTTAATAAAATAGAATAGTCCACTCATTTAGACTTTTTTCATTTAGATCATTAAAATGATTTAGAGTGTGGAGTGTCTGTAAAAAGATTATTATTTTACTCCATATCTAGCAGCAAGTAAAAGTACTAATCATTAACTCTCTGAGTGACAGAAAGAGATTTGTACAGTACTGTATGTTGGAATCTCACTGATTATTCGTTGAAGCCAAAGGAAAGACTAATGCTGCTGGCGCCCTAACAAGGGAATTTGGATGCTGCTTCAGATATGAAGAGATGAGGGAAAGTGTTTCCTGGGTGCGATTTGGGGCGTTAGCTGTTCGGAACTATTTTTGTCACAAATGTGAAGAATGCTCGGATTATTTTACAGCCTGCCCCTGAATATTAAGGGGATGTGGTATAAGAATAAGATATGTGTGAGTGAAAATGAATAAATCTTTATTTTGCACTTATTGTAACAGACTAATGTATCAAAAAATACATGATTCGGGCATTTCAACCGAGAAGAAATTTAAGGGTTCACTGAAATAGCAACACAAAATCCACAGGAAGTTTCATGGTTGGGCAGAGAGGGCATTTGGGTAGCAAAAAATAGGCATATACTGTATTCTAACAATGATATGTATATTCTTTAGCGCAGGGGTCCTCAACCTTTTCCACCCGAGAGCAACATGTAGAAAAAGAGTTGGGGAACAACACAAGCATGAAAAATGTTTCTGGATGGTGCCAAATAAGGGATGTGATTGGCTATTTCGTAGCCCCTATGTGGACTGGCAGCCTACAGGAGACTCTGTTTGGCAGTACAACTGGTTTTTATACAACCAAAACTGGCCTCCAAACCATGAATACAAAAATAAGCCCCTGCTTTGAGGCCACTGGGAGCAACATCCAAAGGGTTGAAGAGCAACATGTTGTTCACGAGCTACTGGTTGGGGATCACTGCTTTAGAGAATGCGGCTGTCATTGAACTTTAACCCTCAGCAGCCCCTGACTGCCAAAGACTCTCAGAGGTGTTGCTGGAACTTGTAGTTAAAACAACAGTGTGGGGGGGTCACAATTTGGACATTTTTCTATTCATACTAGAGCCCATACCTTCCTGCATTTTACAGTGCCCCTATACCTCTCTATACCCCTCTTTTATACTAAGCGCCTTTAGTTTTAGAGCACAGAAGGGCAATTTCCCCCCCGAGGAGGAAGTTCAATACACGGGAACTTGGTTGGGGGGCACTGTGACCTACTGCCCTGGACAGTTAGGCAGAAGGTTGAAGTATATATAAATATATACACATGTCAATGTCACCTGTTATATGCATTTGAACATGAACTAAATATCTGTATATTAAGTAGATCCATGAATTTTCCATGACTTACCACTGTGAGCTACAATGGACATCTGTACCTCAAAACATTTCTGAATGGAATTTCGCCACCCTGGATATTTATAGTTCCATATCTGTTCCAGATCCAGCTGAAACACTTTTTTGGGTTGGAGCTTTCCTGTCTAAATGGAAACAGTTGGATGGCAGAAACCACGCAAAATTCTGATGGGGCAGTCTGACACTGAGTAGTGGATTTCAGACTGGGGAGGGGGGGTCCGGAGCCCCCAGGCGGCAACCCTAAGGGCCCACTCCTCCTACCCCTGTGGCAAACTCCCCTGTGCATGTCCACCCACCAGCTCCCAATGTGCCACCTGCCCATACCATTCCCTCCCTCCAAATGCACCGCCTGTCAGTCCCTCCTTAGCTTGTACAGCTTCCTTCTCCTCATAAAAACTTGTGGCTGCAGGTCCTGGCAAGGGGGGGGGGCAGGCCTGGGTCAGCAGGCAAAAAAATCTGCTGTTCATAGCCATGCCCATTTTATGGCCACACCCCCAATACCACATTCATTTTACAAAATTTAGCAGGCTATGGAAAGTTTGAACACATTTCTGGGGGTTTTAGTGTCAGGTTTTTAGTGTTATTACAGTTTTGCTAATGAAGGTGAATTGCCTTTTAAATCAATTTTTAGTATGATATAGAGAGTGATATTCGGAGACAATTTGCTATTGGTTTTCACTATTTCTTATTCGTGGTTTTTGAGTTATTTAGCTTTTTATTCATCAGATCTCCAGTTTCCCATTTCAGCATTCTGGTTGCTAGTGCCTAAATTTCCCTAGCAACCATGCACTGATTTAAGTGAGACAGCAACATGAATAGGAGAGGCCTGAATTTAAAGCTGAGTAATATAAAGTAGCTATAACAATACATGTGTAGCCTTACAGAGCATTTCATTTTTAGATGGGGTCGGTGATCCCCATTTGAAAGCTGGAAAGAAGAAGAAGGCAAATAATTAAAACAAACTATAAAAAATAAATAATGAAGACCAACTGAAAAGTTACTTAGAATTGGCCATTCTATAACTAAATGTCAACTTAAATGTGAACCACCCCCTTTAAGGTACAGGTCACAGTTTCCCCAAGAGATTTGTTAATCTTAAATAGTTACAATTGTATCTCTGCTGATCTTAAATTGTTACAAATGCATCTAAGTGCACCTGCCAATTATTCTGGGCTCTCTACCAAAAGCTTCTTATTTAATTACATTTCAGAAAGATTATATGGTTTTTCTGGCTGTTCAGTGCAGGAGATCAAAGATAAACTTATATATTTCACTAACAATCAGGGACTGTGGGTTGAGTTGTCAAAATCGGGACTGTTCCACAAAAAACTGGACAGTTGGGAGGTATGCTAGTGGGGCCCATGAGGACTGAGGCCCACCAGGTTTTTCCGGGTGCCCCACAGGCCAAGTACAAGCCTGGTCTACAGGGGAATCTAATAGTCAGCTGCTAAGGCATGGATAAAAATGAAGCAACAAACACAAGGACGATGCGGCTAATGGCGGAGCTCACCCGTAACACGCCGGCTCCTGCTGAGTCGTAGCTCTCGCGATACATCGGCTCCTTCTAGCTGGCTTCACATATACTTCAATGGTACCGCTCCAGAGCACCGATCAAAGTAGTTACGGAGTCAGGCGTTTGAATATCAAAATATTGGCTTTATTGAGCGCATTAAAATTGCAGTGGAGGGGGATTACAACTAACGCGTTTCGTGTCAGCAAACCTGACACTTCATCAGAGTAATTAGTGCATACCTGTGTAGGTGCTTAAATAGTGACACATATGCATATCATTAATGAATTAAAGGGGAAGAACATTCTCACAAAATAATATACAAAATTTTTAAAGTTATACATATAGAATAAAACACATAAATCCCTGCATCATAATAACAATCAATTATTTAAAAGAAATTTCCTGGTGAATATATGTGTTGTGTACATTCATTTCTTAATGCAATATTCTCATATATGTGAATAAAAATAAATAAATAATTAATAATTTTAATTTTTATTTTTTGAATTTTTTGAAAAGGGTATCCATATGTGAGTAATTTATTATCCATAATGATTTGTTTTAAAAGTGTCTGCGTGATAAGGTGATGTACTTTTATTAATGAGAAAAAAAAGGGAATGCATTTTTGTTCATTTATATGGCTTTGCATTTCTAATCATGTTTAAAAATACCCATATAATACCAAAAAACCTGATTGGTGTATCACTATATTTATCATAGACTTTTTTTTTTTTTTTTAAAAAACATTTCCTTTGTTTCTATTTATTACTTAATTTCCACCCACTTGTTAGAACAGTATGATAGATAGGGAATTTTTTCAATGGCCGAATTTAATTTATCCTAAATTATTATTTATTAAAAAACATGTATTGGAAAGATTGGCATTACTCTGTTCAATCATAAATAAGTTATTCAAATTATTCCAAATTAATATTGTATTTGATAAAATAAATTCTCTTAATATATTTTTAGTTGTCCAATCGTATGAAATAAATTGTATTAACTAATGAATTCCAAGATATATAATAGCTGAATATATAATAGCAATCTATCCAATAAAGGTTTTTATCTCACACTCTCTGTTCAGCCCATATGGTGTGACTGTATCCAATAGGGTCATCCATTTGACCTCCTTCTTAGACAACAATGTATCTATATCGCCTTTTCTCTTTCCCAGTTTAACTGCTTCAATTGCCTGGAAAGATACAAAGTATTCATTAGCTTCATGTTCCTGTATTATGTGTTCTGCTATAGCTGAGGATATATCTAACCTATTTATGCATGCTAGATGTTCAAGTACCCTGTCTTTTAACCATCTCTTGGTCTTACCAACGTATTGTTTACCACAGCGACATGTTACTAGATATATAACATTTGATGTCCTACAGTTTACATATGTTCTACAATTATATATTTTTTTAGTTATACTACTCTGAATTTCCTTGGACACATTTATAAATCTACAACATTTGCAGATGTTCGCACCACATCTGTATGTTCCAACAACATTCAGCCAATTTGTCTTATCCTTTTTGTTTGGTAGCATGCTCGGGGACACCATATCCCGTAAATTGTTTGCCCTTCTGTAAATAAATTGAGGTTTTTTTTAAATCAAGTGATGTCAGAATTGGGTCTGACTTTAGAATGCCCCAATGCTTTAAAATTATACTCTGGATTTGCCTTGCTTCCATGCTATATGTAGTGATGAATTCCATTCTGCTCTTATCAAACGTCTTCCTCCTGTCTCTGTGTCCACCTTTTTTATTTTTCAAGAGATCTGATCTATTACTGTGTACTGCTGTTTCATAAGCTTTTTTAATACATTCTGTACTGTAACCCCTAAGTATCAATCTGTCCCACAATTCCATGGACCTGTCGTGGAAGGAAGCCCATGTGGAGCAGTTACGTCTAAGACGTATGAACTGGCCCGCTGGGATGCCTTCCAAGAGAGGTCCAGGGTGATTGCTTTCACGTCTCAACAAAGAGTTTCTGCTGATAGATTTTCTATATATATCAGTATCTATCTGTGTACCTTTAGTGATGAATTGTATATCTAAATACTCTATTGTATTCTTATCATATTTATACGTAAAACTTATGTTTTTGTCATTGTTGTTACAGTAGTCAATAAATTGTTTCAACTCTAATTCTGTACCTTCCCAAATGATTATTAAATCGTCAATGAAGCGATAATAACCTTTTATATTGGCACTATATATAGATCGTTCACAAAAGATATGATGTTTTTCGAACCAGCCCATAAATAAATTAGCATATGAGGGCGCAAACCGCGCCCCCATTGCTGTCCCACATCGCTGTAGGTAAAATTAGTTGTTAAACATAAAGTAATTATGTGTCAATAGATACTCAACTGCTTCTATTATAAATTCATTCTGTTCATTTGTATAGAAACCTTTTTCTTTCAGCCAATATTGCAATGCGAAAATCCCATCACTATGCCTAATAGAGGAATATAGGGCTGTGACATCCATCGTCACCCACATATATCCTTGTTTCCACTCGATGTTTGTTAATTTGTTAATAGCACTATCTCGTAAAAAAGAGGGCAGTTGCACTACCATCGGTTGGATCAATTTGTCTATATATTCGCTTAACCCCTCGTTTAAAGACCCTATCCCAGCAATTATGGGACGTCCCTTAGGTTGTTCAACGTTCTTATGAACTTTGGGGAAGGTATGAAAAACGGGTATTTTTGGAAACTGACGCCATATATACTCCATCTCATTCTCACTTAGGATATTTTCAAATTTACCATATTCCAATAATCTCCTAAGTTTATTTTGAAAACAGGACGTCGGATCATTATCCAACTTTGTATAGTTAGTTTGATCTGTTAATTGTATTATAATATCCTGCTCATAATAGTCCCTATCGAGAATGACTATGGCTCCACCCTTATCTGAGTTTCTGACCACTATATCTCGATTCCCTTTGAAAGATTCTATCGCCTGGTATTCCTGCTTTGTTAAGTTGTATTTATCTTTTTTATTTTTATTTAGAATTTTATTTCGATTCCGTTCTCTTTTTTCCTTTTGTTTCCTTTTGGATAAAAATGAAAATAGAATTAGTAAATGCATCATAGAGGCTTCAGAAAAAGAAAGCAAAAAGGAAATATACATACACAAGTATATATAAACTCAGATCATAACATTTCCATAAAATAAATCCACATGTAAATGAAAATGAAGGTATAGTTGCCCTTTAACTGACGGCACAATAAGCAGAAGCATAACGTAGCAACAGCCATTGTTACATCAACTGTAGGACAGTAATGAATGGACACGCTACAGCTCTGGTTACTATAAACAACAGCTTTAATACAAATTCCAAAAGTCTACCAACTAGGGCAGTGCATGATTTCCTCCGTTCCGTGATATCCATACATTAAGTAAGGTTCCTTTCCACCCTCTGTGCATGATTTTCACCGACTCAGCTATTAATCATCACCGAGCAATCTCGTTAAACCAGTCCTGGGGGCTTAATATGTAATTTATTGATATCCCAGTATTCTTGGTGATATGAGATTATACTTGTAGCGATCGTATTTCACACTATTACACCGGTGTTTTCCCCTCCTATAATTTTATATTTAGAGATTTTGCTTGTGGGGACTTTTAAGGAGCCGGGAAAGATTTTCATTCACTGCCAATATATCATTCTCTAATTTATAGCTTCTGCTATCTTTTAGCTCAATTTTGTATAAATTATAATCACCTCTCAAGGCCCCCTATTGGCCATGTTTTCACTTATTTGCTAAACGAATGCTCCTGTAAGGTTAAATCAGTTTTTTTGCTTGCACAGGCTATTTTATTTTGCATATCTGTCATACCTTGCCTGTGAGTCAACTCATACCAACGCCTGTGAATGTATTTATTTTTTACATGGTTTTAAAGAGAGAGCTTACAGTATGTCAGGCTCTCCAAAGCAAACATGTTGCCAAATGGCCAAAAGCAAGGAATGAGGCTGCGGCTGTTCTAACCCCAGGGTATTAATATGAAGCTGGTCTTCCCTTTGATGCTATAACAGCCCAACTCTTCTGGGATGGTACAAACTAGATGTTGGAACATTGTTGCTGGGAGTTCTTTCCATTCAACCACAAGAGCATTACGGGCAGAGACACATGTGGAGATATGGGGAGATTAGTCGCCAGGCTACAAATCGCCTCTCCTTCAGGCGACTAATCTCCCCGAACTTCTCACCGATTAGAATCCAAATGGCCTGAGGGATGGCACTTGGATTGATTAGTTTTCTGAGGTCACCCGAAGTTGCTTCACGAGGAAACATTGGGCAACTTCGGAAAACAAAGTGCTCCGAGTGCCATCCATTTAGATTCTAGCTGTCGGGAAGGCAGTTCTGGGAGATTAGTCGCCCGAAGCAGGGGCGATTTGTCGCTGGGCAACTAATCTCCCCGAATCTCCACATCTGTCTCTGCGCTGATGAGGTGGGACACTGATAATGGAATTAAGTCTGGGTCACCAATAATCATTCCAAGAGGTGTCTAGTAGGGCTGAGGTCCAAGTTTGTGAAGTCAAGTCAAGTTTTCCACTAGCTTTGTGCATGGAATGAGTCTCCACCAAAATGTTGCCACCAAATATGAAGAACAGAACTCTGTAGCCTTAAAGGGGTCATTCCCCTTTGCGTTAACGTTTAGTTTAATGTAGAGAGTGATATTCTGAGACAAATGGGGTCAAAAGAAGCTGGAAAGAGTCAAAAGAAGACAGCAAGCCATTCAAAAACTATACAAAATAAATAATGAAGACCAAATAAAAGGAATGGCCATTCTATAACATACTAAAAGTTAATTCAAAGATGAACCACCTCTTTAATGTTTGAAACCAGGGGCCCAAACCATGGAAACTGCCACAGAACATTATTCCTGCTCCACCAAAATGACTGTCAGCATTAAGAATTTAGAAAGGTGGCATTCTACTGGCACACGCCTAACCCCGACTTTAAAGTCCTACACCAACAGGGTTGGGACAAGTCACTGGTGTGCCTAAGGCAAATCTCTCTCATCACCCCCACATGCTCCTGCAGTGACACAAGGTGGGTAGGGGAGGAAGGAGTAATGTGCTGGTGAGGTTCAAGGTGTTAAAATCCTCTCCTGAAAGGGCTACAGATTAGGGGCAGCCAGGCAGAAGAATTACAGTACGTGCCTGTCACCCCCTCACCTTTGCACCCTATGCATGTGCCAGAGCCGGGCCAGACCAGCCAGGCACCCTAGGCAAACTAACCAGTCAATGCACCGACTGGGAGCATGTGCGAATTGACGCTGACTCACATCCACCTTCATGCATGCACTAATTAAAGCTCACGCGCACGGAAGCACAAACCGGATATGAGAGAGGGGACTGGACTACGGGAAGCAGGCAGGTAAGGTATGTACCTGGCACCCCCAGCTTTGCTCCCCCTAGTCCCAGACCTAGACTCCTTATCACTACAGAGGGCACCCTTTCACATCTCCAGACTCCATAGAAGATGGGTGACCTTTACACCACTTCAGCCAATGATTGACAATGATGTTTGCCGCTGATCTGCCATTAAAGCTCCCTGCTCCCTAGAAATAGAGCTAAAATTGCATCCAGGGATCATTTGGAACTCATGAGTTAATATTCCAACTGAAGAATTGATGTTGTTTCGGTTAGAATGAAACCTTTTCACCAGTAGTGTGACTATAGAGGGTCTGCTTCCTCTATACATATAAAAAATCATCAAAAGTCTGAATCAATAGGATCATCAGGATAAGCTTACCGCTTTCCAAGGTGGGTCCAGGTGCTCATGCCTTAGACCTTCAGCACAGGGGAGTAATTCACAGTAATTCGATAACAGGCAGGCACCACTCCGGAACAGCAATCGTGAAAATTGTAGAATCCAAGAGGCAATGTTTAAGTTTAAATATACACTAGACTCTTAATCATAGGCTCATGATTAAGTATCCCTGGATGACACGAAACACGTAAGGCTTTATCTTTTATACATAATGTAAAATAAAGAAATGTTTTATTTTTATATTTAAACTTTGGCTCTTGGATTCTACTATTTTCACGATTGGTGTTCCAGAGTGGTGCCTGCCTGTTATTGAATAACTCTGCATCCTCTATAGCCAAAAAGAACCCCCCCTCCTCCATCCGCCTTCTTACCTGGGTGGGGAAGCAGCAGAGGATAGTGTGCCAAGTCTGGAGGGGAGTGGGGGGGGTCTAAGCGGGAAGTGGGCGGAGGCAGGAAGTAGGCAGGAGGATGGGGATCAGAGTGCGCTTGGCCCTCTGATCAGATTTTTTTGCAGAGGGGCCTGGTGCACTCTAATTACACTACTGCTTTTCTCTATGCTCATTATAATCAAGATTCACTATTCTAAACCCAATTCCATTGAGCACCATATGCCAGGTCAGCACTGAATATTAAATCAACATTCTAATTCCTGCTTTTCACAAAATAACCACCCCTCCTTTCCAAAGGGCATGAAATATTATTCTAATTTATCCCGGGAGAAAAGGGAAACAATTAGGATTATAGGCACATACCTTGTGTTGAGATGGATAGTCCCAAATATTTAAAATGAACACAGTTTTCACTACAGGATTAGGTTTCTTTTCCCAAAACAGATTAAAATATCCCCAATGGAACAATTCCAGCTTCTTAATCAGTTTCTAATGTTTGTTTTGTTCGCTTGCACCTGTTCTGTAACAAGGAAGTCTGGAAAATAAATGTATGCTGTGACGCAGAATAGGTTTAACACGTCCCTCCGCATTCCCAGTCATGTAATCTAACTATAGGATAGAGTAGGGAGAGATGTCTAATGACAGGCTCATGAATATTGAACAGAACATACAGGCCCAATTTTATCTTCTTTTCTTCTTCAGTTTGTCAGTTGAAGTGGAATAATGAAATTGGCTTTTTACCCTGACATCACTTTCCTTTGGTTTTCTTGTTAAAATACACTGTTATGTTGATCTTCTTGCCAGTGTATGTCAAAAGTATTGTTATGTCCTTTACATCTTACATTTTCTCTATGGATAAACATACAAAAAAATGCCAATCTTCTATATACAATTTAAAACCTACAGCCGCCCTTTTCATTGTCATTGTGACTCCACAGTTACCCACATACATCCTACATTATTGGCATACTCACACAATCTCTGCTCCTTACTTGGTGGAAGCCCAGTCCTCCTGTATAATTAAGTGTCTGTGCAAAAGCAATTCCTAATTCAACATACTGCATGCAACTATATACCAAAAATATACCAAAAATTTTGGCTAGCCACCATCCTTAATAATGGCTAGCCCTGGGGTCAACCAAAACTTGAGGTTGCCTCTATAATTATATAATTATATAAAGTAGGAAACCCCTGGTTTATACCCCTTCAGCAATTGCACTTAAACTAGTACAGGTTGGACAACATCTATAGCAAATAAAGCAGAAGAATTGTCATCTTGGTCTACTATTTCCTTCTTGCTCTACTGTCTCATTTATTTCTATATTGCCTCCATCTCCTACTGTCTCCTTCATTCCGTATTGTCTCCATTGTGCTCCACTATCTCTGTACTTATTGATCTTGCCTTACTGTCCTGTGCCACTATCTCTATCTTGCTCTACTGTCTCTCTACTGTCTTATTACTGTATTGTCTCCATGTTACACTACTGTCTCCATCTTGTTCTACCGTCTCCTTCATGCTGTATTGTCTCCATCTTGTTTCCATTCTCTGTATTGTGTTCTTCTGTCTTTGTAATGAAGTTACCTGGTGGTCTAGTGGGCAGCAGCGGGGTCCAACGCCGAATCACTGGCGTGGATGCCCGCTGCTGAGCTGCTCCCTTCCGGGTTCCGACTTTCATTTCTTAAAGGCGCAGGCACGCTGGCGTCATCATTTGCGCGAAAATCAAATGGTATAAAAAGCCCATTTAGATTGCAGGACCTTGCCCGTTGTTAGGTTCAATTTGCCTTGTTCCTGGGTGCTTTATACTTGTATTCTGACTGATCTATTGTGTTTTGAACCTTGCCTGCCTGATTTACTACTCTGATCTCTCCAATCCTGATCCTGCCTGTCTGTGACTATTCTGACCTCTCCAATCCAACCTTAGCCTGTCCATCGACTATTCTACGCTCTCCAATCCTGATTCCGGCCTGTCTGACGATTCTCTGCTTGTGCTGGCCCGGCCTGCCTGTTCCTGGTGGTGTTCTTCCTTCCAGTATCCTGGTGAGATGATCGTGCCCCTTTGCTCGTCCAGAACCGTTAGCTTTTCTCCTCTCTCTATTAAGACCTGGCGGCATCCAATTACCTGAGGGCTCCTCCTGAGGTGAAAGGCGGCAGTTAAAGGCAGAAGTGAGAGCTGAGACCAGGGAGCTTAGCTTGGGTTCTGGATATAGGGTGCCGAACGTGACAGTCTCATTATTGTTTTATTGTCTCCACCTTGCTCTACTGTCTCTACTGTGTACAACTGTCTCCTTATTAATATATTGTCTCCATCTGTAATGACTCTATCTTTCCCTACTACAGTATCTCCTTCTTGTGCAGCTGTTTTTATCATGCTCTACTGTCTCCTTCATGCTCGATTGTCTTATTTTTTCTCCACTGTCTCCATTGTGTTCTACTGTCTCCTTATTACAATATTGTCTCCATCTTACTCTACTGTCTCCATTGTATGCAACTGTCTCTTTATTACTATATTGTCTCCATCTTGCTCTACTTTTTCCTTCTTGCTGTAGTGTCTCCATTTGCCCTACTATCTCCTACTTGCTCTCCTGTCTTCTCATTGCTGCACATCTTCATCTTGTTCCACTGTCTCCATATTGCCTGATTACACCTGCTACCCTCAAACCTTCTACAACTGCTGATCTGCATGGCCCTAGGTATTCCCTCTCTCTGAGATCCTGAAGACAGTACCAGTATTATGGCCTTATGGTATTAATATTTTTATTTATACCATAAGGCCACAGGGTTTACTGGTAGAGCTGTCTCAATTTCAAGTTTCCATCAAAACCAAAAAGTCCTTTATAAAAAGCAACCATCATATTGCTCAACCAGGGTGAAGAAATTCAAATGTTTCAGTACAACACTCTGTTGGTCCAAGTGTGGCATAAGGCTTATGTGGGCATGACTACAAACATTGATTAACATGCCCAGGAGAAAAGTAATGGCTCTAGGTTCACAGAGTTTGTAGATGATACAGTTATACTGCTTCTTTGAATGGCAATGTTCTGTCTTGTGGCTGGTGGGAGTTTGTAGAACTCAGAGGGTGGGCTTCAGTAACTTTTTTCATTCATATTTATACATTATCTTAGCAGCCAGACAAATGCTTTTAGTGCACTGTAGGTATGTGAGTGTGAGACAATAGATACGTGTGAGTCTCTGTTTAAATTTGATGAACATTTCTGTCTTTTGTGCGATGAACAATATACTGTAATGCTGGGGTTCAAGTCAGGTTTTTATGGAATTTCACTGCTGTGATGAATCACCAGATGTTTTCCAAGCAGAAGAAAACAGACACATCACAGGGACTGCTACTTATCACCCTTTATTTATTCAGCAGGAATTCTGTATTGTAGAAAAAATGTATACAAATCTGGTTAAATTAGTGATTCTATCATCTATCTATCTATCTATCTATCTATCTATCTATCTATCTATCTATCTATCTATCTATCTATCTATCTATCTATCTATCCATCTATCTATCTATCTATCTATCTATCTATCTATCTATCTATCATCTATCTATCTATCTATCTATTATCTATCATCTATCTATCTATCTATCTATCTATCTATCTATCTATCTATCTATCTATCTATCTATCTATCTATCTATCTATCCATCCTCCTTTCAGCCTGTATGCCAATGGATCCAAATAAGGGATAATGTACCATATATTATAGAGATATAAAAACTTAAAAAAAAAACAGTTATTCTGATCTATGAGTATCAAACATATAGGCTACAGGCTGAGTTATATGGAGAACTCTGAGTAAAACTCATGTATTATAAGGGATAATATACCCCCTACTGTAAATGATAAGGATATTAGAAGTCACTGAGGGGTTATATGACCATATAAAGGCACAAGGCTGCAGGCTGAGTTATACAGGGAACTCTGAGTATCACTCATGTATTATAAGGGATAATGTACCCCCTACTGTAAATGATA
Organism: Xenopus petersii; assembly: GCA_038501925.1. Classification (NCBI taxonomy): domain Eukaryota; kingdom Metazoa; phylum Chordata; class Amphibia; order Anura; family Pipidae; genus Xenopus; species Xenopus petersii. The sequence goes on from CM076678.1 coordinate 148,753,682, forward strand.
AGGATATTAGAAGTCACTGAAGGGGTTTGTGACCATATAAAGGAACAAGGCTGCAGACTGAGTTTTACAGGGAACTGTGGGTATCACTCGTGTATTATAAGGGATAAGTACCCCCTACTGTAAATGATAAGGATATTAGAAGTCACTGAGGGGTTATATGACCATATAAAGGCACAAGGCTGCAGGCTGAGTACAGGTTAGGGGACTTGTATGGGCTTTTGCTGTGTGTGAAGATGTGTTGGGCTGGGGTCTGGATGACACTAGTAATGTTCTAGTCATTTAGTGAAATGCATGTTGTTAGTGTGTTTGTCACACATTTCTCATTGACTGAATGCAGATGGTAAACAGGGGATGGGTCCAGAAGTGCTTGTATGTAGAATATATGGATGTCAGGCCTATAATGGGTCTACTACAGAGGAAGAATCCCCTGATTCCTAGTTAGATGAAAAGGCTTATTAGATGAAAAGGCTTCAATTGAGCAAAATGCAGGAAAACATGTTTTCTTTTCCTTTGGGAATTATCAGAGCTGCTGAAAGTTTACAGTGATGAAGCATTAGCTATAGTAGTGCTATATGTTGTGATGCAACATTGAAAGCAGGATAGTAAAAAAGCCACCTGAGCTTTTGTGCTATTGAGGAATATTAATAGTGTAGTTCCCTTATAGCTTCAAAGTAAGAGCCTAATAACCAAGGCTTGTGAAAGTCAATAGAGCAGGTGATGAATGATGAGAGAAACCCAGTTCTTTTGAAAGATACCTTCTTAGATGGTCAATCTCCTCGCAGTGTGCATTAACACATTTCTTGCATATGTACATTATCCACAATTCCACTAACAAAGGGCAATGCAGTAGCTCTCTGTCTTGCACTCTCATCATTCACTGGACTCTCTACTTCTTGTAAGAACCAACTGAGACTCCTCAAGAAGCATCCTGAATTTATAATACTGCCTTCAGGCCTCATTGCTCATTTTAGAGGCTCTTTCATCTTCTGGAGGTCATTGTCCCCACCAAGATGCCCTCTATAGGGAACCAAGGTGCGGCCCCTCCTCTGACATACAGCAGTTAAACTGAGATGATAAAAATACTTTCTTTTAGTATTGGAAGAGCGGGAATGCAATCTATTTTCTTCTAAGTCGTTGGATGTTGCCCCCCTTTAGCAGAACCTTTTCAGTGGGTTTTTTTACTGCAACTTGAGACCAAACGAGTGACCAAACATAATGAAGTCAACAAGAATATATATATATATATATATATATATATATATATATATATATATATATATATATATATATATATATATAAAGAGATCTCAAAAAAGAATTCCTTTGTATCGTGTGAAAGGTTAGGGTAACAGCAAGTCCACTGCCTAAGCTACAAAGTGGCCGGAGTGAAGAAACACCCAACAGACAGTCAGGATTATTTGCCAGATGACCTCTGTAAGCAGCAGAGTCAGAATTCTGCTACTGATTTAGAAACAAAATACAGGGAACAAGCTCAAATGCTTCGAACGAGAGTTTGGAGGAAAACGGCAAAAAATCCTGACAAGGTTTGTAAATAAATCGACAGAACAGTGTTCCTGCTGCATAAAGGATCTGTTATCTCAGGCAGCTCCAGTCATGTATCATCTCTCCTCCACCGGTGATGCTTGATGTTAAATTATACATTGTTTTTGTTTGTTATTATTTATAAAGTGCTGACACTCGGCGCAGTGTGTTACAGAGAATATTTAATCCCCCCAATCTAATTTCCAGCCCTCAGGCTTTTGTAGTAAAAGCTCTTATTGCCTGTAAAGAAAGAGTTAAATCCTACTGCAAATTGTTACAGCATCATTCTTCTCCAGTTCTCCATTTTGGATACTCGGATTGTGTATTTATTTTGATAATTGGTTGGTTCAAAGCGCTACGTTTCTTGGGAAAGGTGTCTTAGTCTTGCCAAAAAACGTTTTTTCAGAGACTCACCATGTAAATGAGGAGGCCCAGGTGCTCTGCCCAGAGCCTTCAGCTTAAGAGAGTGGATATCACAGTATTGTTTGGGGAGCAGGCACTCAAAGAGAGGTCCTCCAGGTAGTTACAGCCTTACGCGTTTCATGTTCTCACAACACTTAATCATAGGCTCTTACTCTTGGACCTCCTTGGACCAATTTGTTACAGGTATGTGACCCTGTTATCAAGAATGCTCGGGACCTGGAGTTTTACGGACAAGGGGTCTTTCCGTAATTTGAAAAAATCAATTAAACCCAATAAGGATTAATTATACCTGAGTTGGGATCAAGTACAAGTCATTGTTTTAGTTTTTCAGAGAAAAAGGAATTACTTCTTCACAATTTGAATTATTTGATTATAATACACAAGAGCCATGACTGTCCTGTAAATTATATCCTTATAAACAGTAAGTAGTGATGTCATCAGTTAGAATCGGATCGTAGCGATGCCATTTCTGTCACATGACTCACGGAAAATTATGTATTATAATAAATAAAGTAACCCCTATTGGAAAATATGAGGATATTAGAAGTCACCTTGGAGTTCCATGACCTGTATGAAAACATTCAGACTTCAACCTCATGCTTTTATATGTCATGGAACTCACTGGTAACTTATACCTGTAATATCCACTTTATTCACTTCCTTCAATTCTGAGCATTCTGATAACGAGTTTCTGGATAACGGATCCCATTTCTGTATATCTTATTATGAACACCTCTGTATGTAGCTCATTAACTTAAAGGATTGTAAATCCTCTGTTTTAGCACAGGTACACACACACATGGACTAAGGTCACTTTCTTCAGAAGCCGATTGAGCTGCCATTGTGTTTATAGACTGTGAAGCAAAAATGTCGGCACCCTAAAAGTTCAAAAGCATTTTAGTGCTGCACCTTTGGGCAACCCTATTTTCTGGGAAGAATACACAATAATAAGTCCTTTGGGATTGAAAAAAAGTGAAAAGTTGCAATGGCAACTTGGTTTAGCCCCATGGGCAGCAGCCAGTGCACTTTAGATTTCAGATTGGCAAAATTAAACCAAAAAGGCACACTTCTCTTTATACATCAAAGATGTGCACTAAGATACACACTTTCTTTAGTACAGCTATGGAACCTTTGATTCAGAATACTTGGGATCTGGAGTTTTCGGATAACAGATCTTTCAGTAATTTGGATCTCCATACCTTAAAGGGCACCAATCATGACCAAAATCATTTACTAAGTAAATACACTATGTGAAAGTTCAAGAAATCCAATTTTTAAAACAGTTAGAATTGTTTGTATAATGTAAATGATCAGCTCACTATTCCTTCTGCAAGATCTCCCCTATCTCCCCTGCAGTTCTAGCTGAGGCAGCCATCTTGGATTTCACTGGCTCCTCCTACCTATATCTTCCCAGCCAACTGCAGCTCTGAAATCTCGCACATGCTCAGTTGAAATTCCTTGCTTGCTTATCAACCCTTCTAAGCTATTTTCAAATCAGCCAAACCTGTGTGTTAGCTGCTGTTCAGTAGTGCTGCCCCCTGCTGGAAGTTACTGTGTGTCCTTCATTTGCATAATGACTTTACCAGCAGGGGACAAGATAGGGAAATCTCCTGATACTTCTAGTGGAGGAGTTTACTAAAACAAGGCATTCTGGGTAGAATACTCAAAGCAGTGTTACAATCTGAGCATGCTCCTGAAATTTGCATATTAGAGTCTCTGTTAGAGTCTCAATATGGCCTCCCTCAGTGAAAGAACCCATTTGACAAAGTAAGGGATTTTTTTAAAACCTGCAGTTTTTTCAAAAAACTATATATGTAGTTTGATTAAACCTGTTTAGCTTGTACTGGTCAGATTGTTAATATGTGTTTGATTTTGGCTGTGATAGGTGCCCTTTAAGTCTAATAAACATGAAATAAACCCAATAGGCTGGTTTTGCTTCCAATAAGGATTAATTATATCTTAGTTGGGATCAAGTAAAAGCTACTGTTTTATCATTTTAAAAAAATTGGATAAAATAGAGTCCATGGTAGACGGCCTTTCCGCAATTCGTAGCTTTCTGGATAACAGGTTTCCAGATAACAGATCCCATACCTGTAACAGATTACCAGTACTAGATTACCACCCTCTGAGGATCTTTGTAGCTGAATTTTTGGGGCCCCTAGAGTTTAGGCACATTGCTGTAACCACACCATGATTAAGCCTATTATATTCTCCGTTCTCTCTGTTATGAGCAGCCTGGCTTTTGGCTCAGTGTTGCCTTAACACAATCTTCCATACTGCTGCCTGCACATATTATTCACTGCCATTGTCTCCATTCTTTGCTATTCTAATCTCTTTCTTTCATGGGCTTCCCTGCCCCTCCTCTCGGAATATCTGTGCTTGTCACTCGCTTTCCAGCAGCCTACGGAAGATTCTGGCACTCGCTCAATAGCGGTAACTAAAATAATGAAACAAACACTGAAGAGTATCAAAGTACAGGAAATTCGGTTATGGTATCTGCATAAATGGATTTTATTTGCAGCGTATTACTGTTTACAAAAGCCTGTTTTATTGCTGTTTATATTGCAGTAAATGATGACTTATTTATCAAGCGTACACAGCTCGGAGGCACAAGCTACCTACACAAACTCATCCTTTATACAGGCGCCTGATCACTGAGAATACAGCCATTACAGCAATGTTTGTTCCTTTGTAACATATCGGATATAATACTTGTACAGTATGGGACCTGTTAGCCTAAGGTTTTTGAAGGATTTGGATCTTGTCTGCTAAAAAATATTTAAAACACAAAATAAGCCAAATACAATTGTTTTGTTTCTAATAAGGATTAATTATATCTTAGTTGGGATCAAGTACAGGTATGGGACCTGTTATCCAGAATACTCGGGACTTGGGGTCTTCCGGATAATGAATCTTTCTGTAATTTGGATCTTCGTCTACTAGAAAATCATGTAAACATTAAATAAAGCCAATAGGCTGGTTCTGCTTCCAATAAGGTTTAATTATATCTCAGTTGGGATCAAGTACAAACTACTGTTTTATTATTATACATAAAAAAGAAGTCATTTTAACAAAAAATTGGATTATTTGGATAAAATGGATTCTATGGCCGATGGCCTTTCCAGTAATTAAGAGGCTTCTGGATAACAGGATTTCATACCTCTACCGTCAGGGATTACTTGGTATCTTCTTATTTTACACAATTAAATGTAACAGCCAAGCAAAAAGGGAATGGTGTTCCACTCGCACACACGCTTGGGACAGAGAGTAGGAGCGAGTGAGGGTATATTGTACAGTTCTTGATTCCAGAGGAAGGAAATGGGATACATCTCAATTTAAATGAAATCCATGAATGTATGTGCAAATATTGCTTCGAAAACAGGCTCAACCTTTTTGGATATTTGCAATACGCTTGGTATTTGGCACAACATTCACAGGTGTAATGGTGCACAAGGAGCAGACTGCTCATATGAATGCAGTGCTACAGGTTGAGCCTCAGTTGAGTGTCAGTGAAGGGATGAACAGGGTGGGTGGAGTTTTGAAGATGAAGGGCTCATGCAGGGAGGCGATGGCGGGTGGAGGTTTTATGATACACAATGGGTCGACCCTCTAATCACTATTGCCAGAGTCAGACTGGGCCAGCGGGACACCAGGAAAAAAATCAGTGGGTCCCACCGGGAAAAAAAGGTAGGCGGCGAACTGGAGAGGGGTTGTGGCGCATGCGGGGTCTGAGGTGTCTTCACTGCTGGGGCGGGGAGCCCAGAGGGTTGGGGCCCCAAAGAAGCAGCACCGGTGGACCCCTGTCTCCCCAGTCTGACCCTGACTATTGCACATTGGCAGTCAGGCAGCTTCAATTCAGCCAGACTAGTGGTAGACAGAGGCAGAGGTGAGTACCAGAGCCCCCCTCTGCTGTACCCTATGCCCCTGCCTCTTCTGCCTACCCCTAATTCTGTCCCTGAGTCCCATACTACTAAGTCATTTAGTAAAAAATAAAAGGTCCCATGTATCAAAGGACCCCCTGTGCAAAAGAGGCTCTGGGCATTATAGGGGCTGCAGTTGGTTTAAATGAGACTAAGGACAGAACCCAATGAACTCACCCCTTCCCAAGTATCACCAAACTGTTGATTGTAGGAATGCTCTCTTTTTAATGTATATTCTGTAATAGAAATCTTATTTCAATTTTCAACTGGTTTTCATTTTTTATTATTTGTGATTTTTGAGTTCTTCAGCTTTTTATTCAGCAGCTGTTTACAATTTCAGCAATCTGGTTGCTGGGGGTCAAATTCCCCTAGCAACCATGCACTGATTTGAATAAGAGACTGGAATATGATTAGGAAAGACCTGAATAGAAAGATGAGTAATAAAAAGTAACAATAACAATACATTTGTAGCCTTTCTGAGCCGTACAGGGGATGCAGGGCAATATAACAAGGTTGGAGCCTCCCTGATAAAAACATCTCTAGTTCCACAGATGGAAGGCAAACGCTATCAGTAAAATCCCAGCCAGTTAAATATAGAGTTCATTCACAGTAGGCATTATTGCTTTTATTCTTCTTTATTGAACAAAGCTGATTACTGATTGGTTACTATAGGTAACTGCCCAGGTGCAAATTTGCCCAGTGTTAGTAATGGAGCCTGATTATCCGAATGTCAAAAAAGATTATAATTCTGTCATTGAGTTTTTTCTAGAAAAGGGTTCTGTAACCAAGAAAATCATAAATTACCCTTGACATCAAATACATGTGTGTAATCTTTTTATTACATGTAGATTATGAAGGAAGGGATCACCATATTAAACCATGTCATCTATAAAACACAGGTATGGGACCTGTTATGCAGAATGTGCAGGACCTGGGGTTTTCCTGATAATGGATCTTTCTGTAATTTGGATCTTCATACCTTAAGTTTACTAGAAAATCATATAACCATTAAATACACCCAATAGGCTGGTTTTGCCTCCAATAAGGATTAATTATATCTTAGTTGGCATCAAATACAAGCTACTGTTTTATTATTACACAGAAAAAGGAAATCAGTTTCAAATTTTTTAAATTAAAATGCAATCTATAGAAGATGACCTTCACGTAATTTAGAGCTTTTTGGATGCCTGGTTCCTGGATAACAGATCCCATACCTGTAATATAAAACAATAAATAAATAGTGCAAACAATCATGCTCAAAATCATTCATATTCTCAGTGGCATACAATTGCTCAAAGGTTCACGCAGGAGTGTGTGTCTGCTCCAGTATCATTGCACTCAACTTTTTACCATTAAGTTCTGATGCTGATGTGTCCTTGTTGGCACCTGTACCCTTCTCCCCTTGTGTTCATAAAAGGACATCAGTTGTTACCATTCATTTGCTTGGTTTCCAAGTTATTCTCCCAACGTTTGTCCTGCTGGCTTCTACCTCCTTACTGGCTCTTTGGCCTGAATCTTTTCTCTAATCTTGTCTCTTGACCCGGATCTGTTGGCAACAACTTTGTTTGTTTCAGGGCCTTGAGGCACTTGTAATGTAGGAGTCGGGACCAAGGAGGAAGCTGTATGCAGAAAGACCAATTTGTATTATTTTAAGGGTTAAAGAAGGGTCTTTATTATATCCAGGCAAAAAGATCAGGGCAGGCAGCAATAAGAAAAGTCAGAAGTCAAATCAAGAAAGTCAGGATCCAAGAAACAGTCATTAACAAATTCAAGTGCACTGTAAGGATTTACAGATAGGAGCCTATGTGCTGAATAACTTCAAGGTGTTTATTAAACAAGTCCAGGTAGAGGATTTAAATAGCAGCAAAAACAATTCAAGGTACAGGATTTAAACGGCATCAAAAACAAGTCAAGATACAGGCCAAAATTCCAAGGCAGGCAGCAGACATAAAGATGAAGGACAGGCCAAAAGTCAGGATGAGTTCATACAAGGTCAAAAACAGACTGAGGTGGGGGCGCATGCGCGGCATGGAGTAGAGCAGTCGCAAGTTCACGGAGCTCCGTGTACCGGGACAGCTAACCCTGGTAATTAGCGTGACTGAGCCGTTTTTGTTTTGCACCAGGTCCAGCAGCCGGTGTGGGACAATATCCCCAGCATGGGAAAACGCAAAAATAAGGACCAGGCAGGCACGATGTCGCCTTTTTTGCAGAAAACTCCCTCGGCCTCGCGACGTGCGCTCCAAGATGGCGCCGATGGCTCAGATGCAGATCCTCGCCCGCCTTCAAAGGCCTCATCGCCTGCGCACCCAGATTCGGAGGGGGATATGTCTGGCGACGCAAGGGGATTGAGGCAAGTTCTACCCTCATCTGACTTAGTGACTGTACCAGTGCTCACACAACAGCTTTCTCAGCTACATGAAAAGATCGCTGAGTCTGTCGCAAGCACAATACGCGCGGCCCTCCATGACATCCGCACTGATGTTAACGGCCTGGGGGACCGGACAGACAAGCTGGAGGCGGCCTTGGACGATTTAATCATCCGTTATAATGCTCTGGAAGACAGCCATGCTACTTTGCAAGAAGAAGTAGTGTTTCTCAAAGCCCACGCTGAGGATGTGGAAAACAGGTCCAGGCGCCAAAACCTACGCATTAGAGGCATTTCGGAGGAGGTAGGCCCTCAAGACATCAGAGCTTTCCTACGCTCCCTGTCTTCCAGCATTTGCCCTGATCTCCCAGCGGAGGCCTGGCGGTTTGATAGAGCCCATCGGGCCCTGGCACCTAGGCTACCAGGTGCGACCAGGCCCAGGGATGTGGTGGTGTGCCTCCATTATTTTGAAAGCAAAGACGCCATTACCGGTAAGACTCGCAATACCCCTCACATTGAACATCAGGGTCATCAGCTCCAAATCTTTAATGATATCTCCCCAATCACCTTGCGGAAAAGAAGGGAGCTGCGCCCTGTTACCCAGGCCCTCCGGGCCCACAAGATAATATATCGCTGGGGGTTCCCCTTTAAATTGATGGCTACGAAAGGGAACCGCCAATACATACTCCAAGATCCCTCTGATGGCGCACGTTTTCTTAAGGATCTGGGTATCTCCTCCAAAGATCATCAGCAGGAGGCTTTGGTTGCAGATTCTGGACCCCAGGACAAGCTTCATCCAGTGTGGACGAAGGTGGGAGGATCATCGCCCAAGAATGCTCCGTCCTCACCTGCATCTGTGTGAGCCTGCCGTCCATCCATTCGGCAGATTTTTTCCCATTCTTTTTGTGCCTTCTCCCATGCCTGCAGATGTGGTGGTTCCCGTTGCCTTGGAGGATCCGTGAGTACTATCTCTGTTCTTCATATTTGTGTGCTTCCACCACCTCCGGGACGCTACCCAGTAAGGCTGTGTACGGTCTACCCTGACCCCATTGACTTACACCTGCAGATTTTCTGCGTGACTTTGGGTTCGTTATTTTTGGAATTTTTTCTTTATTTTTTCTTTTTCTATTGACTGTATATCTTTTTTACTTTTTATTTTTTCTTTTTCTCCCCGGTTCTCTATTGCACTTATCTTTTTGTTCCATGTGGGTTTACTTTGTTGTTACACTGCCTATATGTTGCTGGTTTTTCCTCAAATGGTTATATACTTCTCAATGCTACGCTTGGTCTATAGCGCGAGTTACAATGTCAGTGTTTAATATGAGCATCCCTACCTTGATTGTTCATAATGGTTAAGCTTCTAACGATTAATGTTAATGGTTTAAATAGTGTGGTTAAACGGTATTTAGCCATCCGAGAGATTCATCGGCTCAGGCCTGATATTGCCTTGATACAGGAGACGCATATTAAGCGTGCTGATGGTCCTAGCCCCGTCTTGAAGTCTAATCTCTACCCAAGGGTTTATCAGGCCTCGGCAGACTCTAAGAAGGCAGGTTTGCTGACTCTGATACATAGGGATTGCCCGTTCCAGGTTTCTCAGGTTGATATTGACCCGGCCGGCAGATATCTGATTCTTAGGGGGTCACTGGGGGGCAAGCCTTTGACCGTTATGAATGTCTATGCACCGAATAGAAGGCAATTGAAGTTTTTACGCTCCAGGTTGAACAAAGCTAGAGGGGACTACTCGGTTCCCACGGTAATTGGCGGAGACTTTAACTTAGTGTGTTCGGAGTTGAGAGATCGGTCCTTCCCGCCCACTGCCAGGGACACGGCTGAGCACTCCAAAGGACTCCGCCAATTACTCCGTAAACTTGACCTTAGGGACATTTGGAGGGTGCACCACCCCACTGAGAGAGAATATACGTTTTTTTCCGCTAGACATAATCTCTCCACTAGAATAGATTATTTTAGCTGACACGGAAAAGGCCCTCCGATGGCTCAAACAGAGATACTACGAGAGTGGTGATAAGGCTCACACTTTATTGGCCAAGAAATTGCGGGAACAACTGGCCCAGACGGCTATCTCATCGATAGATACAGGAGATAACCAGCTAGTATATTCTCCTGAGGCCATAGCTGAGACGTTTAGTAATTATTATTCCAAATTGTACAACCTAGGTATCCGTCCGTCTTTGTCAGGGAGGCCCGTGGATCAGCTAAGAGAGGCGTTTTTGAGGGATAATGTTAAAACTCGGCTCTCCCAATCTGACTTAGAGACTCTCAATGCTCCCATATCTGCAGAGGAGATTGCAGCTACCATAAAAGCCTTTCCCTCAATGAAGGCCCCAGGTCCAGATGGCTTTACGTATGCATATTATAAGGCGTTTCATAGTGTCCTTCTTCCTTACCTGACCCAACTCTTTAACTCCTTTCTCACTGGTTCTCCTATTCCACCGACAATGCTGACCTCGTATATTACCTTGCTGCTTAAAGAGGGAAAGGATCCCAACCAGTGTGGTAGCTACCGCCCCATTGCCCTACTGAATTCGGACCTTAAATTATTTACAAAAATTTTGGCCAATAGACTTGCCCCCTTAATGCCTGGACTTGTCCACCCTGATCAGGTTGGGTTCATTCAGGGCAGACAAGCAGGTGACAACACCCGTAGAGCTATTGATGTAATTGATCTTATTAATAGAGCCCAAATCCCAGCGGTCGTTCTTAGTTTGGACGCCGAAAAAGCGTTTGACCGCTTGGATTGGGGCTTTCTGTTCGATTTGCTACATACCATGGGGTTCGATGGCCCATTTCTGACAGCAATAAAGGCTCTTTACTCCATGCCCACGGCAACCCTTAAATTACCTGGGGCTCCCAGCCAATCTATCTCTATCTCGAATGGCACCAGGCAGGGTTGTCCACTCTCTCCCCTTCTTTATGCCCTTAGTATTGAGCCGCTGGCTACAGCTATACGGGAACATCCTGACATCACAGGTCCGAGGCTGGGGGATAGTGAGTTTCGGGTGGCCCTGTTCGCAGATGATGTCATTCTAACCGTTACCAACCCCATAATCTCTCTCCCAAATTTGCACAAATTGCTTACTCTATACGGCACCTATTCGGGTTATAAGCTGAATCTCCAGAAATCAGAGGCCTTAGCTTTGAATACCCCCTCCCATATGAGGGAACTGTTGAAAGCCAACTTTGCCTATAAATGGAGGGAGCATTCGCTCCGTTATCTTGGGGTACAGTTGACGGCTTCCTATTCTCAACTATTTAAATACAACTACACCCCCCTTCTGCAATCCATTTCTTCGCTCCTGGAAAAATGGGGCACCTACACGATATCCTGGCTGGGTAGGATAACAGCTGTAAAGATGTCTATCCTGCCAAAACTGTTATATCTTTTTGAGACCCTCCCTGTGACGGTGCCCAATGCTGTCCTGCAGAATATCCAAACCATGTTTTTTAAGTTCATTTGGGCGAAGTCGAGACACAGAGTCTCCAGAAAGATAATGACTATGAATAGATCTCAGGGGGGATTGGCAGTTCCCAATATCCGCAGATACTACGAAGCGGCACAACTTAGACAGGTGTTAGGCTGGACCACATATCACCCTACCTCTAGATGGGCACTCATTGAATCGCTTTCTCTGGCCCCTATTCACCCGAATGCTCTTCTGTGGCAGACCCCTAAACCGGTGAAGCTACCGCCCAATGTTTTACAGGCAACTAAATTCACTATTAGACTCTGGGAACATTGCTCCAAGAAATTTCCCTTGACCAATTTCCCGTCCCCTATGCAACCCGTTCTGGCCAATCCTCGCTTTATCCCGGGAATGTCTCCTGCCTTCCAGAACCGATGGGGTTCTCCCATTGGAGAACAGAGTCCACTCGTTCGCAGAACTTCAAGAGAAGTATCAAATTCCCCAGACCTGGTGTTATGACTTCTTGCAAATCCTACATTTCATTAAGGGGGTGTTCCAGGGGCGTCCTCCATCTCGCTCACTGACGTTTTTTGAAAGGACATGTCTTCGGGGTCTGCCACAGAAAGCGTTGATCTCGACTATTTATTCTATACTTAACACTGTATTAGAGGAACCGTTTCCTAAACACAGGTATATGCTACACTGGGAGAGAGAGCTCTCCACCACTTACACCTTGGAACAATGGCAGGACATATGGGAGAATGCCAGGAGAAGTGTCACTTGTGTAAGACAGAAAGAGAGCGTTTACAAGGCTATCTTCCATTGGTACTATACCCCGGTGAAATTAAGCAAAATGTATCCAACTGCCTCAGCGCTGTGCTGGAGGGCTTGTGGACAGGAGGGCTCTCTCTCCCATATATTGTGGTCCTGTCCGAGACTATCTGCATTTTGGAAAGCGGTTAGGGATCTGGTGACGAAACTCTTTTTCTATGAGATCCCAATTCAGGCCTCTAATGCAATACTAGGCCTACCACATGTAGGCATCTCCCCCCCAGAACAGAAGCTTCTGAATTTCATTTACACTGCGGCCAGATTGTCTATTACTTCCAATTGGAAGTCTTCTCGTGCCCCATCCATAGGCGAGACAATTTCCCGTATCAGGGATATGAAATTAATGGAAGAAATGACGGCCAAACATCGCGGATCCTTACCTAAACATGACGCTGTTTGGTCGAAATGGGTCTATTATGTGTCTCAAACACGTATGGTGGAAGGGGGGGAATGGGAATGAGGATGATGGTAATTGTATTGCTGATGATTGTCTATTGCAGGCCTCTTGCATCTCTATTGCTTCATTGACCTGGACTTCCAGCCCTCTGGTCGTTTAATGTTTTCCAACCATCCCTGTAACTCTGTACGTTTACTCTGACATCCATGTTAACTCCCACACTCCTTCTTTTTTTTTACCAATTGAGAACTTTGTAAAAATGATATACATGACTTTTTTTCCTGTTATGTCTGTACCTTGTGCTTTTATTATGCTTGGAAACTTAAATGCTAAACCAAATAAAATTTAAGTTATAAAAAAAAAAAACAGACTGAGGTCAATGCCGGGAGATCCAAAAATCAGACGTAATAGGGAGCAGAGATGAAACAGAGCAGGGAAACAAGGCAGGAACAAGACAAGACTTACCAGAATATTTCAGGAACAGTAGTACATGATCAAGAACATGATCAGGAAGGATATCACGGGGCTTGGAGTCGGAAGTAGGGCCAATAATCCAGCACGGGGTGTTGGGGAATAAGGTTTAAATAGCCCTCAAATGAGCAATTGCCCTCAGCTGGATGAAGGGCGTGAACTAAGAAAGGCTGACCTGGAGGAAGCAAAGTAACCGGCATATCAAAGCCAGGCCACCACCACCCGCCTCCTGTGGCTCAAGCAGGAGGAGCAATGCCTGGAACATAACAGGTCCCTGGTTTGAAACCAGGGAGTTCCTCACACACACCCATGAATATACAGGAGTTGAGCTTATGTTCGGGCATTGAACCCAGGTCCATGGCATCTTTTTATTTTCACATTTGGCACCAAACCGCGACATAGTGACATCATTGCGATGCAACGTACATGACCCTAGCCATCTTGGCTGTGGTATCAAAGAGAAGAGCACCATTTGTTTTTTTGCTTCCCCGCTTCTCCCCACTGCTGTGCTACCTGTTACCAACATCATTTAGGTCCCCTTCCAGTGGGAGGCACTTGTGGACCTTATTTCATCACATCGCTGCCTAGTTTACATAGTTACATAGTTAAATCGGGTTGAAAAAAGACAAAGTCCATCAAGTTCAAATGAAAACTCAGCATCCCTCCCTACTTTCAAATAAATTATATATACCCATAGCTATACTAACTATAGAGTTTAGTATCACAATAGCCTTTGATATTATGTTTGTCCAAGAAATCATCCAAGTCCCTCTTATAGTCATTAACTGAATCAGCATCACAACATCACCCGGCAGTGCATTCCCCAACCTCACTGTCCTGACTGTGAAATGAAAGTTTTTTCTTCTAGTCTGAAGGGGAGGCCTCTGGTACGGTGATCCACTTTATGGGTAAAAAGGTTCCCTGCTATTTGTCTATAATGTCCTCTAATGTACTTGTAAAGTGTAATCATGTCCCCTTGCAAGCGCCTTTTTCCCCAGGAAAACAACCCCAACCTTGACAGTCTACCGTCAGAATTTAAGTCTTCCCTCCCTCTAACCAGTTTAGTTGCACTTAGTCTCTGCACTCTCTCCAGCTCATTTATATCCCTCTTAAGGACTGGAGTCCAAAACTGCCCACATACTCCAGATGAGGCCTCACCAGGGACCTATAAAGAGGCAGAATTATGTTTTCATCCCTTGAGTTAATGCCCTTTTTTATACAAGACAGAACTTTATTTGCTTTAGTGGCCACAGAATGACACTGCCCAGAATTAGACAACTTGTTATCTACAAAAACATCTAGATCCTTCTCATTTAAGGAAACTCCCAACACACTGCCATTTAGTGTATAACTTGCATTTATATTATTTTTGCCAAGTGCATAACCTGCATTTATCAACATTGAATCTCATTTTCCAGTTTGCTGCCCACCCAACTTAGACAAATCACTGTGCAAAGTGGCAGCATCCTGCATGGAACCTATAGTTCTGCGCAACACAATTTAGTATCGTCTGAAAAAACAGAAACAGTACTTTTAATGCCTACCTCCAGGTCATTAATAAACAAGTTGAAAAGCAAGGGACCTAGTACAGAGCCCTGCGGTACTCCACAACACTGGTCCAATTAGAAAATGTTCAATTTACCACAACTCTTTGTAGTCTATCTTTTAGCCAGTTCTCTATCCAGGTACAAATACTATGTTCTAGGCCAACATTCCTTAATTTAACCAGAAACCTTTTTTGTTGTACTGTATCAAATGCTTTAGCAAAGTCTAAGTAAATCACATCCACTGCCATCCCAGAATCGAGGTCTCTACTTACCTTCTCATAAAAAGAAATTATGTTAGTCTGGCAAGATCTATTACGCATAAAACCATACAGGCATAAACTCATAGTATTATGATTTGCTGTGAAGTCCTGTATCTTATCCTTTATTAACCCTTTGAAAAGCTTTCCTACCACTGACGTCAGACTAACTGGTCTATAGTTTTGAGGCTGAGAACGGGATCCTTTTTTGAATAGAGGCACCACATTAGCAATTCACCAGTCTCTCTGCACTATGCCAGACCTCAATGTATCCTGAAAAATTAAGTAAAGAGGTTTGGCAATCACAGTGCTACGCTCGCTGAGTACCCTGGGATGAATACCATCTGGCACCGGACTTTTGTTAATCTTACATGTTCTAGTCTCATTTGAATTTCCTCATGTGTGAACCATGCATCATTAGTTGTATTACTAGAATTGGGACTTTTAAGAAGGAAACCTTCATTAACTGGTTTCTCATTTGTGTAGACAGACAAAAAATATGAATTCAGAACCTACGCTTTAATTTTGTTTTTATCAACCAGCTGACCCCCCTCTGATACTAAAGGTCCCACCCTTCCCTGCTTCCTTTTTTTACTATTAACATACTTAAAAAATAATGTTGGATTCTTTTTACTGCTTGTTGCAGTATCCTAGTTTCACATTCAGTAATATCCAGTAATCGTTTCAACGGGTTGGGCTAAATAATTTCCCTTGAATAATTTTTTATACATTTACAGACAAGTAAATAAATTAGATTTCACCCCTAGGTAGTAAATCTATTTTATCTCTCACTGGTTATCTGTCTTCTTCCTTAGTCCATCTATCCTTATTACTGTCTATCCATTTATTTCTCATTCTGCCTGACTCTCTCTTCTGCTATGTAGTGATGGGAGAATAAATTTGGCAGGTGGCGAATTTCCACATTTAGCCACCGGCAAATAAATTCCCAAAACTGCAGCGAAAATTCGCCAGTGTAAAATCCGCCGCCTCAAAAAAATTCGGTTGCATTTTATGCGCATAAACATTGTCACTAGTCAAAATTATCCTGATGCCATTGACTTTAATCCATTTGGCAAAAATAGGCGCGCGTATAACAATTGTCATGGGCATTGAAATTGACTTAAAAAAAAATAATTTAGACACCCATTGACCCAATGTTTTCGGCAAAACGAAACAAATTCGCCCCTCACCACTGCTATGTGGTTGTATCCACCAAACTTTCTGTTGCATTACAGAAACCCTTAGCTGGAGCTATAACTTTCCTTTAATAGTATGGAAATAAATTCATTAAAATGTCATTCTGTGGTCAGAGGAAGCCATTATGTTTTGGCAGTCATGCTTCTCTTCTAAATGTCTGTGTGCAAATAGTTTTATCAAACGCATTTTCACAAAAAGAAAGAGAAATCCAGTCAATGAGAAACTTCTGCCAAGTATTCCTTGTCTTTAACAAGATGTAACTCTGTTTTATAGTTGCATTTTTCATTGTGATTGGTTCCTTACCAGGCTTGTTCAATAATGTCCCCTTGTTCTCCTTTTCAGAGGGTTCAATGGTATAACGAGATCAGAATGTCTTGGGAAAGGCTCCTAAAAATAAACTTAAAGATTTGATTCTGGCAGAACTGATAAATATTTCAAGTAAAATAATGTTCGTTCTATATTTTACTTGATATTCTATTAAAAGGTGACATTTTTATTTGAATTGAATATGTCTCTTTTGTGGGCCATGATCTAGAACAGTAATACATGAGCGGTCAAAGATGTACCATTGGATTATAAATCACTGATTAAATGTTCCTGTTTAGGAGAGAATATTTTAGAATTCTTTGATCTTTATGTTATGAAAAAATAGTTTGGTTGGCCATAATGTATAAATTGTAATTTCCATTTCCAGGTGTGCAGTTGTACAAAAAGGTTGTCTCAAGGGGGATAAATGATTGGATCTTCTTTGTATCTATAATATATGAAAGACACACATTGGGATGCATCAAATATGGTTTGACTAAATGCATTAATCAATTGAACCTCCTATATGTAGACAACCTGCATTTTTGCATGCTTGAACTATCTACCCAAACCAACCTACAAAAGCTTACACATACTGACTTGCTAGTCACCGACCAACATAAAACTCGAAGTGATGTCATTGTTAAACCAGAAGTGACATCATCATAAAACCAAAAGCAAGTCTATGGAAACGTTTCTTGGACTAGGGTATATGAGATATTATATTGGGGCAAATTTGCTAAAATTTGAGATCACATTTTTTCCATCGTTGAAGAAATTCGATTTTTTCCAATCCAAGTTTTACAACAAGATATATTAGTCAAAACATCTTGAAAATTTAAAAAAAAAAAAAATTGAGAGGTAATACTTGTTGTCTTCTACAGAAGGCATTGGACGGTGCAGGTTCAACACTGAAGTAACATAGTAAGGGCTCTTACACATGAGCGTTTTTACCTGCGCTCCCCTGCGTTCCGTTTTTCGGCGTTCAGCCGCAGGGGAGCGCAGGAATAGATGCATTTCATTATTTCAAATGGGGCTGTACTCACACAGGCGCGTGTAGTCGCCGAACGCAGGAAAAATGCAGCATGTTGCGTCTACATGCGCCTGTGTGAGTACAGCCCCATTTGAAATAATGAAATGCGTCTATTCCTGCGCTCCCC
The DNA here is from genome assembly GCA_038501925.1 of Xenopus petersii. Classification (NCBI taxonomy): domain Eukaryota; kingdom Metazoa; phylum Chordata; class Amphibia; order Anura; family Pipidae; genus Xenopus; species Xenopus petersii. Next base: position 148,771,523 of record CM076678.1, read on the forward strand.
TGCGGCTGAACGCTGAAAAACGGAACGCAGGGGAGCGCAGGTAAAAACACTCATGTGTAAGAGCCCTGAGTTAGGTTGACCATCAAGTTCAACCTGTTAGGTCTATATATAACTTGCCTAACTGCTAATTGATCCAGAGGAAGGCAAAAAAAAATCTTCTTGACTCCAAGATGGCAATTGGACTAGTCCCTGGATCAACTCAAGTAATTTTCATTGCAGAGATTTTTAATACATTTTCATGATTTTTTTTTAAACTGGAATCGAATTTGGACTATTTCCTTGTCGAATTACACTAACATAAGCTCAAAATTCTAATTTAAAAATTCAAATTTTCTATTGGACCCTTGATAAATCTACCCCTAAATGTGATTGAGTTTTTATGATCTGAGGTTTTTTTTATAGAGAAATAAAATTTGAGGTTTTTTTCCACTCTCAAACTGAATAAATCCTCAAGTGAGCTTCCTAAATCATTTGTTTTTTGAAAAATGTTTTCAAAATATATGGGGAATGTTTTGAAAGTTTTCAAATTGTAAAATGTTATCGTTTGATTAAGGATTTCTCTAACAATGTGATGATTATATGATGTGAACACACATTTCTTTACCTTCTCCATTTCCAAAACTCATCATGTTACCATGAAATGAACGTAGCTTGTCATTTTTCCCTTAAAGGGGTGGAATTTCATCATGATTTATATTCATTTTTGCTAAAAGTATCTGTTCATCTCTATAGCCTGATTCTATTTCCTTAAAATGCTCCCATATGTATGGTGTGCACAGATCAGCCCTGAAGTCAATTTGTATTGATTTGATACACCCAATTCATACAGTACATGCTGACCACAGATCTCTGCAACTTGGGATCAATCAGCTGAAGATCAGCTGAATCATTGCCTATATAAATATATATTTCGTATCCAGACAAGAAATATATATATATATATATATATATATATATATATATATATATAGGCCACAGCACAGATTCACTCTGCTGGCTTTTATTTGCACAAACAAAACAATTCTTCAGCCCACTGGCTTTAACTTATGGGATAACATTCACTTAACATAAGCATGAACAGTCCCAATTCACACCCTCACTTGTGTTGACTTTGCTTATGCTCTAATCCTCACTCTTGCTTATGCTCTTAATCCTCTCTGGGGCACACTTGAGACACTCTTGTCTCCTGGGAGGGTTTCTCTCGTCATCTCCAGACTCTCTACAACTTGGGAATCACACTCTTGTTCCCAGGTGCTCACCAGCACTCCTTCCCTCCACTCAATGAGGTTCACACGTGGCCCCCTCACCCTCCTCCACTCCAGGAGGTCTCTAGGGGGAAGCTCTGAGGTGTTGCTCCACACCTCCTTTTAACTATACTTAATTAGCTAATTATTTAGCTACCAACCTAGTTTAGGCAGTTGCAAACCCTTACATGGAGCAAAGAATGGATGCCCACCCTACTTTCTTCCATCCACTCCAGGGACGCTTAATCCAGTTTTTCCCAAGCCGGTACAGAATTAAGGAGCATTACTTGCTGCAGCCACACACTTTTCCCTGAAGTTGTCATTTCACCAGCTTAATGCTGGTGAATAGTGATGGGCGAACTTATTCGGCAGGCGCAAATTTGTGGCGAATTTGCGAGATTCACCGCCAGCGAATAAATTTGTGAAACGCCCGTGAAAATTTGCGGCAAAAACGGGCGCCGGTTCGCAAATTTTTCGCCGTTTCGCGAATTCTGCGCGAAATTCGCTAATTTTCCTGCGAAAAAGCGCAAATTCGCCCATCACTACTGGTGAAATACACACAATATTGTGTCCTTTTTGCACACATATCTTACAATATTTATATATCGTAATGGGAATCAGCAGGAAATCAGCTGCTAATCAGTTGATACTCATATTTACTTATTTCACAGCTCTGCAGTTCATTTGAGATCTTTTCTACCATTTAATTCCCTTATATATGTATGAAACACTGTGTTGTTTTTTTTAAATTCGTGGAAATTCTGTAAGTCCTTTCCATAAAGAGGGGTTTACATTACATGAGATTGGTACAAATTGTAGTTTATCAAAGTAGTGATTGGTAAATCTGATTTGTTTCAAAAACTGGCGAAACAGCAAAAAAGTCACCAAGCACATTGAAGTCAATGGGCTTCTTTTCATGCAACAATTTTTCAAACCATGCAACATTTTATGAACGTGCAAAAGTTTTTTTTTATTATCCATTATAGTCTACTGGTATTTTTTCACAGCGAAACAAGGCAAAATATTTCACTCATCCCTATCGGCAGTTGGGATGAAACAGATCAGAAAGCCCTGGAATAAATATATAATAATTATTATTCAAGTTTATGTTAACAATGGTTTTAGGGAAAATAGGGGGGTGAATTATCATTTGAATTAGAATCTTTGCCACAATTCTCAATTTTTTGCACAAAAACTTATATGTATAAAAAAACTCAGATGTGTGATATTTACGGTAATATTAGGCATAGAAAACTCGATAAATTCAAATGTAAAATGTCAGCATCTAAAATCTTGTGAGTTCAGGTAGAAGTCAATGGGAGTTGTCCTAGGCAAAATTCAAGCCATCAAGTTTTGTGAGCTTGTAAATTCATAAATTTGATTTTTTATGTGCTTGTAAACTTTCAAATTCAAGGTATTCAAGTTTTTTTTCCATGATTGTTTTCTATTGAGTTTTTTATATTCAGATTTTTAATAAATACTTAAACATTCAAGTTTTTTTAAAATTGTGAGTTTATTCGAAGTATAAAAAATCTTCTAAAACCTCTCAAATTTTATTTTTGATCAATAAGCCCATAAAAGTACATCTACTGATGTATAGGCAATGTCTTACCCTATGCCTATATATATCTCTTTCTTTTATACAGTACATGATGAAGTTCATAATGCTTTCCGTCTTCTCCTTGGGGATTATCATATTAATCACCATAATGCATTATGCTCAAGGGAAAGTCTTTGGATGATATGTAATAGTTAGTGTGATCTTTTAAGGATTTAATGGATCCTAGCATGAGAATACAAGGGGCTGTCAAATTAAGTGCCTGTTGTGACATTCACATATACCAGAAATGTAAAGGTTTCCCCTTACATTGATAGAAATAGGACAGGGCAAATTACCTATGCTGTCTGGTGTAAGTGGAATATCCCTCTCTCTGTGCTGTAATTGACACATTCATTTATACCCTGATACTGAGGGGGTTATTTACTAAACTCTGAATGCAAAAATCACGAAAAATTCATGATTTTTTTTTATAAAATCAGACTTTTAAAAAAATCATGAATTTTTCGGAATTTATTAAATCCAGAGGATGGAAAAGTCTGAATCTGAAAATCCGGCATCTTAGACCTGTTGAGGTTGCATATAAGTCAATGGGAGAAGTTCCAATGATTTTTTGATGTGTGCTGGGTTTTTGTCAGTTTTCAGGCAAAATTCTGAGTTTTCAGGCAAAATTCTGAGTTTTGGGTGAAAAATTCAAAAAAATATGATGAAAAATCCCAAAATTTTGTGAAAAACGGATTTTTAACGGGGTTTTTTTTTAGATTTTTCCCGCAAACAAATGTTTCAGGAAAGTGTATTAATAAATAAGCCCAAAAAACCTTGTGCGGATTTGGTCAGAGTTTTTTTCAGAAAATATTGAGATAAATTCAGACTTTGATAAATAACCTCCTAAGTGTTGGCATATTCTTAAATCCCAAGTGCACAACCTTACAGTATATCAATCAACATTGAATTTCATCTGCCACCTCCATACCTCAAGGATGTCATAGTCTTCTGTCATTTGCAAACATGGTTTTAAATGACCTCTAAAGATAAAATATTTAGAGGTTGATGTACCCAATATAGAATCATGTTGCATACAACTTATAACCATAATCCATTTAGAAAATGTACTATTGACAGGCACTCTCTGTGCATGACCTTACAGCTAGTTATTTATCTATTCCCTAATAGCATTTCAAGAACAACAGACCTTAGCTTAAAAAGCAAATGTTTGTTTAGCACTGTATAAAAAGCCTTTGCTCAATCCAAGTGCATTATATCTTATGCAATACCACAGTCCATCATCCTATTTACTGTTTGACATGATCTGTACTTCATAAAGCCATGCTGATTCCTCTTTATAATGCATCTCATATAGTGATGGGCGAATAAATTCGCCAGGCATGCATTTGCAGCGAATTTCCACGTTTCGAATAAATTCACAAAACTGTGGAGAAAATTCGGCGGCAAAAAAATTTGGGTGCGTGTCAGAATAGTCGCACTCATAAAAATTGTTGCTCATCAAAATTATTTGAACTCCCATTGACTTTAATGCATTTGGACAAAATAGGCGCTCAAATAAAAATTGTTGTGGGCGAAGTTGACGTTTTTCAAAATAATATTGACGCTCATTGACTTCAATGCATTTTGCAATTGTATTTGGGACAAATTCACACATCACTAGTCTCATATGAATTTGATACATTTTTCCATTCTTGAATGGACCCTCACTCACTGAGAGCCCAATTTATTAAACCTCAAATTTATCCGGTTGAGGAAAACTTTATTTTTAGATTTATTATACCCCTAAGCTGCTAAAATCTGAATCTGAATGGCAGATGTTTTTGAAGTTGTCAACATATTCTCTATGTCCATGTAGTTGATGACAGCAGGAACTTCTTTTAGACTAGAAGAAAAGAACTTTCATTTGAAGCAACGTAGGGGGTTCTTCACAGTCAGGACAGTGAGATTGTGGAATGCACTGCCGGGTGATGTTGTGATGCTGATTCAGTTAATGACTATAAGAGGGACTTGGATGATTTTTTGGACAGACATAATATCAAAGGCTATTGTGATACTAAGCTCTATAGTTAGTATAGGTATGGGTATATAGAATTGAATTAAAAGTAGGGAGGGGTGTGTGTATGGGGCTGGATTTTCATTTGGAGGGGTTGAACTTGATGGACTTTGTCTTTTTTCAACCCAATTTAACTATGTAACTATGTAACTAACTATGTAACTATTGCACACTGTATATGCATATTAAGAAGATGTGATGTCGCAATTGAGAGAAGAAGACGAAATAGAGATTACTAAACTAATGCACCTATCTTCTTCCGTCCATGTTTAGGGGACTGGTAAATTATTCTCCCAGTATTAATAATGGCAGGCAATCCCCAAGTGTTATAGACACTTAATTGGTCCTAAAATACAGTTAGGGGGGAGACCTGTTTCCTTATCCTGCCTTAAGCTATTCCTCCTGCAGTTCTCAAGTGTCCAGTAGATGGCACTATACTTAAGTATGTAGGCCTGAGCAGCCATGTGCTCAGGGTCCATTGCTTTAGCCCTTACCTCAGCAGGCAGTAAGGGAATGGGGCGTTTAACCTGGGTGCGTCTGGTCTAGTAAAGAATTAGCAATACTCTGTAATAATCTAAGAGTGATAAACAGGTTATTTAGTTGAGCAGCCTGAGGCTTAGATGAGGAGTGTGAGTGGGCTTAAGATTCCGCTGTACTGATTGCCCAGACACTAAGGGGCAAATTCATCAAGGGTCGAAGATCGAGGGTTAATTAACCCTCGATATTCGACTGGGAATGAAAATCCTTCGACTTCGAAATTCAAAGTCGAAAGATTTTTCGCAAATACTGCAATTGAACGATCAAAGGAATAATCGTTGGATAGAACGATTAAATCCTTCGAATCAAACGATTCGAAGGTTATTTAGTTGAGCAGCCTGAGGCTTAGATGAGGAGTGTGAGTGGGATTAAGATTCCAGGGTACTGATTGCCCAGACACTAAGGGGCAAATTCATCAAGGGTCGAATATCGAGGGTTAATTAACCCTCGATATTTGACTGGGAATGAAAATCCTTCGACTCCGAAATTCAAAGTCAAAGGATTTTTCGCAAATACTGCAATTGAACGATCAAAGGAATAATCGTTGGATCGAACGATTAAATCCTTCAAATCAAACGATTCAAAGGATTTTAATCCAACAATTGAAGGATTATCCATCAACCAAAAAAACTTAGCCAAGCCTATGGGGACCTTCCCCATAGGCTAACATTGGGTTCGGTAGCTTTTAGGTGGTGAACTAGGGGGTCGAAGTTTTTTCTTAAAGAGACAGTACTTCGACTATCGAATGGTCGAATAGTCGAACGATTTTTAGTTTGAATCATTCGATTCGAACTCGTAGTCAACAGTCGAAGTAGCCCATTCGATGGTCGAAGTAACCAAAAAACACTTCGAAATTCAAAGTTTTTTTACTTAGAATCCTTCACTCGAAGTTAATGAATTGGCCCCTTAGTGTATAGACTCCGCTATGGAAAAGGCTGAAAGCTGAGTGTACCTGCATTTGCTGCTGTGCGTAACGCTATTTTAAGCATCAAGTATGTAGGCCTGAGCAGCCATGTGCTCAGGGTCCATTGCTTTAGCCCTTACCTCAGCAGGCAGTAAGGGAATGGGACGTTTAACCTGGGTGCGTCTGGTCTAGTAAAGAATTAGCAATACTCTGTAATAATCTGAGAGTGATAAACAGGTTATTTAGTTGAGCAGCCTGAGGCTTAGATGAGGAGTGTGAGTGGGCTTAAGATTCCGCTGTACTGATTGCCCAGACACCAAGGGGCAAATTCATCAAGGGTCGAAGATCGAGGGTTAATTAACCCTCAATATTCGACTGGGAATGAAAATCCTTCGACTTCGAAATTCAAAGTCGAAAGATTTTTCGCAAATACTGCAATCGAACGATCAAAGGAATAATCGTTGGATCGAACGATTAAATCCTTCGAATCAAACGATTCGAAGGTTATTTAGTTGAGCAGCCTGAGGCTTAGATGAGGAGTGTGAGTGGGATTAAGATTCCAGGGTACTGATTGCCCAGACACTAAGGGGCAAATTCATCAAGGGTCGAATATCGAGGGTTAATTAACCCTCGATATTCGACTGGGAATGAAACTCCTTCGACTCCGAAATTCAAAGTCAAAGGATTTTTCGCAAATACTGCAATTGAACGATCAAAGGAATAATCGTTGGATCGAACGATTAAATCCTTCAAATCAAACGATTCGAAGGATTTTAATCCAACAATTGAAGGATTATCCATCAACCAAAAAAACTTAGCCAAGCCTATGGGGACCTTCCCCATAGGCTAACATTGGGTTCGGTAGCTTTTAGGTGGCGAACTAGGGGGTCGAAGTTTTTTCTTAAAGAGACAGTACTTCGACTATCGAATAGTCGAACGATTTTTAGTTTGAATCATTCGATTCGAACTCGTAGTCAACGGTCGAAGTAGCCCATTCGATGGTCGAAGTAACCAAAAAACACTTCGAAATTCAAAGTTTTTTTACTTAGAATCCTTCACTCGAAGTTAATGAATTGGCCCCTTAGTGTATAGACTCCGCTACGGAAAAGGCTGAAAGCTGAGTGTACCTGCATTTGCTGCTGTGCGTAACGCTATTTTAAGCATCAAGTATGTAGGCCTGAGCAGCCATGTGCTCAGGGTCCATTGCTTTAGCCCTTACCTCAGCAGGCAGTAAGGGAATGGGGCGTTTAACCTGGGTGCGTCTGGTCTAGTAAAGAATTAGCAATACTCTGTAATAATCTGAGAGTGATAAACAGGTTATTTAGTTGAGCAGCCTGAGGCTTAGATGAGGAGTGTGAGTGGGCTTAAGATTCCGCTGTACTGATTGCCCAGACACCAAGGGGCAAATTCATCAAGGGTCGAAGATCGAGGGTTGATTAACCCTCGATATTCGACTGGGAATGAAAATCCTTCGACTTCGAAATTCAAAGTCGAAAGATTTTTCGCAAATACTGCAATCGAACGATCAAAGGAATAATCGTTGGATCGAACGATTAAATCCTTCGAATCAAACGATTCGAAGGTTATTTAGTTGAGCAGCCTGAGGCTTAGATGAGGAGTGTGAGTGGGATTAAGATTCCAGGGTACTGATTGCCCAGACACTAAGGGGCAAATTCATCAAGGGTCGAATATCGAGGGTTAATTAACCCTCGATATTCGACTGGGAATGAAACTCCTTCGACTCCAAAATTCAAAGTCAAAGGATTTTTCGCAAATACTGCAATTGAACGATCAAAGGAATAATCGTTGGATCGAACGATTAAATCCTTCAAATCAAACGATTCGAAGGATTTTAATCCAACAATTGAAGGATTATCCATCAACCAAAAAAATCTAGCCAAGCCTATGGGGACCTTCCCCATAGGCTAACATTGGGTTTGGTAGCTTTTAGGTGGCGAACTAGGGGGTCGAAGTTTTTTCTTAAAGAGACAGTACTTCGACTATCGAATGGTCGAATAGTCGAACGATTTTTAGTTTGAATCATTCGATTCGAACTCGTAGTCAACGGTCGAAGTAGCCCATTCGATGGTCGAAGTAACCAAAAAACACTTCGAAATTCAAAGTTTTTTTACTTAGAATCCTTCACTCGAAGTTAATGAATTAGTGTATAGACTCCGCTACGGAAAAGGCTGAAAGCTGAGTGTACCTGCATTTGCTGCTGTGCGTAACGCTATTTTAAGCATCAAATATTACGATTTATCTACAAAATATGTACATTAGGATTGGTCATCACACAAAAACATTTGGTCTGTAGCATGCATCTAGATTATCTGGAGAAGGGATCTCTAATTTATTTTATCCATGAGCAATATTTAGATGTAAAACGAGTTGGGGAGCAACTTTAGCATGAAAAAAGTTCCTGGAGGTACCAAATATAGGCTGTGATTGCCTATTTGGTAGCCCCTATATGGACTGGCAGCCTACTGGAGACTCTGATTGGCAGTACACCTGGTTTTTATGCAACCAAAACTTGCCTCCAAGCCTGGAATTAAAAAATATGCCCCTGCTTTGAGGCCACTGGGAGCAACATCCAAGGGATTGTTGAGCAATTAGAAAACTAAAAAAGCAGGATGGATATTTCCTATAGGGGTAATTTACTATGATCCTGGACACAGGGCTGCAAAAGGACACCATATAGTTTAAAAATCAATTACACATGGGGTCTGACTGCACTCTGCCACTAGACTAGATTGGCAAAGCAGTGGTAGGAGCAGAGAGCAACCCCTGGTGGTGCAAGGGAGCCCTTTCCTTTCCTCCTGCTATAGTAAATATAGGGCTTTGTTGTGACTGTGCCCAACTTCATCTGAATAACATGCATGTAATGGAAATGGGTAGGGGTGTCACTGATGAATGTAGGTAGCTCTCTATTTAAGGGGCACATGCAGGTCTCTGTGCTCCATTTTGTAGATGCAGTTCTGTGGCTAAAGGTTGGATTATTGACAAAACTCTTTACCAATCACTTTCCTGTTCATTCATGCCCCCTAATTCACATCCTTTTCTTTTCTTGATGTTTTGTCAATTTTTGCCATGTGACATTTAAACATTTTGTCAATTTTTTTTTCAACAAAAAGGACTGAACGTGAACGTGTGTTCTGCCGAGCTTCTTGTGGATACTTACTATTCTTACAAGTGCACTCTCACAGTACAATATTTATCTATTTCTTAAACTTGGGGTTACTGGCCCTTTAAGTAGGCTTCTAAAAAATTATTTTATGCAGTGATCCCCAAGCAGTGACTCTCGAGCAACATGTTGCCCACCAAACTCTTGGCTGTTGCTCTCAGTTGCCTCTAAGCAGGTGCTTATTTTTTAATTCCACAATTGGAAACAAGTTTTGGTTGCATAAAAACCAGGTATACTGCCAAACAGAGCCTCCTGTAGGCTGCCAGTCCTCATAGGGGCTACCAATGACCAATCACTGCTCTTATTTGGGACCCCCAGGAACATTTTTCATGCTTGTGTTTCTCCCACTTCCCTTTACATCTGAATATTGCTCATGGGTAAAAAAAAGTCCAAGGACGCTCATTGCACTTTCCTTCAGTTCCATCCAGCACTAGTGCATCCGTTCTGCCCTTCTTCTAAATCCCATACATGTGCATCAGTTAATGCAGGGGAACCCTGTAGCTACCTATTGAAGTTGGTGACCTTCAAGCTGGTGTTATTTGTAGGGTTCCCTCTGTAGGGCTGCATCAGTAAGTGCACCAGACTTGCACACCCACAAATGTCCCAAAATGCTGACCACCAAAAAAGCTGCAATCCACACACTTTACACTGCTTTTTTTTTTTTTACATAACTTTATAAATAGGCCTCCTGGAATCATTTGATTATTGCAGAGCACAACCCAAAAGGAAGCATGACAATTCCATGGAGAAGACAAATGAAAGCATTATGCAATGTTTCCTTCCATTTTAGCTACTGAACCTCAAATTGTGACCTTTCATTTCTTAAAGGACCTTGATCCGGCAACCACACCAGGCTGTCTATCTGTCCAACACATTGGTTGCCAAGCCAAGCACTTTACATGCCCTTTAAAGCGTCTTTAAAGGGCATGTAAAGTCCAAAATAAAATAAGGCTAGAAATGCTGTATTTTGTATACTTAACATAAACATGAACTTACTGCACACAAGCCTAATCAAAGAAATAATTTATGCTTTCAAAGTTGGCTACAGGGGGTCACCATCTTGTAACTTTGTTAAACATCTTTGCAAGACGAAGGCTGTGCACATGCTCAGTGTGGTCTGGGCTGCTCAGGGATCGTCATAAACAAAGCTGCTTGAGTTCTTCATGGCTGGGAAGTAAGGCAGGGGCTCCCCCTGCTGTTCATAAGTATGATTGTTTCCCTGCAGAGCAGTTAGGGACCATCTGACAATTTCTATCCACAGCTGTAAATGAAGGGAGAATTTCACTGCATACAGTCAGGTTTCTTATAAAAACGGTACACATTGTTTAATTAAAGTATATTAGAGATAGGTTTCTTTTTCATTAAAGAAAGTAAAAATGGGATTTCCTGTTTTTTTACCTTTACATGCCCTTTAAAAATGTCTCCCAAAACTATTTCAAAGAACTATTAAAATATGTGAGTGTCATTTCTTCCAACCGCCTCTATCTTTTATCAGTCGTCTTGTGTTTGCATGAGGAAAGAAATAAATGAATAAAAATGAAAAGCTGCTCTACTTGCAGAAACATGGAGATGCAAACCTTTGGTTATTAGTCTCTGCTTTAATAAATTCCCCTGCACAGCTCCGCCAGACATCTCATAACCGCTCAAATATATGTACAGTCATCAAATGCTTCAACAAAGATAATGCACATAAAAACAATGTATAATTTCCAGCAGTGGGTTATGAGAAGCTATTCACTTGGCTTCTCAGTTGCTTTCTCATTGTATTTGTCTCTTGATGTACATATTCTCCTGCCATATGTTGCTTTGCCACAAAATAGGGGAAGAACACTGATGAATTTCCCTAAATTCCATCTTGTTTACTTTATTTGCACAAATAAATTGAATGATATGTAAATCAGATTTCCTAACAATGAGGCTAAGGTTATTTCTTTAGCGACGTTCATTTTCTAATGGTTGCTGTTTAGGAAACAAGAACATATTAAAGGCCATTAAGAGCCTGTTTTGGAGGGAAATAGTTGTTGATGATATTAAAATTGGTCAGCATAGGGAAAAGACTGATTTGGTGGTTTGCACATTTTAAAACATGATGATTATTCTTCTGTTTTCTCTGTAGATTTGATCTATTTTAATTAGAATTGGAGAAATTTGGATATTAGAGTCAGAACACAAAAGCTGGCGGGTTGGAACTTTCCGACTTATTTGTTTGACTGTTGTGAAGTTATTTCAATTGATCCATGTTGACAATATAGAAGTAATCCAAAGGGCCCCCAAAATGCACCAGCTATCACCCTTCTCTAAGGGGCATATTTATCAAGGGTTGAATTTCAGGTTTAAGGGGTTTCTAAAAATTCCCATCAACTCCTAAAAACTTGAAATTCAAATACGACCAATCAAAATTTATTTAAAAAATAGAATTTTTTAATATTAGGTGAATAGGATCGACCTACCAACTCAAATCAAATTTGCACTGAATTCAATCGAATTTGATTCAAGTTTGTTCAAAAAACATTGATTTTCAAAATTCCACCAAATGACTCCAAATTGGTTGTAGGAGGTCCCCCATAGGCTCAAACACCAATTAGGCAGGTTTTAGATGGTGAATAGTCAAATTTGAATTCTTAAAGAGACAGTACACTAAAATCAAATTTGGACTATTCCCTAGTCGATTCACACTAAAATAACCCGTAATTCGAATTTAAAGATTTGAGTTTTGAATTTGACCCTTGATAAATCTGCACCTAAAAGTTACCACTCTTTCCTCCTCTCAAAGCTCTTAGACAATATAGGGCAACTGTATAATGCTAAACTGGATGTACCTAGCATGACTCTTGAGCTCATGTTTTAAAATTCCAAATTACCTTTTTTCTACAATTCATGTTTTTTGCAGAAAGTATTTTCAAAATTGAGTTTGCAAAATGTATCAGATTTGAAAACTCGAATGAAGACATTTTGCAGTTCAAAGCTGGTGAGCTTCTGTAGAAGTCAAAGGAAGGTGTATTTTTAAAATTCAAGCTATTTGAACATTGACTTTTTTCAAAAAGAATATTTGAAACTTTGCTATTCAGTGAAAATAAATAGTAGAATGTGATTTAAATGCAATAAAGCTTTTTTTTTGCTAGATTAAACGAGATAGAGTTCATTGCTAATATGTTTTAGAAATAATTTGGCCTTCAAGTTTGCTAAACAAATTCAAATTGTAGTAAATCTGCCTTTAAACTTAATATATAGTAGACAATGTGCTTGTCTTCATAGACTTAAATCAATAAAAAGTCTAGAGTGGAGCTATGCTACTTTTACACTGTATATCACTGAATTGTTTAAGGTACACAAAGAGGTAGCCATACGCATTTCACATTTAGCAAAGATTAGAGTTTTTTTTGCTAAAACTCGAGTTTATTTCATTTTTTTATTAAATGAAAGTTGACCTAACTCCCATCTACGAATTGAACTCATTTATCAATAATTCTTTTTGAAAAAGTCGGAATGAAAACGTTGCGACAGATGCGTGCTTTTAACATTTTTCGATAGGAATTCGAATCGTATGAGTGATGCTCCAAAAACTTGACTTCATTGAATTGTTGCTGCGAAAACTCAACTTTGTCGGATTATTGGCTGAAAACCAGCGTGGATCAAGATGTCACAAAACTTCAGAGACATCTGCCATTGAATTCTACATGACCTCTACATGATTGAGTATTTTCGGATATGGATTTTTAGCAGCTTTGGGCATAAAAAATATCTAAAAATGTAAGCTTTTTTTTCCTCCAACATATTCAAGATTTCCTTTTAAAAACTCGACCAGAAAAATTTGAGGTTTAATAAATGGGCCTCTTAATGATAGGCAGCCTATGATTATGGGGCAAATTCATCAAGGGTCGAATTTCGAGGGGTTAAATCCCTCGAAATTCGACTGGGGAGTAGAATTGAATAGGCAATTCGGGCGAATTTACGAGCTGGCGAATAATCAAATTGGTGAATATTCGCCAGGCGAATAGGCGCTCGATCGAATATTCGCTCGAAAGATTTTCATTCGATCGAATGCCTTTTTATTCGATCAAAAACTTGGAAAACAAGCCTATGGGACTTTCCCATAGGCTTTTAAAGCAATTCGGTAGGTTTTAGGTGGCGAAGTAGGCAGTCTAAGTATTTTTAAAAGAGACAGTACTTCGACTATCGAATGGGTGAATAGTCGCAGCATTTTTGTGCTCGATCCAGTACTTCGACTATCGAATGGGTGAATAGTCGCAGCATTTTTGTGCTCGATCCAGTACTTCGACTATCGAATGGGGAATAGTCGCAGTGTTTTTGCTCTCGATCTATTCGAATCATACTACTCAGGCAAATTTACGCCAATTCGATAGTCGAGGAGCACAAAAAACGACTCGAAATTCGAGTTTTTTTTCCCTCTATTCATTCACCCGAGCTTGGTGAATTGGCCCTATGTGTTCACAAAATGCATAAAGGTACCTCTTTTTGTACCTAAACTATTTTTGGGTTTTACATGTTTGGAAGACTGCTCTTTGTGTGCCTTCTCTACAAAAATATTGTTTGATCCACTCCCCTGGCTGAAGGCGCAGATGGTTGCACCTGGGCCCCTTCCAGTACTTGGAGAGTCAGAGAAATTGCTTATGGACCTTTTTCAATTGTTCAATATCATCACTGATTATTTAGGATGAACCTTATTTAGTACCTTTCAGCTAACCTATTCTCTCTCTGACTCCCATTCACATTCCAAGGTCCAAACCTCTTCTGAACTTGTATGTCTCATGGTATGTTGAAGTCTAGGGATGTAGCGAACGGCGGAAAAAATGTTCGCGAACATATTCGCGAACTTGCGACAAAAAATGCGAACGGTTCGCGAACGTCGCAAACCCCATAGACTTCAATGGGAAGGCGAATTTTAAAAGCTAGAAAAGACATTTCTGGCCAGAAAAATTATTTTAAAGTTGTTTAAAGGGTGCAACGACCTGGACAGTGGCATGCCAGAGGGGGATCAAGGGCAAAAATGTATCTGAAAAATCCATTGTTGACACAGCGCTGCGTTTTGTGCTTTAAAGGGCAGAAATCACACTACGTCACTCAGGTGATGTTTCTGGACACGGAATGTGAAAAAGCTCACACAGCTAGGTGGCACTTGGTTAAAGACTGGGCAAACAATGCCTGCAAGGGCAACGTATACACTACAGCAGTGGATACAGAATATATTATTGCTGCTTGGAGGGCAAAAATAAGCGCCAACTAAGGCGAACCCAAATTGGCGAACATCGCGCGACGTTCGCGAACATTCGCCGAACAAGAACAGTCGCTGTTCGCGCGAATTAGTTAGCGGGCGAAAAGTCCGCGACATCCCTATTGAAGTCATTTACATGTCCCAAGTGCATTGCTGACTTTATCAACCTATTCCGTATGGTAGGGGATATTAGAAGATGTTGAATTTTACAGTTTCCAATTTTTTTACATTTTTATATTTGCAATGAAAGTACCCTATCATGATTTATCTTTCCTGTGAAAGGGAATTTAATAAATGTACATCTACAGTACAACATTGTACTTAAAAATAGATAATAAGAAGGACGCACTCTCCTCGTGTAAAATCTTTCTAAACAATTTATTCATTGTAGATAAAATGCACTTACAATATTTGCCGTCATCAATAGCGTATAACAACACAATTGGAAGATTTAATTTCCATCAATGTGCTTTCCAAAGATTCAAGTCCCAATACCAACGCGTTTTGTCACTCACGGTGACTTCTTCAGGGTTAAAAAATAAATATGATGCCTCTTGACATAAATATTTCTAGAGGCAGAAAAGTCGCTCCGCTATCCAGTACTGGTTTCAAAGTCACACAGTGGATTCCGTATAAATAGTTCTCCAATTACCATCAGTCAGCCTACACATAAAATGGCTTCTAAATTTGGCAAAGAAACATGTGCCAAAAATTCTAAATTTGGCAAATAAACATGTGCCAAAAATTACAACCAATCAGGCTGATTTCCAAAATGCTAAAGTCACAGGAAGTTCCTCATTGTACTTAAAGTGAAAATACAGGCTGTAAAAATGTGTATGCACACTCTTCATGTAAGAATCATGTATGTGTCCGCACCAGTATATTTGTCATAAGCGGACTAAAATGTAAAATTAGGACTGGGAATTTTCAACACATGTATAATACATAATCAGTGTCGGATTGGGGCACCTGAGGCCCACTTGGGCTGGCGCCTGAGTGACACCAGCACCTACACATACCACATAGGGTACTTACTCCTTGCTGCGATTGGTGGCCACAGTTCCCATCAGAAGAAGCAACTTGGATTGGTCCTGCTGACCCAATCTGACCCTGTTCATGAACGAGCAGAGAAGCTCCACAACTGACACTACATGGCTGAAATTATGGGGCAGATTTATCAAGGGTCGAATCTTGAAGTACAAAAAACTTTGAAATTCGACCATGGAATTGAAAAACTTCAGATTCGTATATCGAATTCGAAGTTTTTTCACCGCATTTGGCATTCCTACGATCAAATAAAAATAGTTTAATCGAACGATTAAATCATTTGAATCGAACGTTTCGAACGGTTTTAACGTACGATCGAAGGATTTTTATTCGATGTGTAAAGACTTAGAAAAAGTTTGTAGAAGGTCCCCATAGGCTAACATAGCAATTCGGCAGGTTTAATTTGGCAAAGTATTGAAGTCGAAGTTTTTTTAAAGAGACAGTACTTCGATTATCGAATGGTCGAATAGTCGAATGATTTTTACTTCGAATCGAAGTTGAAGTAAATTCGAAGTCGTAGTATCCTATTCGATGGTCGAAGTATCCAAAAAATTACTTTGAATTTCGAACTTTTTGTACTTCAAAAATTCACGCGAACCTTAGTAAATCTGCCCCTATGTGTAGTTATGACTAGAAGCCCAGTGCGCATAATAAGCAGAAATAGACATGAACAGTGTCAGACTGGGACACCAGGGGCCCACCCAAAAACCTTTGGTCCGCCAATTAATCTTAGACTAGGGGCCCACTCTCCTCAGTTAACCTCTATTCTCCTAGTCTCTTTTCTTTACATACTATACTCTATTTTTTCCATCTATTTAGCCTCTTTGTTCTCATAAAAATAGGGACATGAAATAGGCTAAACGTTTAGCAGCATAAGGGCCCACTGACACCAGGGCCCACCGGGACTTTTCCTGGTATCCCAGTGGGCCAGTCCAATGCTGGACATGAAGTTTGAGGGAAAAGAGAGAAAAAAGCACAACACACACTATTCCTATGAGAAATTTGTGTTGTGTATTTTAATATAAACATTGTATCCAAAAGATGTGAGGGTCTCCAAAAATAAGGAAACAAATATAAAAAGTAAAAAATTTATTAGGACATGAAGACCTAACGCGTTTCGTGCCTGTAGGGGCACTTACTCATAGGCTATGTGTATTTTAATACCAAGTCCTGTTCATTAAAATACATTTATGAGTCCTTATTTCTACTCTAAAGTCCGTTCATACATGATGTAAAGAGCAGATGCTCCACAAACCGAGACGTTACAGTATTACAACATTCATTGCTGCCAGTGTCATCACGCTTGGAAACCTTCCTGCTGAGGTTACCCAAACAATTTAAAAAAAAAAACATATGGCGATGAATAAAAACGGGCTAATTTTTATCCAAGAGTTCCGTCATTATTTTTTGATAAATGAATTAAATTCATGTATGGGAGCTAGGTCGACTTTGTTTTAATTATAAAAAAGTCATAAATTGAAATTTTAGTAAATACCCCCCTAGAAATCACAGAACGGCACTCGTGGGGGCACATTTACTTAACTCGAGTGAAGGATTAGAATAAAAAAGACTTCGAATTTCAAAGTATGTTTTTGGCCACTTCGACCGTCGAATTGGCTACTTCGACTTCGAACGATTTGAACTAAAAATCGTTCAACTAATCGACCAGTCGATAGTCGAAGTACTGTCTCTTTATAAAAAACTTCAACCAACTGCTTTGCCACCTAAAACCTACCGAGCACCAATTTTAGCCTACGGGAAAGGTCCCCATAGGCTTTCCTAGGAATTTCTGATCGAAGGAAAATCGATCGATCGATGGATTAAAATCCTTCAAATCATTCGATTAGAAGGATTTAAACGTTCAATCGAACGTATTGCAGTAAATCCTTTTGACTTCGATATTCGAAGTCGAAGGATGTAACTTCGATGGTCGAATATCGAGGGTTAATAAACCCTCGATATTCGACCCATAGTAAATGTGCCCCATTCAGTAAATAGAATTAAACCCAAATTAGGATGTTCACATAACAGTTGCACTTTTACACACATCGTTGGCAGCAATGGAAACTAAAACCATATTTAAATACCATTTCCATAACTGTAATGATATTGACAATGAAAATGAAAATGACATCATCCGTCGCAGAGCATTTCCCCCCATTTTAAACAAACTGCTGTCATTTTTGGAGAATTTTTGCAAATTTATGGGCACATTATCGTGGCATAATGGATTGATAAGCTCCCATAAAATGATGCGGCATCTTAAAAATGGCATAATGGTTTATGACGGCAATAAACTCTCAGAGAAGTCTGATAAATTCCTTCCACAGAGTAGTTGACTAGACGTGTCTTAGAGCAACAAATCAACATAGTTGCTATTCGGCTGAAACGATCCTCTTCTTCCCGGTGACGCTCGGAGAGTGTAAAGTGCAGATCTCGTTGACTGCGACATTCTCAGTAAAATTCATTAATATATTTTTGTTTCTTATTGGCAGAGCAGAAGAAGTAATCATTTAATTAGAAACATGCCTTTGAAGTGCAAGGAAAGAGCAGTTTCATAATTGCAATCTGAATTTCATCGGTGGAAATTGAATTATGTTCAAGTGTTTTTTTGTTAGGAACTTTCGTAATTACCAGTTCGCTTTCCTTCAGTGAGATGAACTGTTTCATTGCCGGCATGGAAGAGGCTAAAAGGCATGTTTACCTTATTTTTGTTTGTTCTTATTTTGGAAGAGGTCAATACTAAAGAGACCTCATTGGTCTTAAAGGAGAACTAAAGCCTAACTAAAGAAGTAGGTAGAAATGTTGTACATGATGTTTTGTGCTTCTGTACCAGCCCAAGGCAACCACAGCCCTTTAGCAGTAAAGATCTGTGTCTCCAAAGATGGCCCAGTAGCTCCCCATCTTCTTTTCTGCTGATTCACTGCACATGCTCTGTGCTGCTGTCACTTACTGAGCTTAGGGACCCACTCACAATATACAGTACACATAGAATAGAAATGTCACAATATAAGGCTGATTAGTAATTAATACACATAATTACTACATGGCAGCACAGAAACCAGTGCAATTAGCATCAGAATTTAATAATCAGCCCTGTAGCATCAGCTTATATATCAGGGGAAGCTCATTTTCTGCTGGATAATTAGTGACGAGCCCTAAGCTTAGCTTCTCAACAGCCAATCAGAGCCCACTGAGCATGTGAGTGTCACAGACACTTTCCAAGATGGTGACCCCCTGTGACAAGTTTGAAGCCCTGGATCATTGCTGCTATTGACAAGCTGACACTTTAGCCTTGTGCAATAAGTTCACTATATAAAATATGGCATTTTTAGCCATATTCATTTTTATGGTTTAGTTCTCCTTTAAAGGCATGATTTACTTTTAAGTTAATTTTTGGGGGCCGATTCACCAAGGGTCGAATATCGAGGGTTAATTAACCCTCGATATTCAACTGGGAAATAAAAGCGTTCGACTTCGAATATCGAAGTCGAAGGATTTTAGCGCAAATAATTTGATCGAATGATCGAAGGATTAAATCCTTCGATCGAACGATTAAATCCTTTGAATCGAACGATTCAAAGGATTTAAATCCAACGATCGAAGGAATATCCTTCGATCAAAAAAACTTAGGAAAGCCTATGGGGACCTTCCCCACAGGCTAACATTGAGTTCGATAGCTTTTAGATGGCGAACTAGGGGGTCGAAGTTTTTTCATAAAGAGACAGTACTTCGACTATCAAATGGTGGAATAGTCGAACCATTTTTAGTTCGAATCCTGTGATTCGAAGTAGTAGTCGAAGTAGCCCATTCGATGGTCGAAGTAGGCCAAAAAACACTTGAAATTCGAAGTTTTTTACTTCGAATACTTCACTCAAAGTTAGTGAATCGGCCCCTAGTATGTTATAGAATGGCTAATTCTATGCAACTTTTTTTTTTTTTATATAGTTTTTAAATTATTTGCCTTCTTCTGACTCTTTCAGATTTTAAATGGGGGTGACTAACAACATCAAAAAACCTCTGTAAAGCTACAAATGTATTGTTATTGCTACTTGTTATTCCTCATCTTTCTATTCAGGCCTCTCCTATTCATATTCCAGTCTATTATTTAAATCAATGCATGGTTGCATGCATTGTGTAATTTGGACCCTAGCAACCAGATGTTATACTGTATATACATCTATATGTGTACTGTACATACCATATATCCTACAACAGACTTTGTAGATGGTACCTATATAGAAAGGATAACCATAGGGCTAAGCACATATACTACATGAACAAACGTATGTGGACACCCCTTCTAAGTTTGAGTTTTAAATTTGTGGCTATTTAAGCTCACCCATCATTGCCAACACATTAAAGAATGACTTTCTTGAATCCAAATCAGTTTTTTCCTCTCCTTTGTGGCAATAGTTTGGGGAAGGCTCTTTCCTGTTTCAGCAGGACAATATCTCTGTACACAAAGGGACAGATTTATCAATGATCGAAATGAATTTTCAAATGTAAAAAAAATTGAATTTCGAGTTATTTTTTGTGTACTTCGACTAGGGAAAAGTCCAAATTCGATTTGAATTTGAAAAAAATTTGAAAATTAAAATATCGAAATTTATCATGTACTGTCTTTAAACTTCGACTTCGACCATTCGCTATCTAAATCTTTCCGAATTGCTGTTTTAGCCTATGGGGGACCTCCTAGAACCCACTTGAAGTCAATTGGTGAACTTTGAAAAATCTACGTTTTTTTGGGGAAAAACTTTGAATCGAATTTGATCAAATGTGCTATTCCTTTTGATTTGTACAATTCAAATTCGACCGAATATGGACCTATTCAATCGAAACGGACCTATTCTACCAAAAAAAACTTCGACTTAATTTCGGTTTGTCTTTTTGATTTAGAATTTTGAAGTTTTTTCAATTCGAAATTCGACCCTTGATAAATATGCCCCAAAGTATGGACCATACAGAATTGGTTTGCAGATATTAGAATGGAAGAACTTGACTAACCTGACTAGCAGTGATGGGCGAATTTGTCCCGTTTCCATTCACCGAAAAAGTTTTGAATTTACCGTGAAATTCATGAAACGGGCGAAACATTTGCGAAACGCATTGCAGTCAATGGGCGACAATTTTTATAAGCGCGCCTTTTTTGTCCAAATGCATTAAAGTCAATGAATGTCCGAATAATTTTACTTTTAATGCATTTGCTGCAACAAAAATAATAACATAATAATTTTGACACCCTTTTAATGCATTTGGACAAAAACGTGCAAAAATTGTTGCTAAAAATTGTTGAGGGTCAAAATAATTTTTACACCAATTGACTTCAATGCATTTCGTGAATTATTCGCCCGTCACTAGACCTGACCTTAAACAAACTGATTACCTGTAGGATGAACTGGAACACCAGATCACACAACATTAATGCCAAGTCTCTTACATACAGTATGAATGGAAGCAAAGACCAATATCTAGTGGAAACCTTCTCAGAAGAATAGAGGCTGTTTTAGAAGATGAGGGAAGACCATCTTCATCCTCTTGGTTTTAGAATGAGATGTTGGACAGGCAGGTCTTCACAGATGTTTGGCCATAGAGTATACAGTATAAAATACCTGGAGTGACAGACATTAAACCTATGACTAAATTTGATTTCTGAGTCATAATTGCCCATTGCTGATTAATGGATAATGAATGTATTGCAATAACACATTATTTAATGATGCAGAATTCCATCCTAGTACTGATTTTACATTTATGGAATATAAAGGGGGATTTCCAAATGATATTAAACATGTTTTGTATATGACCAATACTTTACAGTGCTGTGGCTGAATGATTGGATCAACGTATAAAAGAGCTGAGTTACTATCACCTCAACCATTGCACATTCCTTAAAGAATAACACAAACTTATTAGGCTTCATAGCATTCCATGATATGATATATACTGTAAAACACTAATACACTTTTTTTTTTATTAAGGGGCACATTTGCTCGAGTGAAGGATTAGAAGAAAAAATACTTTGAATTTCGAAGTATTTTTTTGGCTTCTTCGACCATCGAATTGACTACTTCGACCTTCGACTACAACTTCGACTCGAACGATTCGAACTAAAAATCATTCGACTATTCGACCAGTTGATAGTCTCTTTAAAAAAAACTTCGACCCCCTACTTCGCCACCTAAAATCTACAGAGCACCAATGTTAGCCTATGGGGAAGGTCCCCATAGGCTTTCTAGGCAATTTGTGATCGAAGGAAAATCGTTCGATCGATGGATTAAAATCCTTTGAATCGTTCGATTCGAAGGATTTAATCGTTCGATCAAACGATTTTTTCCTATGGTCGAATATCGAGGGTTAATTAACCCTCGATGTTCGACCAATAGCAAGGGGCTGATTCACTAAGGATCGAATATCGAGGGTTAATTAACCCTCGATATTCGACTGGGAATTGAAATCCTTCGACTTCGAATATCGAAGGATTTAGCGCAGATAGTACGATCGAACGATTGAAGGATTATTCCTTGGATCGAACGATTAAATCCTTCGAATCGAACGTTTCGAAGGATTTAAATCCAACGATCGAAGGAATATCCTTCGATCAAAAAAAGTTAGGCAAGCCTATGGGGACCTTCCCCATAGGCTAACATTGACTTCGATAGCTTTTAGATGGTGAACTAGGGGGTCGAAGTTTTTTTAAAGAGAAAGTACTTCAATTATCGAATGGTCGAATAGTCGAACGATTTTTACTTCGAATACTTCGATAGTCGTAGTCGAAGGTCGAAGTAGCCCATTCGATGGTCGAAGTAACTCAAAAAAGTTTTTTTACTTCGAATCCTTCACTCGAAGTTAGTGAATCGCCCCCTAAATGTGCCCCTAAGTCCTGTGATGTGCTACAATATTTTCAGTTTATACGTATATTGGATTAATTTAGCACCCATGTCTTAAAATCAGCCCCAAAGGGTTTATTTTGCTTCCAATACAGATTATTATATATCTTAGTTGGGATCAGCTACAAGTTTTATTACTACAGAAAAAGGAATACTTTTTAAAAAAAATTTGGATTGTTTTCATAAAACTGAGTCTATGGGAGATGGGCTTCCTGTAATTC
Organism: Xenopus petersii; assembly: GCA_038501925.1. Lineage (NCBI taxonomy): Eukaryota > Metazoa > Chordata > Amphibia > Anura > Pipidae > Xenopus > Xenopus petersii. The sequence goes on from CM076678.1 coordinate 148,794,397, forward strand.
GGAGTTTCCTGGATAACGGGTTTCCTGATAACGGATCCCATACCTATACTGCAATATTTGGTATCATAACCCCAAAAATTATACCTGAAAGTTCAACATTGCTTTCCACCCTTCTTTTCAGGGTTAACCAGTATCTTCGACAAACGCTCCAGCAATTCGGCAAATCAGCAAAAATCATCAATCCTTGATACATTTAAATGATCAGAGGAAATTTGACTTGACCTCGCCACGTTTTCATTAATTCTCCTGTAAATCAGACCATTCTGCCTTAATTATTTATAAATCAAATTTCTTTATAAATAAAATTCTGTTTCATTATTGATGCACCTTCTGGCAGTTAGCAGTCCACCAGAACGGAAGTGGTATTGATTTCTTGAACTATTAATCACGTGATCAGGAGATTAATCCTTTAAACTATCTAATTAACATCCATCCAGACATATGTAAAATACTTTTTTCTGTACTAATGAGGACTGTGTGATACAGAAATATAATTCTTTCTCTTTTCCCACTACTCCCTTTTCATGCACGATTGGCTGAAAGGAACAAAGAGGCATTTTTCTTACATACATTAAAGCTAATTCCTTACTTTGTACTCAGTTTAATGGACACCGATGCACCTTTTTTAGAAAATAAACCATTGTGGTGATCTATAAGTTCCAGACAAGTTGTCCTCTGAAGTAATAGATATTTTCTTCATATTCCTAGAAACATAAATGCAGAGTCGCAGAATTTATGTGAAATAATTAGTTCATGTTTATTTTGTGTGTGAGGTTTTGATATAGTGCATATAAGGGACTACATAAGTTATCATCTTCCCAAATGCTGAGTCTAAATGGGATGCCAGGAGACTACTAGGAAACATCACATTATCTTCTGTTTTCTTTATTGTCCTCTTATGTCCTCATAACTGGAGCAGAGACTTCAACAAGGAGTCCCAACTGAGGGGTGAAATTACATCAGCAACAGCTGGAGGGCTACAGGAAATACATATTTTGCTCTGTCTCCCCCTCTCCCAATTTGATTCATTTTTTTTGCATCTCTGTCTCTGCTTCTGCTCCTTTTAGCTCTTTTCTACCCCTTGTGGTTCTCTCCACCACCACCCATTCTCGTCTTCAATCTATTTGGTACAGTTTAAATGTTTTCTTTTTTTATGCATATAGATTCATATTCATCTTCTCTCTGCAATGGAAAAGGAATGTCTGTGGAATGTGCCCTCGTTGGCAGTTAAACCCAGGATACTTCTGAATTGACGTTGTATGAACCACAATGGACAAATAACTAAGGATGTTCATGTCTTACACTATATTCATCTGATCATCCCAGTAGATTACAGCAGACTGGCCAAATATACAGTATAAGTGTGGGGTTAGAGCAGGAGTGCCCATATTTTACTAATGCAAGGTCTACTTTTAGTTATGTTGTCCCATTATGATCTAAAGAACATCCATAAAAGAATTGTTAGCATTCTGTTCCATGGAAAATATTACTTAATTATTATATGGAGTTATGAGAAAATCTACATTGGTATATTTAACAAACAACTATTTCTTGTAATAAAATCTGCTTACCCTGGTGGTCTAGTGGTGTGCCCCTGGCATGTGGGGGCGCCCGCCGTGTCTCTGGCAGGGACGCCCGCTGCCTGCATCCAGTCTGTTGCTATTTAAAGGCGCATGCGTGCTGTCGTGTGGCATCAGCAAGCAGTGGCGGGAAATTCAAAAGTATAAGAAGGGAATTTAGTTTGCAACATACTGCCCGTTGTTAGGTTCAATTTGCCTTGTTCCTGGGTGCTTTATTCTACTATTCTGATTGATCTATTGTGTTTTGACCCTTGCCTGCCTGAATTACTACTCTGAACACTCCAATCCTGATCCTGCCTGTCTGTGACTATTCCGACCTCTCCAATCCGACCTTAGCCTGTCCATCGACTGTTCTATGCTCTCTATCCTGATTCCGGCCTGTCTGACCATTCTATCTGCTTGTGCTGGCCCGGCCTGCCTGTTCCTGGTGGTGTTATTCCTTCCAGTATCCTGGTGAGACGATCATGCCCATTTGCTCGTCCAGAACCGTTAGCTTTGCTCCCCTCTCTGTTAAGACCTGGCGGCATCCAATTAGCCGAGGGCTCCTCCCGAGGTGAAAGGCGGCGGTTAAAGGCAGAAGTGAGAGCCGAGACCAGGGAGCTTAGCTTGGGTTCTGTAAATAGGTGTCACGGTCGGCACCCAACACCAGAACAAACACCAGGCAACCTGGTCTCGGCTCGTGCTTCACCAGTAGTGTGACCGCCTTTGGGCCTCGGGAGGAGCCCTCGGCTTACTTGGATTCCACCTGGACTTAAACGAGAGGTGCAAGATGAGGGTTCTGGATAGGCAGAGGGGCACGACAGTAAAGCAAAGTCTTTGGACAGAAGATCGCAGTACAAGGCGTTTAGGCAAAAGAGTAGTCAGATCAGGCCGGGTCGAGGCAGGCAGAGAACAAACGTAATCAGACAGGCAAGGGTCAAACCAGGGAGTCAATCAAAGGGTTAATCAGAGGCGGTGGTCAGTAATCAGGCAAGGGTCAGAATCCAGTAGTCAGAATAGTCAAATAGCCAGGCAGGGGTCAAAACAGGAATCAAAACAGGTTTCAGAATATAGCACAAGGCTCAGAAGCACCAGGAACAAAATCCTATCACGAGCAATGCATAAAGTAAAACTGTACCTTTAAATAGCATTTGAATTTCGCGCCACTGCGCGCTGACGTCATCACGTCAGCGCGCATGCGCATAAACCCAGGAAGAGGCGCGCGCGCCCTAACAGTCCGGCGGTAACAGAACCTGCTCAGTGCGGTGAGCGTCCTTGCCGAGGGGGCGGCAGGCGTCCCTGCCGTCCCCCCACTAGACCACCAGGGTAAGATTTCCTCACAATAGGGTGCTGAACGTGACATTTCTTATGTAACCTTTACATAATAAATATCTGAATGAAAAGCATGAAATAGGAGGTTGATTTAGACAAGCTGTTAGTTGACAGTATCTTGAGATCTACTTATCCCCAGCTAGAGGTCTACTGGTAGATCCTGGTCTACCCTTTGGGATAGAGTATTGAGCAGTTTTAACTAGCCAATGACTCCCCAAACATGTGTCAAACGGTAATTCCAATTTCCTCTCTTGTCTGATATAGTACAATCACACAGGTGACAGAAGAACCACCTTTAGGGGAGTATTTTTTTAAGGGAATGGTAGTTTCCAACATATTAATGGCATGGAACTAAGACCTCCCTTCATTTCTGCATCTACCTCAAAGAGTGAGAAGATCACTTGAGCAACATTTTTTTAATTTGCTTTTGTTTTTGCATTTGCTTTGTTGCCCTCCCCAGATCTTCTCTTGTACTAGGTGGTTAGTCTCGTGCCCTACTTCCAATAACATCAAGGTCAAATACTGTAGGCCCACTTGCTTCATGCATATCAGGAGCCTGAAGCCTATGAGACTGCACTGCTCTGCCACCTCATCTTGGGCTAATGAAGGTACAAGGTGAGCTACAAGAGACCAGTGAGGATTGACTTATGCTGATGAAAAGCTTCAAGCAGCTTTTTTCTTTAATACAAACAGAATAAATATTAACCATGTTCTCTTTTATGTGCAGGAACTCTGGTTGACTTGGGGCCTGGGCATCCAGTGTGCATGTTTGAGCCAAATCAAAAAGAGAAATAAAAAAAATGGGGAGATTGGTCCTAAGTCCTGATGCTACCTCGACAATCAAAACTGGGAAATATGACATTAAAAGGTATAAATGAGTCATTATTTAAGTTAGATATTACATTTAAAGGCCTGTGTACTTGGTCTGTAGCAGAACTCATGACAAATGGTCCCTAAATAATGATCATTGAAGCAAAGATTCAGGGCAGTTTTGCCTACCACATGGGTGATTCCACCAGTAACAGGTCCATTCATCTTGCCACCAAACAAGCAGATGTTTACACTTAAAGGGCACCAATCATGACCAAAATCATTTACTAAGTAAATACACTATGTGAAAGTTCAAGAAATCCGATTTTTAAAACAGTTAGAATTGTTTGTATAATGTAAATGATCAGCTCACTATTCCTTCTGCAAGATCTCTCCTATCTCCACTGCAGTTCTAGCTGAGGCAGCCATCTTGGATTTCACTGGCTCCTCCTACCATATCTTCCCAGCCAACTGTAGCTCTGAAATCTCGCACATGCTCAGTTCAAATTCCTTGTTGCTTATCAACCCTTCTAAGCTATTTTCAAATCAGCCAAACCTGTGTGTTAGCTGCTGTACAGTAGTGCTGCCCCCTGCTGGAAGTTAGCAGGTGGCAGCACTTCTAGTGGATACTTCTAGTGGAGGAGTTTACTAAAACAAGGCATTCTGGGTAGAATACTCAAAGCAGTGTTACAATCTGAGCATGCTCCTGAAATTTGCACATTAGAGTCTCTGTTAGAGTCTCAATATGGCCTCCGTCAGTGAAAGAACCCATTTGACAAAGTAAGGGATTTTTTTAAAACATGCAGTTTTTTCAAAAAACTATATATGTAGTTTGATTAAACGTGTTTAGCTTGTACTGGTCAGATTGTTAATATGTGTTTGATTTTGGCTGTGATAGGTGCCCTTTAAGGACAGTCTTATACAACAAGAAAATCCGTATACAATTGTTTTCTAAATCCATAGTCAATCGGTATGTCCTTGTACCTAACTGTCTATTTAAAGCAAAACAATTGAAAGATAAGTCAACCTTATAAAGAGGGTAGATTACACCATTAAATACTTGGTTAACAGAGGTCACTTGCAGGTTACCATACAGTAACTGATGTGTTCATTAACGGCTTTCATGCTAATTCAATAGGAGATTATTCCCAAAGGAGCCATTTATCTACAATGGAATTTAGCAACAAAAGCCCTGAGGGATATATAGATATATTTTATTTTCTGCACACAATTAAATACAGCCCATATCAATTAAATACAGCCCATATCTAATCATGGCTTGTTGAATATACTGAATATTAAGCATGGCAAATATTGAAAAACATGACAAATTCTATCTATGCAATGGGCATAGATTTCTGCTCCATGAAACTTGCAACCTTTATATTAATTGCCTTAACCTAAGACGAAAAGCCATAACAATGAACATTCCTAGGCAGAATGAGGTCAAGTTAGATCTAAACTGAAGGACAGGAATTCAGTAGGAAAGAAAAATAAGCCTTGAAGCTTCATTTGACTGGATGATAACAAGCAGACTAGATTTCCAATTTTAGCAGCCCCACTGAGTGCCAACCAACAATCAGAGCACATGGTCATATTTAACATTCTTTGTTGGAGTTTCTGGATTGAGGAAGAACAGAGAGCATCCTACACTTGTCACACAAGTTCTCCTACTCTTGCTGTTCCACAAGAATTACAAAGGAATAAAATAGCAGGGGAATCATATATGTTTGGTCACAGAACTGAATTAGGTATAAATTCTTGTTTCCCATAAGCTTACATACAAGAGAACATCTTGTATTTTGTGTCGGCATTGCTCATTGTTAGTAAAACTGAAATATTCCCATTTTAATGCAGAGTTATCAAACTTTTTCATGATCTGCCATACCTGAAATAATATGTAGATGTCTATGGTCCTTTCAGAAGGTGTGTGTAAGAAAACCTACCTGCCCTGGTGGTCTAGTGGGATAGCAGGGACGCCCGCTGCGCCGCGATCGGCGGGGACGCCCGCCGCGTGGTACTCTTCCGGCGCCATCTTGCCTGCCTTAGGGCGCGTGCGGCGCACCTGCGCATTGTTTATAGGCGCAAACACGCTGGCGTGTTTGAGACAGAGCGTTTTGGCGTGAATGGGCACATTTTTGGCGCGAATCCTGTCCCCTATAAAAGGCCCATTCTGACTGCAGACAGATGCTCGTGATAGAACTTGTTTCTAGTGGTTCCTGAGCCTTGTGCGTCTGATCAGTTCTGTATCTAGTTTGTTTGATTACCCGTGTTTGACCCAGCTTGTTCCTGACTATTCTGCATTCTGTATCCTGACCCTTGCCTGCCTACGACAACTCTTCCTGCTTAACCCCTTGATTGACAACCTGGTTTGACCCTTGCCTGCCTGACGATTCTTGATATCTGCCTGCCTCGATCCTGCCTGTCTGACGATTCTCTTGCCTGCTCCATTTGTACCGTGACCTTCGGCCCAAAAGACTCTGCTAACAGCCGTGCCCCTTCGCCAGCCAGAACATCTCGCCTTGCACCCCTCGTTAAGTCCAGGTGGCACCCAAGTAAGCTGAGGGCTCCTCCCGAAGCCCAACGGTGGTCACACTACTGGTGAAGCCGAGCCGAGACCAGGGTGCTTGGCATTTGTTCTGGTATCGTGTGCCGGCCGTGACATTATCATGGGCCATGGAGGACAAAAGTCACGATGATGCTGCTGCTCCTCCTGCTTCAACTCCTCCAATTACCACTGAAGCGCTTTTTGACCACCTTGCTACAGCGCTTGGAGGACCATGAGCGGGAGCAGAACAATCTCCTACAGGGTTTTCACAATCTAACCCCTCAGCTGGAGAATCCGCAAGTTCCGCAGCAGCTGCCTGTTCCTGTTTCTCCTGTGGGTTCTTCTGCTATGTGGGGTAATACTACCAGACCCCATGAACCCAAAATTGTGTTCCCCGAAAGGTTTAGTGGGGATCGCACCAAATTTTTGTGTTTAAGGAGGCATGCAAACTGTACCTTGGTTTCTTCTCTCACTCATTTCCATCTGGCGAGGAGAAAGTAAGGTTTGTTATGACCCTGCTTTCGGGTGACCCCCAAATTTGGGCCCTAAGGCTGCCTATTTCGAACCCTGCACGCTATTCCCTAGAGTCATTTTTTAACAGCATGGCAATGCTTTACGATGACCCAGATCGCGCATCTTCTGACGATTCCGCGATTCGTAAGTTGCGCCAGGGGAGAAGGGATGCGGAGGTGTATTGCACCGAGTTCCGCCAGTGGGCAGTAGAGACTGGGTGGAACGACATGGCTCTACGTAGTCAGTTCCGTTTGGGGTTAGCTGATCCTGTCAAGGACAGTCTTGTTAATTACCCCCTATCTTCCAACCTGGATGACCTCATGTCTCTCGCCATCCAAGTAGATAGGAGGCAAAGGGAGAGAAGGGGTGAGAGGGGTGGTTCTACTTATTCTGAGGTTACTAATGTTAAGTGTAATATGGTGACCAATGTTAAGTTTTCAAACCCCTCTGTGCCTCTGCCTCAGGAGGAACCTATACAGGGGGGAACTTAGAGGAAACAATGGAATGTTGTGTTTGGCTGCAAATGCAGCGTACAAAAAGTTCCCCTCGACCCCTGAATCCACAACAGCAGACACTTTGACAGAGCCCACAGGCCGGGTTAGTTTGACTGGAATCAAAACCTTGGAGGCAGATTGGGGAGAGGAGACTCCTGCGCCCAAATGGAGCTCCCCTTCTCCATTTAGGTTAGGGAGCCTCCCTTTCCTCCTAGAACATAGGTTCAAGAAATGACCCTTTTCCCCACAATAAATACACAAACCTTGGGAACGCCTGCGTGCCTTTTCCTCAGGAGTTAGATGAGATATGCCTATGGGAACGCCTGCGTGCCTTTTCCTCAGGAGTTAGATGAGATATGCCTATATCTCATCTAACTCCTGAGGAAAAGGCACGCAGGCGTTCCCAAGGTTTGTGTATTTATTGTGGGGAAAAGGGTCATTTCTTGAACCTATGTTCTAGGAGGAAAGGGAGGCTCCCTAACCTAAATGGAGAAGGGGAGCTCCATTTGGGCGCAGGAGTCTCCTCTCCCCAATCTGCCTCCAAGGTTTTGATTCCAGTCAAACTAACCCGGCCTGTGGGCTCTGTCAAAGTGTCTGCTGTTGTGGATTCAGGGGTCGAGGGGAACTTTTTGTACGCTGCATTTGCAGCCAAACACAACATTCCATTGTTTCCTCTAAGTTCCCCCCTGAAAATTTGGGTAGTGGACAAAAGACCCTTAGGGTCAGGTATAGTGTCTAAGAAAACTGTCTTACTTTCTATGCCTGTCAAGAATTTTTCCCTGGTAGTTTCCCCAATCACTAACTTGACCAAAAAGGGTACTGACCCTAGTATTTGGCCCCCAGAAGCAGTTCAAGCTTTCGAACGCCTCAAAAAGGAGTTCAGTTCTGCCCCTATTCTGCAGCATCCAGATACTGCCTTACCATTTATTGTGGAGGTAGATGCCTCTGAAGTGGGTGCTGGGGCAGTCCTTTCCCAAAGGCACCCGATAACCAACAAATTACATCCCTGCACCTTTTTCTCAAGGAAGTTTTCTCCTGCAGAGTCAAACTATGATATTGGGAACAGGGAATTGTTGGCTATCAAGTGGGCCTTTGAGGAGTGGCGGTATCTACTTGAAGGTGCTAAACATATGGTAACAGTGTATACAGACCATAAAAACCTGCTTTATATAGAATCGGCCACACAGCTAAACCCTAGGCAAGCTAGATGGGCGTTGTTCTTCACCAGGTTTAACTTCTCCTTAACATACAGGCCTGGATCTAAAAACACCAAAGCTGATGCACTCTCTAGGAGTTTTGAATCTACCTCCTCTGACTCTAGTGAGTGCATCCCCATCATTCCTAGGGAGTTGATTGTAGCCGCATTGGATTCTGACCTCTCCACCTTGTTATCCCCTGTCCAATCTTCTGCTCCTGCAGACACTCCTTCTGGGAGAATGTTTGTGCCTGAGGAGCTGAGGGAACAAGTTCTGGAAGAGGTTCATAACTCCAAGATGGCTGGGCATCCTGACATTGCCAAAACTATATCCTTGTTATCCGCCATGTGTGGTGGCCTTCTTTTAAACAGGATGCTAAGGCTTTTGTAAATTCCTGTCCAATTTGTCAAAGGTCTAAATCCTCTCGTCAATTGTCACAGGGTCTGTTAAATCCGTTACCAATCCCTGAGAAGCCATGGTTCCATCTTTCGATGGATTTCATTGTAGATCTGCCTTCTTCTCAGGGTAAAACTGTAATTTGGGTGGTGGTGGATAGGTTTAGTAAAATGAGCCATTTTGTTCCCCTTCCACACCTCCCTTCTGCCAAAACCTTAGCTGATCTGTGTATCTCTCATATTTTCAGGTTACATGGGTTTCCTGTTAACATTGTATCTGACAAAGGAGTTCAGTTTGTCTCGAAGTTTTGGCAAGTTTTCTGCTCTTTAGTTGGGATTGATTTATCCTTCTCAACTGCTTACCATCCCCAAACCAACGGACAAACTGAAAGAGTGAATCAATCCCTTGAGCAATATCTCAGGTGTTACGTTTCTGATAACCAATCCTCTTGGGCTGAATTGTTGCCCTGGGCAGAGTTTGCCTACAATAATGCCACTCACTCCTCTTCTGGGGAGTCTCCTTTCTTTATTGTAAATGGGCTGCATCCAAAAGCATTTTCTTTTTCTGGTTTAGATTCCTCTGTACCCTCTGCTAATTCCTCTGTCAATAATTTTTCTAAGGTTTGGTCCCAAGTTCATCATTCTCTTTCTGAAGCTTCCTCCGCTCAAAAGAAAGCTGCAGATAGATCTCGTAGAATGGCTCCTCAATACAAAGTGGGAGATTCTGTATGGCTATCTACCAAAAATATTAAGTTGAAGGTCCCCTCTCTCAAACTGGGGCCCAGGTTTATTTGTCCATACCCAATAACTGAAATAATCAATTCTTCTTCTGTTCGTCTCCAATTACCTGCAGAGTTTAAAATATCTAATTCTTTTCATGTTTGTCTTCTAAAACCAGCCACTCAAGTCCGTCATATTCCTGTTCCTCCACCAGTGTTAGTCGAAGGTTAGCCTGAATTTGAGATCCAGGAGTTCCTCGACTCTCGTTTGGTACGGGGTAAGCTCCAGTATCTTATTAAGTGGAAGGGCTATGGCCCAGAGTCGAACTCCTGGGTCTCAGTCGATGACATCAAGGCTGACCAACTCAGAAAGAAATTCCACCAAAAATTTCCTGAGAAACCTGGGGGTCCAGTGGCCCCCCCTAGAGGGGGGGTAATGTAAGAAAACCTACCTGCCCTGGTGGTCTAGTGGGGCAGCGGGGACGCCCACTGTGCGCCATTGGCAGGGATGCCCGCTGCGTGGTCCTCTTCCGGCGCCATCTTGCCTGCCTTAGGGCGCATGCGGCGTGCCTGCGCATTGTTTATAGGCGCAAACACGCTGGCGTGTTTGCGCCAGCGCGTTTTGGCGTGAATGGGCACATTTTTGGCGTGAATCCTTTCAGCGCCGATTCGTACCTTAATGCCGCCTGAGGCGGCTCCTGCAATGCCGCCCCCCCTCGCCGACTTACCTGTCGGGAGGGGAGGCAGGAACACTAATGCGGAGAGCGCAATTGCGCTCTCTCGCATTCGTAAAGCTGAATTTCCGGTTTAAAAACCGGAAATTCGGCTCTTAAAGGTGCAGGAGCGGCTTTTTGCCGCCCCTGGAAACCGCTCCGGCGTTGCCGCCTGAGGCGAGCGTCTCAGCTCGCCTCATTGGCGGCACGCCCCTGAATCCTTTCCCCTATAAAAGGCCCATTCTGACTGCAGACAGATGCCCGTGATAGAACTTGTTTCTAGTGGTTCCTGAGCCTTGTGCGTCTGATCAGTTCTGTATCTAGTCTGTTTGATTACCCGTGTTTGACCCAGCTTGTTCCTGACTATTCTGCATTCTGTATCCTGACCCTCGCCTGCCTACAACAACTCTTCCTGCTTAACCCCTTGATTGACAACCCGGTTTGACCCTAGCCTGCCTGACGATTCTTGATATCTGCCTGCCTCGATCCTGCCTGTCTGACGATTCTCTTGCCTGCTCCATTTGTACCGTGACCTTCGGCCCAAAAGACTCTGCTAACAGCCGTGCCCCTTCGCCAGTCAGAACACCTCCCCTTGCACCCCTCGTTAAGTCCAGGTGGCACCCAAGTAAGCTGAGTGCTCCTCCCGAAGCCCAACGGTGGTCACACTACTGGTGAAGCCGAGCCGAGACCAGGGTGCTTGGCATTTGTTCTGGTATTGGGTGCCGGCCGTGACAGTGTGGGCCTCCAGCTGCATAACCATAAATGACCCCTTATCTTTAGAAAAAAAATCAAATCAGTGAATTAAGAGTTGTGTTGTGTATTTTTAGACCTTCCAGAAAATAAATCTCATGCCATTTATGAGAATAATATAACAATAACAATACATTGGGGTATATTTTCTAAGGAATGAATAGTGTTTTTTTGGCCAAAGTTCGCTAAAAAGACAATTCGCATCGATATTGCCTAACGTAAATGCCCTAATTTATCAAAGTGTGAAAATTTCAATTTGTTACCCTTTTCACCCAAATCTATTTCAACAAGGTTTTGACTTGCGAAATATTGCAATCCCCCATCCACAACATTATGTCATCGACATCATATCCTGTATTCCAAAAAAGGCATAAGCAAAAAATCTCAACGCTGACATTTTTTCATATTTAAAGTGGGATTATATTTACAAGTTGTAACTTTAAAATATATTATTTACACTTTTTTTTTACATTTGAAGCTCATGCCACATTTGTTTTAGCTCATGGCTCATGGCCTAGGACAATAGAGGATCTGTGTCTTCATTTTGCTTCCTTGGATATTTTTAATATAAAGTGGCCACTTCCAGCAATTTCGCCAACATCACTAATACATATAACATGGCCATTATAAGACACAAGAGACATGAATATCCTGTATATTATATCCTTATAAACAGTGCTTAGTGATGTCATCGCCAATAATCAGAGTTTAGTGATGTCATTTTTATCACCTGACCTGAAACTTCTGTTTTATAATAATTAGTGAATAAAGTACCCCCTGTTACAAAATGTGAGGATATCAGAAGTCACCTCGAAGTTCCAAGTTTTTATATGGTCATGGAACTCCTCGGTAACTTATAATATCCTTATATTTTGCAAGAGGGGATACTTTATTCACTATTTATACATAGTCATGGGTGAATTTATTTGGCAAGCGCAAATTCGTGGCAGATTTCCATGTTTGGCGTACGGCGAATAAATTCACAAAATTGCAGTGAAAATTCACCGGTGGATAAAAATTCGCAAATTTTCCAGCGAAGAGAAATGGGACAAATTCGCCCAGCGCTATTTATATGCATTGAATTAAAATTGACGTAAGTGTAAGAGAAAATTCGTTATTAAATTTTCACCTGAACAAATCATCGCTGAAGAAAGTACGGCAATGTTCTTTCGCTAAAACCTAATTGCGCGTTTTGATGTATGCCCTTATTTGTTGCAAAATAATGTCTGACTCTGCCATAGTCTTCCGCAGAGAAAATTCTCAGGTAAGTAAATGTGCAGCATTGTGTCTAGCATTTGCGTCACTTACATAGCATACATTCAAGATGGCCGATTCAGTTTCTGCAAGTCTGTCGCGCCTACTACTGATTAGGTTTTATGGGTTCACATTACCTTAACACCTTACCATTACCAACATAAATCATCATCATCACCAGCAGTAATTTATAAAATAGCTAATAAAAAGGTATACCTCCGTTTCAGCACCAAACTCTGATAATAAACATTTTTATTGAATTTTATGGCTTGTATTCCAAAACAAACCATCAATTCTTGTACTGACATTTTATGGAAAAATCTAATTCTGCATCTCATAGAATAATGGTATAAAATCTATACAACTGCATCCTGTATCTCTGTTGAATTCTCCTGAGTAGAGGAGCAGCAGATATGTCCCCCTGAATTGATTTATTGCAATGCTGCTTGCATTTTCTCTCAGTGGAAATTCCCTTCTTTCAGCGAAGACATCCATCTGGATCTCAACGTTGTTATAAACAGAACAGAAATAGAGATGGAATTGGAGGAAAATATAGATAGTCGGCTATTGATGGCATTAGTTCTATAGTCCAAATCTACTGATACCCTCCTTGTTAACCCCTGCCTTTTCTTTTCCAGTGGCATTCACTTTATAGAGATAAACCAGGGTTGGTTAAAATATATAGTGTCAGAAAATTGCCCTAAAACTATAAATCACCTTTCCCAGATAGCCAAGCAATAACTGTGAATATTGCTTTACAGCTGTCTAAAAAGTCTATTCCAGTGTCTGTAAGACAAATTTCCATCATCCACAAAATCATATTTTCATCTTGGTTGAGCGCCAGAATAAATAACCTCTTCCTAAAATGAGTATTACTATTATCTAATTGTCATTTCTATGAAGGATATATACACACCTATATAGGTGGAATTCCTAGACTATGTTAGGAAAGTACTAAAAGTAAGAAAAGTTGCAAGGTTTGGACTGGGTCTATTGATGTATTGCAACAAATCAGATTTTTACTTTCAAGCAGGTTTTCTGTAAGTTTTATTTGCTAATTGGTAGCTATGGCTTAGTCAACCTGGAGTAGACCAGGTGTAAAGTTTTTTTTTTAAATTAGCCCAAAAGCATTAGAAGAAAAAGAAGAAATGAACATTCATTATTGTTAGATGGCTGATAAACTCAAGAATGGTGCTCAAATCTTCTAGAGTTACATTATCAACAAATTTGGATCATGGACATAAAAGTCAATCATGAAATCAGTTTTGAAAAAATAAAATCCTTTGAAAAAAACTTTTGAAGGAGACATGAGGAACAAGGAAGCCAGAGATTTTTCCAACAGATCCATCAGGAGGATCTGAGGACAGCCAACTTAGAAACCTTGTCTCCAAGTTGGATTTCCTGAGGGTCTCCTGAACATGAGCCTTCTGAGCTGCTGCCTCAAGTGTTCTTCTGTGCTAATCACCCTAACAGGGTTTCTATTGTAATGTTTGTGTGCCTGTGCTGTTGTCTCCTTCTAAATAGAATCTCAGAAGCTGGGTCTTTAGGAGCCTGGCAATGAAATACAAGGGCATTCAATTTGCCCTTGTGACACCTGAAGATGGTCCTACTGGGCTGCTGCCTCAAGTGCTCCTCCATGCTTACGGCCCTAACAGGACCTCTATGTTAATATGTTTGTGCCTGAACTGTTGTCTTCTTCTAAAGAGAATCTCAGAACCGTACAAGACCAGCACTTGAGAATTGCTCGGCATATATTTTTAGGTGTTCTGGGTCTTTAGGAGGCTGACAACGAAATACAAGGGCATTTGATTTGCCCTTGTGGCTCCTGAAGATGGTCCTACTGGGCTGCTTCCTCTAGTGTTCCTCCATGCTTACCACCCTAACAGGATCTCTATGTTAATATGTTTGTGCCTGAGCTGTTGTCTTCTTCTAAAGAGAATCTTGGAAGCTTACAAGACCAGCACTTAAGAATTGCTAGGCATATATTTTTAGGTGTTCTGGGTCTTGAGGAGCCTGAATATAAAATACAAAGGGATTTGTTTCGCCCTTGTGACTCCTCCAAATACTTTTTTTTATCAATTATTTTAAAACTTTGCAATAACAGGAAACTTCACAGTCATTTTTCCCTCCATAGTCTAATGCTTTATAACCATTAAAGGTTGAAGTCTTTTTCCAAACTCTTTCCTTTGAGAACAAAGTGCCATTTCACACTTTTATATATCTTGCGGTGGCGAACCAAGAGCTTGTATTAGTTTTAATAGCAGCATAAAGCTGAACTGTTATATTACATAAAGTTACCATATCTGTAAATGTCTATTGTTATCACTTTCAGTAAGACCGCTAAGAAGAAAATAAAAAAATGAAGAACAAAATCATTACAGTTTTTAAATTCTCCATTAGTTAAGGCTTGCTCGCACTTTATGTGCTAATGCTCTGAGAAGGACTTGAAAGTTCATGAACAACACAGAATGGCATGTATTGTTCAGGGAGATGACCTCAAAAGCCTATTCCCAGCAGTTAGGTTTAAACATATATATAGCACTGCTCTTTCCTTTGGAAAATAAAAAATGAATTCTGTAGGCATCAACCGTTTATGTGCTGGTATTTATTTTACATAATAAGGAAAAAGAAAATGAAAAAAAAAGGCACATTTTTACATCAAATGAAATAGGTAAGACTATAATATAGCTGTGATGTTTAATGATAGCGTGTTTGAAATATATATATATATTATTGTTACCCTATAATAATAATAATGTCTTGACATTTTTCTAGTACAGGTATGGCATCCATTATTTGAAAACCTGTTATCCAGATATTTTTTTGTGAAAAAAAAATAGAATTTTTCGAGATTTTAAGATTCGGATTTTAATAAATAACCCCCTAATACATCAAATCTCAGCCAAACCTAAAAAAGTTGGGCTGAGATTTGAGGTACAGCTACAATGGATGGAATTCAGTTTGGTCATTGACATAATTGAGTAAAGACATCAGGCTTCAAAAAAATTTAGGACTCCAAAGTCACATGGAAGCAAACCTCCAGCAACTTACAGTTCTCTCTTTGTGCAACTTTGTTAACCAATTGCCTCTGGGTTGCGCCGCACATTCTAGTAAATTAATTCTGTTAATTTTCAACTGAATTAGCAATGGTTTGCGTTTCACCCCATTAAAATGAAGGCTTTAATACAAACATAAGATATTAACTTTTTTCACAATTTTATTTGATTGCATTTTTAAATTCAGATTCTTTAGTTCTTCAATTCTTCTTAAAGGGCACCAATCATGACCAAAATCATTTACTAAGTAAATACACTATGTGAAAGTTCAAGAAATCCGATTTTTAAAACAGTTAGAATTGTTTGTATAATGTAAATGATCAGCTCACTATTCCTTCTGCAAGATCTCCCCTATCTCCACTGCAGTTCTAGCTGAGGCAGCCATCTTGGATTTCACTGGCTCCTCCTACCTATATCTTCCCAGCCAACTGTAGCTCTGAAATCTCGCACATGCTCAGTTCAAATTCCTTCCTTGCTTATCAACCCTTCTAAGCTATTTTCAAATCAGCCAAACCTGTGTGTTAGCTGCTGTACAGTAGTGCTGCCCCCTGCTGGAAGTTAGCAGGTGGCAGCACTTCTAGTGGATACTTCTAGTGGAGGAGTTTACTTAAACAAGGCATTCTGGGTAGAATACTCAAAGCAGTGTTACAATCTGAGCATGCTCCTGAAATTTGCACATTAGAGTCTCTGTTAGAGTCTCAATATGGCCTCCCTCAGTGAAACAACCCATTTGACAAAGTAAGGGATTTTTTTAAAACCTGCAGTTTTTTCAAAAAACTATATATGTAGTTTGATTAAACGTGATTAGCTTGTACTGGTCAGATTGTTAATATGTGTTTGATTTTGGCTGTGATAGGTGCCCTTTAAGCATTTGTTTTTTTTTTTTTTAAATTGTGAGTTTATTCAATTAAGTTTAAAAAATTACATTTATTTGAATTTTGATAACCAGGCCTCCCCGAGACCTATTTATCGAAATCTAATTTGTGAATTAATTTTTTATCTAATTTGAGTAAACTCAGAATTGTACCAAACTTGACTGCTTAGTAGTGATGGGCGAATTTGGGGCTTTTCGGTTCACCGAAAAATTCGCGAAACTGTGCTAGTCTCATTTTTGATGCCAGCGTCCATTGATGCCGGTGCCCCAAAAAAAAGGTTTTTTTTTTACGCCTGCAAATTTTTACGCCTGCGAATTTTTGCGGCGGTTTCGCGAATCGCGAGATTTGCGCCTGCCGAATAAATTCGCCCATCACTACTGCTTAGTTATTTTAAAAATTTGAATACAAGAAAAGTTGGAAAAAAGTACTTGAATTCTACCCATCAAAAATCACATTTTGCCTAGGGCAACTCCCATTGAGATAGATGCTGAAGTCTTTATGATTTTACTTTAAAACTATATTTTAATTACCTCTATGATCTGAAGTAATTTTTTGTCCCCTCTGCATCATAAATTACTGTTTAAACATATAGAGAATTCACTGAATTGGCAGAAATGCAGATATTCACCAGAATATTATTCAGAAATGCAGATATTCACCAGAATATTATTCACAGCAGAATTTTCTACTAATAGGCATGTCTTAATTCAAACAATATTGGAAAATATATCAAGTTCATTCTTCTGACACCAGAACAGACTGATTCACTGGCAGTCTGAATACCTCAGAAACCTGTTTTAACCGTGTCTCAATGACTAGTAGGGCACCGGATAAAAAATCCCACTCTATTTTACTTTTTTTTTTGTACTCCCAAAATGGCACAACCTCATACAACCAATTTTCTGGTTCTAGCTTCTTGGCCAGACAACTCTAGGTGACTACTAATTTGATCAACCTAATTTCAGCACCTGTATTGGCTTTTTCAGGCTGAGTGAACACAGCTCCTGCTATTAACCACATCTGCTCTGTCTCATATTTCTGGGTGCTGAATACCTACAGTACAATCTAGGGTTTTGTACACACTGCATACGGTGCACTCACCTTTCCCTGGTTCTACCAAAAAAGTAAATTAAATCAAAGTAAGAGAGGTAGTCAGAAGGTCTAAAAGGTCTAAAAGAGCAAAAACAAATTGAAATATTTATTTTAAGAAGATGGTTCTATGAAGACCAAAGCTTCAACTTTACAATAAAAATTTCATATTTATACTATAAGACCTTCTGAACACTCCATTCATTCATTTAATTTATATGCTGTATTAAATAAATATATCAACTTCACTTTAAACCATCTATATTGTATCTTTTTGTCCATATTATGTATTTGAATAAATTATAATTATTTTAAATCAAAATAGTATTTATGCTTATTATTTATAAGGTATCACCACCATAAAATGGGGAATCTAGGTTCCTAGAGTCATTATTTGGAGTACATTTCTTTTGTCAGCTCTGTTTTGTTTTCATCTGAACTTCCACTAGCTAAGAGTGGAAATGCTCATACAGCAAATGTAAAACTTAATTTTCTTTGATGTGATGATGAGTTGCATTGCCCAGTGAGTTTATTTGTAATAGAAATCCACCATGATTAAGACTTGGCCAAATTATTCAGTATTTTCTACCTAAAACACAAGTCAAGTCTCGGATGATAAAATTGCCTGTTGTGTGAACAGTGCTACCTATAAAACTTTATCTTATCCCTGGGCCTTTCAATTCTCTACATCATCCTTTAAAGTCACCTCATTGTGTACCCATCAATAGGAAGATCCCAAATAATTGAATCTTCTGTGTTTCAGCCACCAAAAGTCCAACATGTTTCTTTCTAAAGGGCACAAGCTTGAGGTTACCATATTTGAAGCACATTATATTTGCAGTCACATTGATAATACTGCAGAAATACAACCACTAAGGTTTCTGCTGTAGACAGGACATTATTGTTAGAAACTATATTGAAAATCCTCCCAACTTTCCTTAAGTTTTGTCATGGGTGTCAATACGTTAAAAAAACTCAACGGTCACCAACAGTCCACCCCAATGATGTGACCATGCCAGCCCTACCACCAAGTAGACATGAATCTGTTCAAGATGAACCTTTGGGTAATGGGCCTTCTTAACCTTTGCTACTTTACTACTCTTAGAAGTAGTAGAAGTAGTATACATTGTGACTGATTTACATAGCACAGGGATACCAAAAAATAATACACACAGGCGAAAGGGGCGAATAGGTTCTCTGTCCCTACTTTACCTATGACCTGTTTCACACATGTTATATTGTTAGAGGGTGGACTGCAGACAATAACTTGAATCAATAGAGCTGTAACCACCTCACCATAAAAAGACTAATTTGCATCTTGGTGATTTTAGGACTTGCTAATGTAAGTTCAACCCTTTACAAACACAGTAGAAAAAAGATTTCCTTTCACATAGTCGCTGCTCCCAACAGTAAAGCCATCCCTAACATCACATAAGCCTCACTACCTGGCTTAATATCAATCTAACCAAAGCTAATCTGTGTTTCCCATTAGCTTCCCTATAATTCCTAGCTCAAAGATCAATCACTTCCCATTGTAGGTCAAATCGGCTTGAACCTGAGAGCTTTAATTCCTGTTTCCTGAATCCTACTCCTGTATTTTTGCTCCTAATCCCTGTCGTCTCCTGTCCTTTGTATTGACCTACTGGTTTTGACCCCATAAGTCAGCACAATTTAACACTAGAGAACCACTCAAAAATCAGATCATTTGATTATTCTGTACTAAAGTTTGGATGGTTTGCCATTACCATTTGTCTGTTGAGAAGAACCCTACAACAAGTTAAATGTTAGGAGTGCATTACCAGAACTGTATTATGGGTCTTGAAGTACAAAGCAAAAAGATAGGGCTATCCGGCACTCAGAAGGATCCACAGGGCCAAAAGTATAAGTTAAAAAGCGTCTTTATTGATCATAATTAATAGTATAAATGCATCTCCATAGGCCCTACTCGTTTTGTACCTGCATGGTACTAAGTCATGAGCTAAAATCCCACCCACAGGAAATGAGAATCAGAAATAGCTTAAATGAATAAAATGAAAAAAAGAAGTGTCAGTACATATTAAAAGTACACAATATACACAATGGAGTAAAGATGTAGAATAAAACCATTCCATGACAAAACAACCATGTACTGTATGATTATAGTGATAAATTGCACATAGTATGAAGAATGTGAAGCATATTTACATACAGTATGTCAACAGTAACATGAAACATCAAATTCAGAATTCATACCCAATGGTATCCGTGTGTTAAGGTTAAATATCCAAAAAACTTCTCTCTTATCAAGTAGTTTGGACAAATCTCCACCTTGACTACCCAAACTAACCTTTTCAATGCCTTGCACACTAAAGAATTTGACATCCCCAGAATTACAAGAGTGGAAATGTTTTGAGACATTAGTGCCTTTGTATATGTTGATGTCTCACATACTGGGTCTTACATCTCAAACATGTAAGACGCTTTTTAACTTATACTTTTGGCCCTGTGGATCCTTCTGAGTGCCGGATAGCCCTATCTTTTTGCTCTGTATATCGCTGTCATGTTACACATACATAACTTGTTCCATGGTTTGCTTTCCTTGTTTTGTCCCATCTCCCCTCCTGTTATCCCCTCTGATCTCTGTCCGTTTGGTTTACTCCACTTGTCCGGTAGTTTATGCTAGGCTCCATTTTGAACTACATGTTTATTGCTAGAGTGGATCACATTATAATCACAATGTGGATCACAATAACTACTCAACAATTTCCAATGTGCCATTCTGATTGAGTTTTAGGGGCAGATTTATCAAGGGTCGAATTTCGAAGTTAAAAAAACTTTGAAATTCGACTATCGAATGTCGAATTCGAACTTTTTTTCATCAAATTTGTCTATTCTGCGGTCGAAGTAAAATCGAAGGATGGAACAATTAAAAAAAATCGAATGATTTTTACTTGAAGGCTAACATAGCACTTCGGCAGGTTTAATTTGGCGAAGTATTGAAGTAGAAGTTTTCTTTAAAGAGGCAGCACTTCGATTATCGAATGATCGAATATTTGAACGATTTTTACTTCGAATTGAAGTTGAAAATAAATTCGAAGTCATAGTATCCTATTCGATGGTCGAAGTATCCAAAAAATTACTTCTAATTTTGAATTTTTTTTACCTCGATAATTCCCTTGAATTCACTTCGACCCTTGATAAATCTGCCCCTAACTGCTAAAATCCATGAGGTTGTAAGTTATTGCTATCTCAAGACAATTTGATAAGTTAAAGATTTTACACTTTCAATGCTTAGGAAGGGAGGCAGAACTTCAAAAGATTATTCAAAAGATCAGTCAAAAGATAACTCTGGAATATGATGTTATACATGGACACTAGTAATATAGCAACTTAAAGACAGTGCTACAGTATATTCCAGCAAACTAATGGCAGCTTTCAGTTTATCAATCCTGTTGTGACTGTTGGAGCTTAATCATTCAAATCAGCTTGTGTATCACACACACATGCATGGTATAGCTGTTTTTATTAGCATTTGGCATCCTGACTCCTGCCTGCTATTCTGTGAATTAGAGAGACCTGTCTGAATTGCCTTGCAAACACAGACTCTGCAAACTTCCAGCTATATCAGAATTGATTCATTTTCTCTGCTGCTGAAGGTCTTAGCACTATCTCCTTTCCTGCCAGCGCAATGTCTCAGCACAGTGCTACACATTCTGGGGAAGCTGATCCACAGCAAGAATTAGAATTCCTTCCAGATCAGGGAGTAAACCTTGAACCTAGTGCAAAATCAAAGCATGCAACCAAATTGACTTGGAAGGCTCAGCAAAGGTTTGAGACTGATAAAGAGGAATTGCTTTCTGGCATTAACCATTTGTGGTCTAAGACTGTTAACTCAATATCTGCCATTTCTCAACCTGCCTTCGATCCCTACATGCCGCAGCTCTAACAAGGTTGCATGTCTTAGAACAAGAGGCTAATGAGAGTGAAAGAATTTGTAGCAGTCCAACAGACATAAAAGATTTTGAATGCATTGCCAACTATGTCACAAATGATAGCAGAAGCCATACAGCTGCATCTAATGCAAGAGGCCCCTTAGATGCTTCTCCAAAACTTCAGCTCCCTGTCAACATGGCTGTGTCACTAGACCAAGGTATGTACACTGCATATACCGGTCCTAGAGACAATTTACCTACTTTCGTTCCAGTTCATCAGGCCACAGCATTGCAGAAAGCTATGAGCACTGTTATGGAAATACCAGACCATCTCCCCTATAATGGAAATAATCAGTTACTGCACATCTACCACATTCCTCCACAGCTGCAACTCAACACATCCATGAAATCTGAACCTGTGCCAAAGTTGAATACTTACTCACCAGCCTTTGTTTCCAACTCCGTTTCACCTGAAGCCATAAATCCAAAGTCTGGAAATGCGAACTTGTCACAGTTTGCTAAATATATGCTTCACAAAGAAATTATTAAAACAGGCCTTACTAAGTGAGGTAACTGATGACAAACCTGAAAATTACAGAGGCTGGAAATCCAACTTTAAGGCCACAATTAGTGGACTAGACATCACAGCTACAGAAGAATTTGATTTGCTTATCAGGTGGCTTGGTCCCCAATCTGCTGAACGTATCAAGAGACTCAAAGCAGTTCATATGGGTAATCCTGTTGCAGGACTTAACACTGCTTGGAACAGACTAGAGCGTAGCTTTGGAAGCCCTGAAGCAATTGAGGATGCTTTGTTTAAAAGGTTGCAAAGCTTCCCAAAGTTATCTGGCAAAGACAACCTAAAGTTTCAAGAGCTAAGCGATCTTCTTTTGGAGCTCCAACTCGCCAAGGCTAACGTCCATCTCCCTGGCCGTAGTTATCTCAACACCGCATGTGGAGTCAATCCTATAGTTTTCAAGCACCCATACAGTATCCAGGAAAGGTGGGCATCGCTTGGGTCAAAGTACAAGAAAGAGAATCAAGTTGCATTTCCACCCTTTTCCTACTTATGTGAGTTCATCAGAAGAATTGCAGACATTAGGAATGACCCAAGTTTCTCCTATAGTGAATATAACACTCTTTGTCCAGAAGTTCCAAGGTCCACAAGTCCACACAGTACACTCAGAGAACGCAGAAATCCAGTGTCAGTAAAAAAGACTGATATTCTGTTTACACCCACTTTAGTTCCTGGAAAGGCTAATGAAAGCAACAAAATTGAAGACCAAAATTGTCAATGCCCTTAACATAACAAACCACTAGTGATGGGCGAATTTGTCCCATTTTGCTTCGCCACAAAGTTGACAAATTTCACGGGAAATCCGTGAAACAGGCAAAAAAACATGAAACATGGATTTTGCCGCCAGCGACAATTTGGCGGTGGCAAAATGGGCACCAAAAATGGGTCCAAATCAAAAATTCACAATTTTATTTGCCGGAAGCGAAACTCAGAAATTCGCCGCAAATTTGCACCTGGTGAATAAATTCGTCCATCACTACAAACCACACCCGCTTAGGAAATGTATTGGCTTCAGGAAAAAAACCCTGCAAGAAGAGCAAGGAACTTTTAAGGAAATTTGGGGTCTGCTTCAAATGCTATGAATCCACATAACACCTTGCCAAAGACTGTAAGGCTACTATTAAGTGCATAGAATGCAACAGTGATGATCACGTACAAGCACTTCATCTACTTCAACACAATTCCTCTGCTTTGTCTAACTCTCTTGTGCAAGGCGGGGAGAGCACAGATCAGACAACACCTCCAACACCAGTATCCTTACCTCTACATGTACTAAAGTCTGTGGAGACAGACTGCATGACAAGTCCTGTTCCAAAATATGTTTGGTACGTGTATACCCAAAGGGACAACCAAAAAGGGCTGTGAGATTGTATCCAATACTAGATGATCAGAGTAATAGATCTCTTGCAATATCAAAGTTTTTTGACCTGTTAAACCTTCAGCCATATGTCCTTCCCTACACCCTGGGCACCTGTGCTGGCACTATGAAAGCCTCAGGAAGTCGAGCCAGTGGTCTCGTAGTAGTTTCTCTGAATGGCAGTATAGAAATACCATTGCATATTCTCATTGAGTGCAACCAGATTCCAACTAACAAAGAAGAGATCCCTACTCCTGTAGCTGCCTCTCACCACCCTCACTTTTAAGTTATAGCTGATCAGATGGCTGCCTTCAACAAAATAATCTAGCATCATTCTATTACTTGGCAGAGATATTCTAAGGGTATACAAGGTACGCCAACAAGTCAATGATCCACTGTAACGATCGCCGCCCGGAGCATGCCCAGGAGCTCCGGGCGGCGCGTCCATCCTTGCCGGCGTCGCTCCCAAAATGGCGGCGCCCATGGCCGCCACGTGGGTAGCGGCGTCGGGCGATGACGTCAGCGCGCCGACGTCAGCGCAGGAGCGTCAATGACGTCAGAATGGTGCCAAATTTGAAAATAAAAACGCCAACTAGACGCCAGAATGGCGCCCAAGAATAGGATAACTTTCCCTAAGCTTATCCTGGGTTCCCTGTGTGCCTTATTGCCTAATCCTGTCCCTGCCTTGTATCCTGACCCCTTTGCCTGGACTTTGGACTTCGTTGTATTCTGCCTGCCTGTGAACTCTTGCCTGATCCTGACTATTCTTCGTTTAACCCTTTGGACACCGCGACCTTGTTCCCTCAAGAGGGCTTCCTCCTTGATCCTGACAACCTCCCTGGAGGGAGCTCCCGGCTCCCTGACATCCACATGATGCCCCGTATGCCCAATGCCTGGACCTAGGTTGGGTGATCATTGTCAATGTCTGCCTGGGAAGAGTTAGAAAGCCTACTATGGTTTCTTCATTTAAAACATACATTTTGTCTAATGGACACAATACTTTGTCCACAACATTACTGTGTGAAAGGAAAACTATGCAATAAAGGTTTACAACAGAGAGTCACACAAGGTGATAACCTCGGCACTACAGTTTTCGACGTAACCACCACGTCACATTTTGGAGATGTTCGAAGCACGACATGATCAGGTCACATAAATACCATATCCCTGTGGAGGTTGAAAGGATTCTCCAGACCCATCAATGATCTGGTGTACTTCTCTCCAAAGAAGAGAATGCTATTCCTAAGTAGACTTGTGAACTGTTTCTGTTTCTAGCACAGTCTACAGCTGCAGGACATCGCAACAAGTATTGATGTATTAATGATGATGTTTGCATTGTTCACCTTTGTTTCTTCCCTTCCCTCTCATTTTCAGATGCCAAGGACAGAGTGATCAACATGTACGATAGAAGTGTCATGTTACACATGCATAATTTGTTTCATGGTTTGCCTTCCTTGTTTTGTCTCCCCTCCTGTTATCCCAATAGGGAACTGAATCATGCCTTTGATTGTGTGACTGAAGGGCTGTGATTGGTTATCCCTCTTCTACTGTACTTCTGGCAGGGTCCAGTAAGACCTCATTTGAAACTCGGACATCAACTTTAGCAGATATATAGAGAGCTTTTTAGCCTTAAAACCATCACCATATATTATTCTACAATGTTAGAGGAGGGCTCACCTATACTATATGTCTCCTTTAAGACAATAATGTATTATAATTAATATACATTATTGTCTCCTTTAAGACAATAATGTATTATAATCAACAGTAGCAGAAGAGAGGATAAAGTTCAACAAAAGTTAAAAGAATGAATATGCAAAAAGAACACCTTTATTCATTTCTAGTTTTATTTCTAGAAATACTGAGTTTTGCCCCAATTCACAAAGCTCACTGACAGATTGCTGCATGCTGATTGGATGACTTTTCTACTGCTATTCAGCTCTGAGCTCTCTGCCTAGAGATGGAAGTGTTTTATGTTGTTAATATATCTGATGATATTCAGATACATCAACATCACATTTCACTGTTAATTAACATGAGAAACAGATAAGACGGCATTATTCAAACTATTCGGACAATTTATCGCAGCTGTAAAAGCGAATGCCAAATTTGCAATATTGTGCTATTATATGATACTTTATCAAACTGCTAAGTAGCTTTGGTGGCAAATTTATAACCTTCCATCATTATAAGGATAAATAGTTTATAATAAACATATGTGGCTTTCAAATGAATGCAGAGCAGTGTTATTGCGATGTCGTATTAATTACGTTCTATCACTCCAAGGTCTAAGGAAACAGCGCGGAAAATGAAATTCTAAATTTTGTATTCCATTTCATGATGACCAGGAGCAAATCACTAATAATTTCATTAAATAATAATTAGTAATACAGAAAAAGTAATTAGATTTCTCTTTGACTTTTTGAATAGAATATCAGATGAGGATCGCTACGTTGAGGCAAACTCTGATATTGAAATATAAACCCGCTGTGCTAGCTTTTTCTCATAGATTAGAAACACTATCAGTATAACATTTTTTCCCTCTATCAATGACCACCTCTTTCTCATCCATACTCTAGGGCAGTGATCTCCAACAAGTGGATTGCGAGCAACATGTTAACCAACCCCTTTGCTGTTGCATCCAGTTGACTAAAAGCAGATGCTTATTTTTGAATTTCAGGCTTGGGGGCAAGTTTTGGTTGCATAAAACCAGATGTTATGCCAAACAGAGCCTCCTGTAGAGTGCCAGTGCACAACTGAATATGGCTCATGGGTAAGGAAGGTTGGAAACCCCTGCTCTAGGGCAAAGCTGTCCAGCTGGTGGCCTGTGTGCTTAATGTCGCCATCCAAAGGATTTTTATGGCTACTAGCCCTTGAACATGCTGAATGAGTAATAATTGGTCCACTACATGTGATCAATTAGACTGCACTGCTCTAGGGCAACTGTTTCCATATAGTGGCCCCATTTTTCCCCATTCTACATATTCAGGGTCTGGTTTATAATAAAATATTAATGTCATCAATAGAGGTCAGTGGAGCTCTTAAGCAGTCATACAAATCTCTTGAAGGACCTCCAGTTGGACAGCCCTGTTCTAAAGATGTATTTGTCAGACATTTCAGTTGAAGGTCCAACCTTGAGTCTGTGCTCCACTTACCTCATAACTACAGATGCAGTTATAGGATCCCTTATCCAAAAACACGATATCCAGAAAGCTCCACATTACAGGAATATTGTCCCCCATGGACCCCATTTTAATTAGATTATTAAACTTTTTAAAATATATTCCCTTTTCCTCTATAATAACAAAACAATACCTTGCACTTGATCCCAAGTAAGATATAATTAATCGTTATTGGTGGCAAAATAATCCTACTGGGTTTATTTAATGTTTAAATGACTTAAGATATAAGGTTCCAAATTATGGAAAGGCCCCTTATCCGGAAAACCCCTGGTCCCAAGCATTCTGGCTATCACGTTCCATACCTGTATAGGTTAATATTGACACAGGAATTTGGCTATAGTTCCAAGAATATTGTAGTGCAACACATTTGTTTTCACCACAAACCCAACCTTAACCAACGTTTGTATTGGGTTTTAGGTCTAAAAGTGCCAATAGGTGAAGCATTTAGGCTGAGTCCCCTTGCAACTACTCTAAGCTCATCCAGGAGCCCAGCCCTAAATTTTAGGAACCACACACATAAAAGACAGCAGACAATAACCCTTCAGAAACTACTTTATTTTGCCTTCTCCATCCTTCCACTGTAATTGGCTTTGACCATTCCTTGCTGCTTTGTGCATTTTCAGGAATGGCCATGAATAACTATTCCCGCTAACACTTCCTTTAGAAAATTCACTACACAGCTCAGCTGGCTGTTGCATATTCACAAAAGCTACTGATTTGGTTTATTTATTTGTTTTGAGTTCCTAAAAGAATATATAGTGAAAGGCACTCTAGAAAGAAATACTCTGCTATCATTGTCTAAAATATACATTTCATCAACCTGGATTTGTGGATTTAAATATTTATATGTATGGATTGACAGGAGTTGGTGTGCTTCATTCTGTATAGCAGACAGATGAGATATTTTCCGAAATAAACTTGGCGTAGCCCGCACTAATGGCAGGCACTATGCAAAACTCTATAGACATTCTGAATCTTTTACTCCCTGAGATATTTTAAAGGGCCAACTTACCTTTATTTGTGTGCATTCCCTTTCAATTGGTGGAATGAAAATATTACGAATCTATTGTATTGTATTGGACTGTTTTTGTCAGGGAGCCGGGAGCCCCCTCTGGGGAGTAGTCCGGATCTAGGAGGAAGCCCCTCAGGAGGGATCAAGGTCGTGGTATCCAGGGGTAAGACAAGAGAATAATCAAAGTCCAGGCACAGGTCAGAAGGCAGAGAATCAGCGAAGTCCAGGTCCAGGCAAGGGGTCACAACAAGGAATCAGGCAGATATAGCAGGGGAAACAGCAAGGGAACCCAGGAAACACTTAGGGATCAGGATCCTATTTTCGGGCGCCAACTTGGCGCCTCAGGCGTTCTTTTATCCTTGAATTTGGCGCCCTTGCGCCAGCGTCAGCGCGCCTGCGACCGTCGCGCTGTGCTGGCGTCACTGCGCCGGCGTCAGCGCGCCTGCGACCGTCGCGCTGTGCTGGCGTCACTGCGCCAGCGTCGGAACCCACGTGGGTTGCCTGGGCGCCGCCATCTTGGAATCTTCGCCGCCGGGAGCGGACGCGACTCCTCGCGCTCCCGGCGGTCTTGACAGTACCCCCCCCTAACGGGGGGCCTCAGGACCACCGGGACTTGGTTTCTGGGGAAACTTGGAGTGAAAGTCTCTTACCAAACGAGGAGCATGCACATCACGGTGTCCCTCCCAAGAGCATTCTTCGGGGCCAAAGCCCTTCCAATGGATGAGGTATTGAAGGGACCCTCTGGAGATTCTGGAATCAAGAATTCTCTCCACCTCGAATTCTTGTTGACCCTCCACAGAGATGGCAGGAGGAGGAGATTGGACACCAGAGAAACAGTTGGAGACGGTGGGCTTCACCAGGGAGACGTAGAACACGTTGGGAATTCTCATCTCTGGTGGAAGTTGAAGTCTGATGGCTACAGGGTTAATTATCTCCAAGATGGGGAACGGACCCAGGAACTTCGGACCCAACTTGGGAGACGGCACCTTCAAGCGAATATTCCTGGACGAGAGCCAGACGCTATCACCCACCTTGTAGGGAGGAGAGGGCCTTCTACGGCGATCCGCGAAAGTCTTGTGGACTAGAGCACTCTTCTCCAGGTTAGACTTGGTTGCAGCCCAAATAGCAAACATATGGGCTGCCAGATCATCTGCAGCCGGGACGTCCGACAACACGAAGTCCTGAGGAAAGGCTTGAGGGTGCTGTCCATACACCGCCATAAATGGAGACCTTCCTGTGGAGGAATGACATGCATTATTATGAGCAAACTCCGCCCACGGGAGGAGGTCAGACCAATCGTCCTGGCAAAGAGACACATGGTTCCTCAGGAACTGTTCTAAGGCTTGGTTCACACGTTCAGCTGCCCCATTCGTCTGCGGGTGGTAGGCGGACGAAAACTGAAGAGTTATTCCCAAGACTTTACATAGGGAACGCCAGAACTTGGCGGTGAACTGGGTGCCTCTGTCGGAGACGATCTCCACCGGAAAACCATGCAGGCGGAAGATGTACTTAATAAAGAGTTGGGATAATTCCACCGCAGAGGGTAACTTCCTCAAAGGAATGAAATGGGCCATTTTGCTGAAGCGGTCTATGACAACCCAGATCACGGTATTCCCACCGGAGGGAGGAAGTTCGACAATAAAGTCCATGGAGAGGTGCGTCCACGGACGAGAGGGAACCGGCAAAGGCTGTAACAACCCGCTGGGGCGGGAATGGCTAGGCTTAGAAGTGGCACAGACATTACAAGCAGCCACAAAGTCCTTTACATCCTTGCGGATATCAGGCCACCAGACTAGGCGCCTCAAAAGTTCAAGGGTCTTGGCCGGACCAGGATGTCCTGCTTGCTTGGAGCAGTGGGTTTGTTGCAGGATGGCCAGGCGAAGTTCTGGAGGGACGAAGGCCATGCCAATCGGAGTATCTTGAGGAGCCGAGGACTGCCCAGCTAGGATCTGGTCGGCAAATTGGGGATACAGGGAGGCAATGATCTTGACAGGTGGAATGATTGGTTCCTGCCTCTCAGGGTCACGATCCACCGGAGTGAAGCTACGAGACAAGGCGTCGGCCTTCAGATTCTTGGAACCTGGGCGATAAGTCAAAACAAAGTTAAATCGGGAAAAGAAAAGGGCCCACCTGGCTTGTCTGGGATTTAGCCTCTTGAGGGACTGTATAAACTCCAGATTCTTGTGATCAGTGTAAATCTGGACAGGAATTTCAGAGCCCTCCAGGAGATGACGCCATTCTTCAAGGGCAAGCTTGACTGCCAAGAGTTCTCGATTTCCGACATCATAATTCTGCTCTGCGGATGAGAACTTCTTGGAGAAATACGCACAGGGGTGCAATTTTCCATCAGTGGAGTGTCTCTGGGACAGGATAGCTCCGGCTCCGACTTCAGAAGCATCAACCTCGATGCAGAAGGGTAGTGCAGGATTGGGATGTCGGAGAACAGGAGCGGACGTGAAGGCCTCTTTCAAGGACTGAAAGGCTTCAATGGCAGATGGAGGCCACTGGCTGGGTTTACCCCCTTTCCGGATGAGGGCCAGGATAGGAGCAATGCGGGAAGAGAACCCCCGGATGAACTGTCGATAATAATTAGCAAATCCGATGAATCTCTGGATTGCCTTGGTACTCAGTGGGAGAGGCCACTCCTGGATGGCCGACACCTTCACGGGGTCCATCTCAAATCCCTCTGGAGAGATAATGTACCCTAGAAAGGGGATCTTGGATACCTCGAAGACACACTTCTCCAACTTGGCGAAGAGAGAGTTCTTCCTCAGACGAGAGAGTACCTCCTTCACCTGGGAGCGATGACTTTCAAGGTCCTTGGAGAAGATCAGGATGTCGTCCAAGTATACGACTACGAACCTTCCTAGGAGATCTCGGAACACATCATTAACAAACTCCTGGAAGACGGCAGGGGCATTGCATAGGCCGAAGGGCATAACGAGATATTCATAATGCCCATCCCGAGTGTTGAATGCCGTCTTCCATTCGTCACCCTCCCGGATGCGAATGAGGTTGTAGGCCCCCCGGAGATCCAACTTGGAGAAAATCTTTGCCCCCTTCAGCTGGTCAAAGAGCTCGGTAATCAGGGGCAGGGGGTACCTGTTTTTCACGGTGATCTTATTCAGGCCCCGATAGTCTATACAAGGCCGAAGGCCTCCGTCCTTCTTCTCCACGAAGAAGAACCCAGCCCCTGCAGGAGAGGTAG
Source organism: Xenopus petersii (assembly GCA_038501925.1). Lineage (NCBI taxonomy): Eukaryota > Metazoa > Chordata > Amphibia > Anura > Pipidae > Xenopus > Xenopus petersii. Next base: position 148,824,947 of record CM076678.1, read on the forward strand.
AAGGGCGGATAAACCCCCGCTGGAGATTTTCTTGGATGTACTCCTTCATAGCGGTAGTCTCTGCAGGAGAGAGAGGGTAAGTGCACCCTCTGGGGGGCATGGCTCCTGGCAGGAGTTCAACCGGACAGTCGTAGGAGCGATGTGGGGGAAGGAACTCTGCAGACTTTTTACAAAACACATCAGAAAATCCCTTGTAAGTGGAGGGCAAAGTCTTTAGTTCCGCAGTGGAGACATTCACCTTCTCGAGGGGTTTTGGCGGAAGGCAATGTTGTAGACAAAATGAACTCCAACGAGAGATCTGCCCAGAGGACCAGTCTATGGTGGGGTTATGTAGGCGTAACCACGGAAGACCCAGTATTACTGGAGTAGAAGGACAGGGGATGATGAAGAAAGAAAGTTTTTCTTGATGCAGCGCCCCAACTTGTACAGATAGTTCCGCCGTGAACATAGTGACGAATTCAAACTCCAGGGGTTTGTCATCTATGGCGGTAATTCGCAGGGGTGAAGACAATGGGAGCAGGGGAATCTTCATGCGTTCGGCAAAGAAGGCGTCCATGAAATTGCCATCCGCTCCGGAGTCAAGGAAGGCACTTTCGAAGATAGTCTTACTTGCCAGGTGAATCTGCAAAGGAAGGAGAAGTCTGCGTGAATTTTCTTGATGCTTCTCCTTAGGCCCTCGAGTAATGCCCCCTACATGAGAAACCTGTGACATACCTCGGGGTACAAAACTCTTGGCTTTGGCAGGACAGGCGTTGGCAAAATGGGAATGGCCACCACAGTACAAACAGAGACCTGCCATTCGTCTTCGGAGTCTTTCCTGCTCGGAAAGGCGAGCCTTTCCTACTTGCATAGGTTCCTCCAGGGGTGACGTGGACACATGAGTCACAGGGACAGCGGGAGTTTGCAGAATCGGCCTTTGAAAGCGAGGGGCCAACATGGGAGAAAATCGTCTGCTGCGCTCTCTCTCCACTTGGTGTTCTCTGAGGCGGGTATCCACCTTAATAGATAGAGCGATCAGTCCTTCCAGGGTGTCAGGAGTCTCTCTGGAGACGAGATCATCTTTGATGCGGATGGATAGGCCTTGGTAGTATATGGCCTTGTAAGCGTCATCACCCCAGGAAGTCTCCGCCATCAGTGTTCGGAAGTCTATAGCGTACTCATTGACACTGCGGCTTCCCTGCCGGAGCTGCAAGAGACGGGCAGGGGCATTCGTGACCCGACCTGGAGCATCAAAGACTGTGCGAAAAGCTTGGAGAAAGTCTTTAACAGCATAGGTCACCGGGGAATTCTTCTCCCAAAGAGACGTTGCCCACTCCAGTGGCTTGCCTTCCAATCGAGACATCACATACCCCACCTTAGAACGCTCACTTGGAAACTGCGTGGGTTGGAACTCAAATTGAATTTGGCACTGTGTGGCAAATCCCCTGCAGGCTTGTGGGTCCCCACTGAAGCGAGGGGGAGGAGGAATGCGAGGCTCACCTGTCGGGTAGCTTGCGTTCGTAGAGGCTGCCGCCATGGGGAGATCTCCAGTAGGTGGAGCAGCGGAGGGCGCAGATGGCACTCGAGCAAGCAGGATATCGAGTGCTTGCCCAATGCGAACCTGCTGATTTTCGTAGTCCTCCATGCGGGATGCCAGTCCGCGGAGCGCTCGTCCGACATCAGGTGTTGGCTTCCTCAGAAGGATCCATGGCCCGAAAATAATGTCAGGGAGCCGGGAGCCCCCTCTGGGGAGTAGTCCGGATCTAGGAGGAAGCCCCTCAGGAGGGATCAAGGTCGTGGTATCCAGGGGTAAGACAAGAGAATAATCAAAGTCCAGGCACAGGTCAGAAGGCAGAGAATCAGCGAAGTCCAGGTCCAGGCAAGGGGTCACAACAAGGAATCAGGCAGATATAGCAGGGGAAACAGCAAGGGAACCCAGGAAACACTTAGGGATCAGGATCCTATTTTCGGGCGCCAACTTGGCGCCTCAGGCGTTCTTTTATCCTTGAATTTGGCGCCCTTGCGCCAGCGTCAGCGCGCCTGCGACCGTCGCGCTGTGCTGGCGTCACTGCGCCGGCGTCAGCGCGCCTGCGACCGTCGCGCTGTGCTGGCGTCACTGCGCCGGCGTCAGAACCCACGTGGGTTGCCTGGGCGCCGCCATCTTGGAATCTTCGCCGCCGGGAGCGGACGCGACTCCTCGCGCTCCCGGCGGTCTTGACAGTTTTCCTTCTAGTTTTATGTCTTAGTATCTCTTTCAGGCAGTAGTGTAGCCTTACTGATCTGATCACCCCAATAAAATACATTTCTGTGCCCACACAACATAGTGGTGCTGGGGCAGTTTAGTACCGCCTATAACACATTGGGGCAGATTCCCTAAAGGGCGAAGTGACTAACGCTAGCGAAAATTCGCCAGCGTGATGTCATTTTGGAACTTTGCTGATTTCCTAACGGGCACAGGCATCACTTCACTAGTGAAGGAGATAGACGCTAGCGTTGCTTCGCAAATTCACTAAGATCCGGATTTTACTGAACGTTACCTCATTCGCCATACTTGCCTTCACCAGCTCAGACCAGGCGAAGTGCAATGGAGTACATCGACTTCCTCAATTTTTAGTGCAAAATTTTGTGATAGCCTGCAAAGGTCCGTAACATTTTTTTGGGTAACCAGGTTCCCCCTCCATTTTCGAACATATGGAACATAAACTATACACTGGGCTCATGTGTAGGGCATTATAACAACTTTATTTTATTTATTAAGGTTTCCCGGGCTTGTGTAGAGTAATGTATTTGCTGCAACATAAATAAGTCCATTCAACTTTATCATTTTCCGCCGTATGCAATTCAGTCAATGCTAGCGCATCTTCAGTTTGATTGCCGAAGTAACGCTAGCGAAAATTCGCCAGCATTCGGCGCCCTGGACACAACTTTTCACTTTATTGAATTGGCTTAGTCAAATCGAATTTATGTCTGGCGAAGTGTTGTGATGGCTGTGAAGCCATCGCTGGTGAATTTTCACCAGTTAGGGAATTTGTTCCATTCAGTGGCCTCAGCTAATCCCCTGTGCACTTGTGGTGGATGACAAGGGGCAGGGGTGGTGGTTCATCCTATGTCTGTCCATGACCCATTGCCCTTGGGTCCTCCATGGCCCTAAGGTCTGCTGTAAGGTAGTTACATCACTATTCTAAGGCTTTCTGGCCATACATTTCCTTATCACATTCGTAGACCCTCTTAGTTTCATCTCAAAAAAATCCAGGAATGTCCTGAAGCCTAGAATTCCAGGAGGTTTGTCATAGATCTGTAGGATGTGGACTGCATCAACACATTGATGTGTCTTTACCCAAAGTGATTTTCAAACTTGCCTGATAGATCTGTAGCTGATTTATAACCAGATATCAGATGGTAAAGCCTAAGGGCTAAATACTGTAAACTTGCCTTCAGCTATTAATTGTCTGGTTATTAAGATCCCCAACTATGATACAGTCTGTTACTTATTTCCAGACTCCAACTACAAGTTGTCTGGTCATTAAAGGGGACCTGTCACTTGATTCTTTTAGTCTTGGAATTCCCAATCACATCACGTAGGCAGGCAATATTTTGTGGACACTGTTACTAAGGCAAGCTCCGCATTATGCCAAACTATTATCTATACACCAGAATGTGGCACCTGATGCCCATATCTATGTAGTTATATGGTGAGGAGGAATGTGGGTAATGCCTAGGGCATAGAGGAGAGTCAAGAATGATATGAGATTTAAATGAGATTTTAAAAGAGTTTATAACAGGTATGGATGTTTTTATAAAAAAAAAAAGAATTTGGGTTTCATGTTCAATTTGCAAAGGATTTTTATTATTCAGCTTTTTATTTGTGGATGACAGGTCCGCTTTAAGCTCCCTAATTACAATACAGACTGCTAGTAATTTCCAGAAGGTCTTGTGTTCCTGTTTGGTTCCTGAGTATTGTGCCCGGTTCTTGTGTTCTTGATCTGGTTCAAGAGTTCCTGCCTTTGTTTCCAAGTTTCTGTCAGGTTCTTGAGTTACTTCTGTGGATTTCTTGGTTCTGACCCAGTTTCCTTAACTTTTGCTTAATTGGTCTAAGCCTCGGAGCTATCTACTCACAATTAGGGTGTTAAATTCCCTTGCTTTTCAGCAGACAAACTCATGTTACACAGCAGATGGACTCCATTGCAAATTCTTATTGAAATAAAAATGCTGGGCAGTTTGTATACCCACTCCTACTGCATTTCCCACCATGCTTATCAGATCTATCAACCTTTCTGCTTGATATGGTTCTCCTATAACATGGACATTTAACCACTTACAGAAATGATAGACAAGGTGGCGCATGCCCTCATCTATACAGAAAATAGGTTATGATGAAGTAGCTTAGCTAAATAACTGGCTGCGGACAGGAATATATTGTAGAACAATTCGCAGCTTATATTCTATATTCTATATCCTATTTTCTCTACTTGTGCTTCAAGTAATTTGAAGTCTGAAAACGACTATACATCTTTGTTGTGTCTTGAACATATGTGTAACCATGGCAGCAGCTTGTGAACCGCAATACAATTAGAGCATTTTGTGTCAAAATGGAATCAGTATGGGTGGCAATAGGAATGGATAAAATCATCAAAGGCAATGCTCCATATAAGCTGTGCACTCACTTTATGTGTTATGACACCAGCCTATACAATAAATTGAGAGGGAAAAGAAAATTCTGCAAATGCACATATAGGGGTCATTTACTAAGTGCAATGAAGGGCAGGGTGAATGATCCCTCTGACCCCAGCCATTGCTGCCCATCCACTATCCATCCCCAGACTTGTGTGATTCAGACATACAGGTTAGAGAGCACCAGCAGACAGGCTGCAATGGGATTCAAAACGTATTACCTATCCTACAGCACAGCCAGACCCAAGTCTCCAGTGTTTTTAAATGAGTAAATGTTTACACCCCTTAGTGCTCTTGTTCTTGAGTCCTGGGTTAATGTATAATACCCCCTTTAAAGGAGAATTCAACCCTAACGTCAAAAAACCCTACCCCCACCCTACATAGATCCCCCTCCCTCCTCCCCCCAGCCTAAGTGTTACCCCAGGCAAAAGTTTTACTTACCACTCGGTGCAGATTCAGGCATCGGAGTTCATGGGCTCCATCTTCAGCTGCTTCGAAATGAGACTTGGTGCTTCGGCAATTTTAGAGAGTATCGGCGCAAGCGCAGTTGTCACGGAACAGCAAAATTGCTCCAACTGCGCATGCACCGCCACATTGGTCTCATTCCAAATATCGCCAAAGAGAATAAGATGGCACCCATGAACTCTGATGCCTGAATATGCACTGAGGGGTATGTAAAGCGTTAGGGGCATTTGCCCAGGGTAACACTTAGGCAGTGGGGAGGATAGAGGGGGTCTATGTAGGTATGTAGGGTAGGGGTAGGAGTTTTTTAACATTAGGGTTTAGTTCTCCTCTAACCTGGTACAGACTAGAACCAATCCACCACTATGCACACATACAAAATGCCATTTATTAATGACTACTGAGGGGCATAAGTACTTCAAGAAATTCTTGCATCCAGGGCACATGTGCACTTTACAGCTTGTGGCCTCTTATCCTGAATTGATAAAAAATTCCAGCCCGTTCTTTTCACCTCCCATAAAATACAAAAGGTAGAGGGTAGGTAGGGGTAAAGGGAGAAAAAACTTATGTTTCTTCCCTCACCCTCCATTCATAGCTTATGTTGAAAAAAGACCAAAGTCCATCAAATTCAACTCCTCCATATGAAACTCAGCATTCATACATACACTTATAGAGACCTATGTATACACTCACATATATAACATTTACAGTATATATATATATATATATATATATATATATATATATATATATATATATATATATATATTATACTAAGAAGATTTTATTATCACAATAATAATAAAATTACAACATTATCCAGCAGGGCATTTCCCAACCTCTCTGCCCTCACCTGGAAGAACCCCCTATGTTTCAAATTAAAGTTCTTTTCCACCCTCTGGTGGGTTGATCATTTTTATGGCCCATTATCCAGCAATGTAACTAGAGGGGGGCAGGGCCTGGTGCGGGACGTTAAGCCGGGCCCCCTCCGTATGCCCAGAATCCTCCCAGAATCGGCGGGCGGTAGTTACGCCAATGCCATTGTCTGTCTATAATGTCCTCCAATTACTTTTAATGAATAATCATGTCCCCTCACAAGCGTCTTTTTTTTCCAGAGAAAACAATCCCAACCATGACAGTCTACCTTCATAATTTAAATTACTTCAACCAGTTCAGTTACATGTCTCTGTACTCTTTACAGATAATTTATCTCCTTCTTAAAGGGGAACGCCACACAAACACAACTTGAGCTTTTTGAAAAATAAACCTAATTTCAAGCAACTTTGCAATATACATCAATTAAAAAATATGCAGATTTTTCATGATTTTCTAATGGTTTGGAACAGTTTCCTAAGCCCAGCCCCCTGCTCCCCTGCTGATCTGTCTGACTACTTTGCTGAGCTGTCTGACTACTGTTACTTTATATCAACAGCCATCTGTCCTCAGCCTGCATCCTCCAAACCCCACAATTCCCTGCACATGTGATTTCAATAAGGAAAGGAACATCCCAGTGCAATGCATTGTGGGTTATGTAGTTCCTGCATGCTGTCTGTACGCTGTGGAGAAGTTGTTACAATTACAGTGTTTAGTCTCTCCTTCCCTGCCAGGATTTCAAATGATGCAGAAAGAGAAGAACTGATAAACAGCTGGATTTCAGCATAGAAAATGACATTTATTCATACTTTTTGATGAAACAGATAACTGTGATGGGTATATTAGGGGTTTCTGTGTTATGTGGGCCTCTTTATCAAAATTTGGTTTGGAAACCGGAGTTCCCCACATATCATATAGGTCCCGGACTCCACATACCAGGGACCTATAAAAAGGCAGAATTATGTTTTGATCCCTTGAGTTTATGCCCTTTTTTAATGCAGCACAGAACTTGCTTTAGTAGCCACTGAATGACACTTCCTAGAATTTTTATTTTTATTAAACTTTTTAAGGCAACTACAACAAAAGTTTGAACAGTTAGCATCCATACAAGGTAATTAGTACAATATTGTGTATGATTTCAGGTTACTAGATTACTTTTAGTACAACAGAATAAGATAGATAGTTTCTAACAATTAAATCAAGTTCAAGTCTAAAGTTTTAGTTTTGAAATATTAAATTCGTATAGGCTAGTGGAAGATGTATCCAGGAAGTATGGTGAATATAGGATTGAGTCCAGATCTTTGCCTGCTAGATTGTTTATGAATATTTTCCATGTAGAAAGATATTTCATGCTTTTTTTGTATTGTTAAATTTAAAGACTGAATTAGACAACGTTTTATCTAGAGAATTACCCAGAACAAAGTCTCAATTAACAATACCCCAAGCATACTACCATTAAGTGTATAACTTGTACACTACCATATAGTATATTATTTCTAACTATATAACATTACATTTATCAATACTCAACCTCATTTTCCAGTTTCCTGCCCAGTATGGTCATATCTCTCTGCAAAGTGGCAGCATGGGGCTAGACATTTTGTCAATTTCCCAGCTGCCCCTGGTCATGTGACTTGTGCCTGCACTTTAGGAGAGAAATGCTTTCTGGCAGGCTGCTGTTTTTCCTTCTCACATGTAACTGAATGTGTCTCAGTGGGACATGGGTTTTTACTGTTGTTCTTAGATATACCAGGCAGCTGTTATCTTGTGTTAGGGAGCTGTTATCTGGTTACCTTCCCATTGTTCTTTTGTTTGGCTGCTGGGGGGGAAAGGGAGGGGGTGATATCACTCCAACTTGCAGTACAGCAGTAAAGAGTGATTGAAGTTTATCAGAGCACAAGTCACATGACTTGGGGCAGCTGGGAAATTGACAATATGTCTAGCCCCTTGTCAGATTTCAAAATTGAATATAAAAAAATCTCTTTTGCTCTTTTGAGAAATGGATTTCAGTGCAGAAATCTGCTGGAGCAGCACTATTAGCTGCTTCATTTTGGAAAAAAAGTTTTTTTTCCCATGACAGTATCCCTTTAATAAGCACGTTATAGAAAATGGGAATCATCAAGAAACTACTTTGTGTTTTGGACAACAATTTTAAAGACATTTATCATCAGGAAAGAGTCGTCAAATTGAAAATTAGTTGCATTTTTTCTTTCTTGGTTATTTGTCATTGCTTGTGTAAATTTTCTCATGCGTCACGATTAGTGATGAGTGAATCTGTCGCGGATAAAACTGTCCGTGAAAAATTAGCAAAATGCATTGAAGTCAATGAAAGGAGTCTTTTGCTCACTGAGCAGGACCTAGCGGGGTCAGATAGTTTGGGGGGAACAGAACAGCAGCAGGATGTTGAGGCAGCTAGCTGGGTGACAGTTAGAAAATCTAAGGTGGGCAAAAGGAAAATGGAGGCTGATCCGGAGATTATACATCGCAACAAATTTGCCAGATTGTGTGAAGATGATGGGAGTATGAACTCTGGATTGGCAATTCTAGATGGGGCTGATCTCTCTAACAGCCGGGAGACCAGTTTCTCTAGTAGTGGTGGGGGGGAGAGTAGAGTCAGGCCTAAGCAGATTGTGGTTGTAGGGGACTCAATTATTAGGAAAGTGGATAGGGTAATTTGTCGTCCGGATCGCTACAACCGAACAGTTTGCTGTCTACCTGGTGCCAGGGTTCGGCATGTGGTTGATCGGATAGACAAATTATTGGGTGGGGCTGGGCACGACCCAGCTGTCTTAGTACATATCGGTACTAATGACAAAATAAATGGTAGATGGAAGACCTTAAAGAATGATTTCAGGGATCTAGGCTCTAAGATCAAGGAAAGGTCTTCCAATGTAATCTTTTCTGAAATTTTGCCTGTGCCACGTGCAAGTTTAGGAAAACAGCGGGAGCTTAGGGAGCTTAATGCGTGGCTAAAGTCTTGGTGCAGGAAGGAAGGGTTTGGGTTCATAGAGCACTGGGCTGACTTTTCGTTGGGGTACAACTTATACAGCCGTGACGGTTTGCACCTCAATGGAAGGGGGTCCGCGGTGCTAGGGGAAAGAATGGCTAAGAGGTTGGAGGAGTGTTTAAACTAGGCAAGGGGGGGGTGGGTGAGAGAAAGGATTATGGGGTAGCTAGTGTAGACGGGGCAGTGGGGTTAGTAAGGGGTCATGGGGGAGGAGTGAGGGGGGCATACAGTTTACCAGCTAAGGAGGTCCCTCTGTTACAAGGAAAACAGAATAATACTAACTTAACGTATAATTCTTTACCAAGTAATGCACATTTCAAAAGTAAAAGTAATAACCTCCGCTGTATGCTGGCAAATGCACGGAGTTTGTCAGGTAAAATGGGAGACCTAGAATTAATTGCATGCTCTAAAAATTATGATATAATTGGTATCACTGAGACCTGGTGGGATGAAACCTGTGACTGGATTGTGAATTTAAATGGTTACACCCTTTTTAGGAGGGATAGAGGGATTAAAAAGGGTGGAGGAGTGTGTTTGTATGTAAAGCCTGAATTAAAGCCATGCGCTAAAGAAATAAAAATAGCTGGCACTGGTGAGGGTGTAGAATCACTCTGGGTAGAGATTTCGACTGGGCAAAAGGTATCAAAAAGAATTATCATTGGTGTATGCTATAAACCACCTCGCATAAGTGTCGAGTATGAAGCCCAGCTACTCTTGCAGATACAAGCGGCTTCACAGCTGGGTCAAGTTGTTGCTATGGGTGACTTCAATTATCCAGACATTGACTGGGGTAATGGGGTTGCTAAGACAGAAAAAGCTAGTAGGTTTGTAAATATGCTGAATGACAACTTTTTATTCCAGCTCGTTCAAGAACCTACTAGGAATAACTCTCTTTTGGACCTTGTAATAACTAATAATACTGAACTCATCTCTAACATTTGTGTGGGTGAGCATTTAGGGAATAGTGATCATAACATGGTCTCCTTTGAGATTCTGTTGCAGAAGCAATTCTATAAGGGAGTAACTAAAACACTAAATTTCAGACGTGCAAACTTTGACAGTATAAGGGCATCTCTGCAACATATTAAGTGGGAAATGCTTTTCACAGGGTTAAACACAGAACAAAAATGGGAAGTCTTTAAAATGCTGCTTAATAAATATACTTGTCAGTATATTCCACTTGTAAGCAAGGAACGTCGTTGCAAAGCAAAACCTTTTTGGTTCAATAGAAGCGTTGGTGTTGAGGTGGGCAAGAAAAGACGTGCTTTTAAGGCTTTCAAGTTAGCTGGTACAGCCGAAACATTTATAAGGTACAAGGAGGCCAATAAATCATGCAAAGAAGCTATAAGGCAAGCTAAAATTGCTATAGAAAAGGATATTGCAGCAAGCAGTAAAAAAAATCCAAAATTATTTTTTAAATATGTCAATAGTAAAAAAATGAAGCAGGAAGGGGTGGGACCCTTACTATCAGAGGGGGGTCAGCTGGTTGATGAAAACAAAATAAAAGCGCAGATTCTGAACTCGTATTTTTCATCTGTGTACACAAATGAAGAACCAGTAAGTGAAGGTTTCCTTCTTAACACTCCCAATTCTAGTAATACAACTAATGATGCATGGTTCACACATGAAGAAATTCAAAAGAGACTTGAACATGTTAAGATTAACAAAGGTCCAGGGCCAGATGGTATTCATCCCAGGGTAATTAGCGAGCTTAGCTCTGTGATTGCCAAACCTCTTTACTTAATTTTTCAGGATTCATTGAGATCTGGCATTGTGCCGAGAGACTGGCGAATTGCTAATGTGGTGCCTCTATTCAAAAAAGGATCCCGTTCTCAGCCTCAAAACTATAGGCCAGTTAGTCTGACGTCAGTATTAGGAAAGCTTTTCGAAGGGTTAATAAAGGATAAGATACTGGACTTCATAGCAAATCATAATACTATGAGTTTGTGCCAGCATGGTTTTATGCGTAATAGATCTTGCCAGACTAACTTAATTTCTTTTTACGAGAATGTAAGTAGAGACCTCAATTCTGGGATGGCAGTGGATGTGATTTACTTAGACTTTGCTAAAGCATTTGATACAGTGCCACACAAAAGGTTACTGGTTAAATTAAGGAATGTTGGCCTGGAACATAGTATTTGTACCTGGATAGAGAACTGGCTAAAAGATAGACTACAAAGAGTGGTGGTAAATGGAACATTTTCTAATTGGACCAGTGTTGTTAGTGGAGTACCGCAGGGCTCTGTACTAGGTCCCTTGCTTTTCAACTTGTTTATTAATGACCTGGAGGTGGGCATTGAAAGTACTGTTTCTATTTTTGCAGATGATACTAAATTGTGCAGAACTATAGGTTCCATGCAGGATGCTGCCACTTTGCAAAGTGATCTGTCTAAACTGGAAAACTGGGCAGCAAAATGGAAAATGAGGTTCAACGTTGATAAATGCAAGGTTATGCACTTTGGCAAAAATAATATAAATGCAAGTTATACACTAAATGGCAGTGTGTTGGGAGTTTCCTTAAATGAAAAGGATCTAGGGGTCTTTGTAGATAACACTTTGTCTAATTCTGGGCAGTGTCATTCTGTGGCTACTAAAGCAAATAAAGTTCTGTCTTGCATAAAAAAGGGCATTAACTCAAGGGATGAAAACATAATTATGCCTCTTTATAGGTCCTTGGTGAGGCCTCATCTGGAGTATGCAGTTCAGTTTTGGACTCCAGTCCTTAAGAGGGATATAAATGAGCTGGAGAGAGTGCAGAGACGTGCAACTAAATTGGTTAGAGGGACGGAAGACTTAAATTATGAGGGTAGACTGTCAAGGTTGGGGTTGTTTTCTCTGGAAAAAAGGCGCTTGCGAGGGGACATGATTACACTTTACAAGTACATTAGAGGACATTATAGACAAATGGCAGGGGACCTTTTTACCCATAAAGTGGATCACCGTACCAGAGGCCACCCCTTTAGACTAGAAGAAAAGAACTTTCATTTGAAGCAACGTAGAGGGTTCTTCACAGTCAGGACAGTGAGGTTGTGGAATGCACTGCCGGGTGATGTTGTGATGGCTGATTCAGTTAATGCCTTTAAGAATGGCTTGGATGATTTTTTGGACAGACATAATATCCAAGGCTATTGTGATACTAAACTCTATAGTTAGTATAGGTATGGGTATAAAGAATTTTAATTAAAAGTAGGGAGGGGTGTGTGTATGGATGATGGGTTTTCATTTGGAGGGGTTGAACTTGATGGACTTTGTCTTTTTTCAACCCAATTTAACTATGTAACTATGTAAAAAAAAATGGGCGTCTACATAATTCTGACACGCAACAATTTTTATACGCGCGACTATTTTGTCCAAATGCATTAAAGACAATAGAAGGCCAACATTTTTTTGAATGCTATGCTATGTTTATGCGTGTGACAATTTTTATGCACGCCAATTTTTTTTTTGTTGTAGTGGCTGTTTTTTTCCCCTGTGAAGTTTTACGCAGTTTCGTGATTTTATTTGCGGGCAGTGAAACACTGAAATTCGCCTCGAATCCATACCTGCCGACCAAGAAAATGACTGATAATGGTAACAACTATTGGCAAAGGAATTGACCAGCCAGAAGATGTGAGATTAATATATAAACTAGAAATGTAGAAAAATTTGATATGACCTGACATATATTATATACCTGACTATATTATATTACCCCAATGCATTATTATTATTATTATTATTAAGTGGTGAACTCTACTACATTATTGTATTTCACAAAGCAATGAATATCTTTTGTACGATAAATTCTCTCTGCAAACCTAGTATTTCACAAACAATTATAGCATCATGGTATCAGGATGCAGTCAATAACCTTGCAGAGCATCTAACTCCTGCCTTGAGAGATACCCACCTCTGCTCAATTTTGTAAGAAACAACAGCCATTTACTATAAGTTTCATTAGCTTAGCAATGTAGTAAAGTAGACATCCCTGAAATGTGCATGGTGCATTCCTTGGTTAAAAGATAGTGGTTAGTGATGGGCGAATTTGTGAATTTCCTGCGGAATTCACGCCTGGCAAATAAATTTGCATATCCCTAATAGTGGTGTTTTTCTGGTAAATCCTCAATTAGGCAGAATCAGGTGACCTTTTAGATATATGTAAGGCTGGTTCTGATTGATCTTTTATTTTTGGACAAGGGTTGGGGTGTAAACAGAGCCTGGTGTAATGTGGGCACTAGTGAAGACCAAATATTGAGTTGAGGTTCTGAACCAGCACTAATTACACGAGTTAGGACTTGGTAATTGAGCAATTCTAAATTCCACCAAGGGATAATGAAAGGCTTGGAAGGATGGAAAAAGTCAGAACCCGGAAATCTGGCATCTCAGACCTGCTGAGGTTGCATACAAGTCAATGGGAGAAGTCCCAATGTTTTTGTGATCTGTGCTGGATTTTGTGCAATAAGTTTTCTGGTTTTCGGGCAAAAATCCCAAAAAATCTGAGTTTCAAGTGGAAATTCCAAAAAACTCGTGAAATCTGGATTTTTTCCCGCAAACAAAAATTTCTGGAAAGTGTATTGATAAATACAGAGAAAAAATCCATACGGATTTGGTCTGAGTTTTTTTATTGAGATAAATTTGGACTTTGATAAACGGGCCTCCCCATGTGAAGAATTAGGCTTGGTACAGATTTTTTTTTTAAAAGTATGTATAAGTAGGGACTTATGTAACCATCTGTAATAGATTTGGGTGAGACTATAGCTGGAAAGGGTGGGAACTACAACAGGTGTTGTATAAACTATAACAAAAAAAGGGAATGTTGTGCTCTACACTTAATTTGAAACCATTAGGTGCAATGAGCTTGTGACCACAAAATTCAAACAGATGAAGACAAGGGTGAGTACAAAGGACTTCTTGTCTTTGTCTGTATGAATTTTGTGGTCACAGCCTCATTGCACTCCTGCCTAATGGTTTAAAATGTAGTGTAGAGCACAACATTCCCTGTTTTTGTCACACCTTGAATTTCAGTATATATTTGACCCATTCACCCATACCAGCTTCTAGACATACAATTATATAGAGTTATCTTTGAAAATAGCAGAATTTCCAAAAACTTGAATCCTTCACATCGATGGACGAATATCTCCCGTTTCGCCGAAAAATTCACAGAAAATTTGTGAAACTCGAAAATTGGTGCCTGCGTCAATTTTGGCTGAGCGTCTGAAAAGTTTCTTGTGTTAAAGTGGTAGGGGCCAATTCACTAACTTCGAGTGAAGGATTCGAAGTAAAAAAACGTCGAATTTCGAAGTGTTTTTTGGGCTACTTCGACCATCGAATGGGCTGCTACGACCTTCGACTACGACTACGACTTTGAATCGAACTATTCGAACTAAAAATCGTTCGACCATTCGATAGTCGAAGTACTGTCTCTTTAAGAAAAAACTTCGACCCCCTAGTTCACCATCTAAAAGCTACCGAACTCAATGTTAGCCTATGGGGAAGGTCGCCATAGGCTTTCCTAAGTTTTTTTGATCGAAGGATAATCCTTTAATCCTTAGATCGCACTATGTGCGCTAAAATCCTTCGACTTCGAAGTCGAAGGATTTTAATTCCTAGTCGAATATGGAGGGTTAATTAACCCTCCATATTCGACCCTTTGTGAATCGGCTCCTTAAAGTCAATGGGCGTCCGAATAGTGTTGATGCACAGTGATTTAGACGCAACCGACTTTTTGAAAACGTGTCCAAGATCTTTTGACGCCTGCGAATTTTCACGGGAGTTTCATGAATTTATTCGCTGGCGACAAAAAGTGGAAATTCCCCACCAGTTTGCGACAATTTGCTCATCACTACTCGCATCTCATTAAAACATCTAACAACAGAGATTGGCCCATGTTGACATGTATCACACCAGTAGACCCCTCTCTTCAAGTTTATTGCTTCATTTGATATGTGTGTTTTTTTTCCCAACCATTTCATTTGGTTTCCCAGAGGTTCCTGAGCTCCATTGATCCAGTGTGGGAGGTGGCAGCTAAAGCTTGCATTACACAAGCACAGTGTTGTATGAAAAAGCATTTGGGCTTTGGCAGAATCAGAAATAAAGAAAAGAATAAAAATTCTGCTTCAAATAAATGTGTTGGAGAAGCATCTGTGAAAGGAGCGGTGGGTTAGCAAACAGCCTGTTAAGGTGGTGGGGGTTGTGGGGGGACACACATCAGCTTATATTTGCGACCTCCATGTGTCTAAAAACTCGGCATGCCATAACTATGTACATCTACAATGGATCAAAGGCACAATGGTCATTACAGCCCAATAACACACCCGCAAATGGCGAGTATGCTAATCAACAATACGACACGGCCTTGCAGATGTGACTCTCCGGGTTGTAACTCTGTCCCTTTATGGAGCACTATGAACACAGTAAATTATCAATAAGGCATCTGCTTTATAAAACTCATTTCCTTAAATATGAGGCAACATTTTGACAGCAGTAAAACAGAAACAACAGTTGTGTTTCTGTATTAAAACCCCATTCAAAGAGGCAATAACCAGTAACAGTGCACAGGAACATCTGTGATATTGTCGTGCTATTTCTAGTTCTCACGCTGGGAAGACTTTTTCATGTAGACTATTGTTCAAGCCGACTATTCTGATCCAGAACATTGTCCGTTTCCATCTATAGCATGTGGGGGGGGGGGGGGATAGAGCGGGTTCAGATGCAGCCATTGCTTATTGAAGGGGAAGTTTATTTTAAAAAAAAAATGTTTTTGTATGATGTAGACATTGATATTATGAGACAACATGCAGTTGCTCTTTTCACTCGTTTGTGTGCTATTATTGACTTTTCCATTTTTCTCCAAACTGAAATGTAAAATACTACTTACAATAACACCACATACCAGAAAGCGCATTCATTCTAAGGCTAGAATTTAATAGAATTTGTTTTATGGCTTTGCTTTCTGTCCAGGCTCGCTCCTATTCATTCTCCAGACTGTTATTTTTTTCTTTCAGCAAACACATTAAGGGGCAGATTTATCAAGGGTTGAAGTGAAAATTTGAATTTTCGATTTAAATCTTGAATTCAAATTTTCGAGTTTTTTCATATAAGTCGGTTTGTTAGTGACCGACAGTTGCGGAATCTATGGACCTAAATGAGAGAACTGCACCCCCTTTCACTTTTGCTTCTGTTGAAAATTAAACTGGTAGTCTGGTAATTAGGTTATAATAGACCAAATAGTTTGATCACATTTTTATAAGCATGGACACAAGGGCACTTGCACTAAAATTGACATTTGCTCTTATTGACAATTGCTCTTATGAATAGTTGCGCTGTGGGCCCTTGTGTCTATCCTCCTTGTTCTACTGAATTGTGCATAAATGCACCTGTTGACACTGATAAACTAGTGGACCCTGAATTTACCGGCACCCTAAATTAGAGTCCTGCATGGGTCCATTTTTTGGGATCCGTACCCGACCCGTACCAGCAACCTGCAATCCGCAACCCGGACCCGCAACACTCATTCTTACCCACTTGGAACCGCTACCCGACCCTACCTGCAAGTACCTTATCCGTAACCCGCACCAGGCTGCCCATCAAGAATCAGGAAGTGTTGTCATTGCAAACCGGAAGTGACATCATCGGAAGTAAACATGATCAGAAAAAAAGGAGTACAAAAGGAAGTGCTGTCATTGTAAACCGGAAGTGATGTCATCGGAAGTAGACATGACCAGAAAAAAGGAGTAAACCGCCGACCCACATCTTTACCCGCACCTGGAACTTCTACCCACAACCCGCAGGATACTGCAGGTTTTGGCGGGTAACCCGTGGGTACCCGACCCACTGCAGGACTCTACCCTAAATATACTACTAATTCCAGGTTTTCACAGTGGGATGCATCAATAGGAACAGCAGATTTGTTACAAAAGAATCAAACATTGCCGTTATAACACAGATAAGTTAGCTGTAGCTTCCCCTGGTCCTCCTCCCTGGCACATCATAAAGTAGACTCTGATCATTTGTGGAAGCACAAAGACCTTTGAGCAAGTTATATGGGCTGGCAAGGTGCATTTTGGGAAAAACATGGAACTTTGCACCTGTATTTTTTTGCCTTTTGTACCTTTTTCCCACGACAAAACAACAATCCCTCATGAGCCCTCCTATATGTACTCTTTGCTTTGACTTTGTTTTATAGTCCATTTTCTACACTATAGAATGCTGATAGTGTATTTCTGTTATTTTCTGAGAAGTTTGATTGGGATCTAGTTATGAAGCCATCTAGAGATTTCTTTTAATTTAAGGATATTTCAAAATAACAACTCATTTCTCAGTATTCATAATCCTGCACCCTACCTATCCCCTAGCTTGGGTATCATTCAGACAGATGCAGGCCATTGCAAGTGCCTGTACTCTCCTCCTGTCATATAGTAGGTGGTAAGATCTTGGCTGGGGTGTGCAACAAGGCTACATGTTGCATCTCACGTTGATTTTTTTTATCTGGCACAAGATGGAGAGCGTAGCCAGACCTCTCTGCGTGAGCACTAAGGGGCCCAGTCTTACACCCTTAAGAGCTCTTGCACTTCTGTTGGGGGTCTTTGTAAATTACCCCTACTATGTCACAGTTACACATCCACCTAGAACACCATCTGTCCTTCAATATACACACCCTCCTGTTTTCAGTACCTTCCTAAGAAAGAGATAAATACATGGAGACTCTTTCCTTTTCAGCTGCACACATCTTTTGCTCCACAGCGGCCCATGTATAGTGGTGCCTGAGGCTACAACACTTACCTTCACAACTCTAAAAGACAGCTTTACTGATGTATCACAGACTAGATAATTATCTCCGGCATGCTCACTTAAGACATGTACAAATAAAAACAGGAACAATTCGGATTTCGATATTTCCCCTTCGCCACTATATTTCCTGTAGGGTGCAACTTTATCACAAAAACTTCATTGCTCCTCCAACTTCCAAGGAATAGTGATCATTGTCCCCTATGGAGCTATTTACATAAAAACAAGTCTATTCTAACATCAATTTCAAACATGTTTCATGACTTGATATTGACATTGAGAGTGGCTCATTCAAGTTGTTTTATGGGCAGAAGCAGAGACACTCAACGGCAGTTTGAAAGCAGCGATACATTATTATATTAAAGCAGGTGCAATTCAAAGCATATTCTCTAGACAAATAACCTCGAAAGCTCAGCTCTCATTTATTTCATCTATGAAGAGAAATAACATCAGTGCCGCCACCCACTTTACACTTAATCGGATTGATGTGTTAAATGGACGGATGGTGTTTTTTGACTAATGGTCTGTTGAGCATCCAGAAAATTTTTAAAATCCCCCGCCGGAGATGTAATAAGAGAATAAAAAAACACACACACACACAAGTTCTATAGGATTCTGTGTATCAAAGTGTTAGAACTCCTTCCTCTTGGAAAACAGGCTTTTATAGAACAAGGGCAGTAAAGAGCTTTTAATCATTGAAAGATGTTGCAGTTGGTTAGAGGATGTCTTGGTTTTCACTGTTGAACACTTTTGAAGGTGAATTGTTGGAGCCACTGAATTGATTCCAGGCTAGAATAATTGGTTTACAAGTGATCTATAAGCCGGCTCATATGGTTGTAATGCTTTCCTAATGCTCTTCTGAATTTTAAAACTCGCTTCCTCCTTTTATACAATTTGGGCAGGAGATGGTACCGATTACTGATGTCATGGACTCCCCAACACCCAACAGCAACTGTTTATTATCATCAGCAAAGCGTGTTGAATTTTATCCAAACATTTTATTCTGTAATCTTATTTAATCCTACTGAATTCAGAGGCACCGTCACAACCCCTTTCCCAGGAAGTGATAGCTGGAAAACATATTTTATCAAACCGGTTACAATGCTATCAATTCCATTCTGGGCCTGTCAGCTGGAAAAAAAAATGAAAAAAGGAAAGACTTTATTAATAATTTATAAGTGGATGATATTTATATTCTGTATGGCGTGCGGCGCAATGGATGGGTGATTCCAGATTCTCTTCATTTATGATACAATGAAGTCAAACTGGAGGAAGGGTACTGTAAATAAAGATATAGCTACCGAGGCTTGTAGTGATTAAAAAAGAACTTGGGTTGTGTTCTGTAGTCCTGCACATTTGGAAGGGATTTATTGTAACCAAGGCTGATGGATTTACTTTGGATTCGAGCAGTGCCAGCTTTTCCATTACAGTAACGTATTTACAGTCATCCCATAGGATTTGTGGGCAATTGGCTAGGTATGTAATCTTCAGTGCCTCCTATTCCGACACTGATGGTTTGATATCTCCATGTAACTTCAGAGGATTCCTTATCTCAAATCAATTATTTACACTGAAGCTGTCTCTTCTGATTGTGTTTGGGGGGCAATATTGTATTCGGAGAAAAGGATTGTGGATTTGTTGTTGTCGCATTTAGGCCTTGTATCCAAATACAGTTTACAGTAATACTTCAGATTAGTATTTATGGTGATATTTATGAAAGCATGTGCCCTGTGCAATTTAAAGACAATTTCCATTTTTATCCATAATGCACAGCCCCTCCTATAATTCCAGGTTAATGGTTGCCATGCTCAGTATTGGATGCAATTGCATCTGTATTTTGACTCAAATTGGGGGAATGTTGCATTTTCAGAGTGGAGTTGCATTACTTTGGAAGCATGCATTTAGTGGGTACAAATCTGGTGATCCTATTGATTCAAAATGTTGTGGGGACCCTGGGGTTATTGCCAGGTCTATGATGAAGGCAGCTTCAAGGTTTTCAAGTGTCAGTAGACACAGTTGCAGGCAGCATAGACACAATGGCAATCATGTGGAAGTGTAGGATTGTGTTGGAACCTAATGAATTGTGCCAATATGTGCTCTTCATTCTCCTGTACTTGTATATGAGTTCGCAAACTATCCCCTTAGTTCTTTCAAAATGTAATCAGTTTCTCAGATGACTAAAACCTTCTTGTTGCACTTGTAACTATATATCCACAAACAGATGAGTAGAATTAGAATTCAGGTGCTAGAGCGGTACTCACAGTTGTGTTTATTGATGTGTCTAGCACAAAACAATTTTAATGAAAATTCAAACCATTCTACTGTTCCTTAAGGTTTACCCAAGTAGGAATTTTCCCCAAAAGTAATAACTGGACAACAAGTTGGCTATCATATTAACGTCCTACAATATCCTTTCTCTTTTCATGTTCTTAGGGTTATTTGGACCCTGGTGTTGAGCCCTGGACTGAATCTTGAACCAAGAACCTTGAACACCTCATCTTAATAGACCTGTAGTTAAGTAAGATTACTCTATATCACTGATCACCAACCAGTGACTCATGGGCAACACCAGCCCCATGGATGTTGCTCCCAGTGGCCTCAAAGCAGGTGATTATTTTTGGCAGGTGTTGGTTGTATAAAAACCAGTTGTACTGCCAAACAGAGTCTCCTGTAGGCTGCTAGTCCTCATAGGGGCTAATAATTAGCCAATCACAGCCCTTATTTGGCATTCCCATGAACTTTTTTCATGCTTATATTGCTCCCCAACTCTTTTTATATTTAAATGTGGCTCACAAGTAAAAAAAAGTTGGGGACCCTGGCTTATAGGCATCACATTAATCCCCTACAATAGACATTCTCTTCAAATGCATGGATGCCACTAAGCTTTGTCCCCCAGCTTTGTCCCCCTTACACAACCTGTTGCATGTTCATAGGGTTAATTGAACCCTGGTGTTGAATCCTGGACTGAATCTTGAACCAAGAACCTAGACAAACTCTTTAATAGGTCTGGAGTATAAGTATGACAAGCTTACTCTATGTTCTACAGGTAGGGATGTAGCGAACTGTTCGCCGGCGAACTAGTTTGCGCGAACTTCGACTGTTCGCGTCCACCGAATGTTCGCGAACGTCGCGCGACATTCGCCAATATGAGTTCGCGTTCGATTCGAACAAAAATCGTTCGACCATTCGATTCCTTCGACCGCTAAAATCGAAGGATTTTTGTTCGAATCGAACGATCGAAGCCATTCGATCGAATGAAATCATTCGATCGAATGGCTTCGATCGTTTGATTCGAACAAAAATCCTTCGATCGAACGATTAAAATCCTTCGATCGTTCGAATCGAACTATTTTGCGGATGTTCGAAGTTCGCAAACTGTTCGCGAACTGTTCGCATTTTTTGCCGGTGTTCGCAAACGGCGTTCGCGAACACAGAAACGGCAGTTCGCTACATCCCTATCTACAGGTGTAGCAGGAATATTTTAAGTGAATATGTCAAGGCATCACACACAGTTGTGTCTACATTGCTAGTAATTACTGAATGATGTAATTTAAAGAACTGAGTGAAGTCCTCTGTTTACCTGAGGCTATATGAAAGGCTGCATCCAGCTGCTCTCTAAGTGGACACCACTGCTCAAACATACATATATTTCAAACTGCCCCTCTCCATAATTCTCCTGGATTTGTTTAGTTCTCCTTATAGAAATGGAAGTTGCTGCATAGGATTTTGAATTGAAGGTTATCCAAATTTGTTATTATTTCTCTCCAGCTGTCAGGAACTCCCTGATTTCAAACCAGTGACCTGTTGTATTTCTGCCACTGCTCCGCCTTCTTGAGCCACAGGAGACAGTGTGGCGTCAGCCTGACACTGAGAAAATATCAACTGTGACTAAACCTACAGGTCAATACAGTAGCGTCACTAGAGGGGGACGGGCCCTGGTGGGTGACGCGCAGACGGGACCCGCCCCCCTCCGTACGGCCGCATTTGTCAGTGGCGCACGGGCTGCCGGGGGGCCCTGAGGGGATGCGGGCCCTGGCCCGCTCGCACCCCCTGCTCCCCTGGTAGTTCCGCCACTGGGTCAATATTCTCTTTTTAACACCCATGTTCCGGCTATTAACTATTTAGCCTCATGCTGGATCATTGCCCATTCTGTTGACTCCAAGCCCCGAGTTTCTGAAAATCTTGTCTTGATTCTGTGACTGTGTTTCTGAGCCTGTTCCTGATCTGGTGACCCTGTCCTGACACTGGTCCTGCTCTTGTCCTGTCCCAGTCCCCTCTGATTCTGACTCCCCAGTTTGACCTCAGCCTTTTTCTTAACTCTCCCTGTCCTGATCATTGGCTTGTCTTTGGATTTCGCTTGTCTGCTACCCACCCTTGAACTTTGGCCTGTTTCAAGGACTTGTTTTTACCTGCTCCATTACACTTTTCTACAGAGGTCTGTGTGTTTTTTGTTAAAACAACCTTTGTTTGAAGCATGTAGTATGTATCAAGTGTGGTATTGGTTATACAGCACATTGGATCCATACAAATCAGCACTTATTCCTAGCACCAGCTCCTTCCTGCAGTTTGATGCAGTATGCGTTCCCAATACACAACGCGTGGACATTAGTGCAATTTAAGATATATGTTTTATGTCAAAAAAATAATGATGGACACCAAGTGTCCTATGAGATGAATCAATGATTCTTCATTCCAGCTGGCTAGCTCAGCACTCATATCTTTATATGATAAGCCACCCTTTATGCCTAGTTCAGTATGACAACTGCTACAATGGTGCTGATGAGTGTGGGCTTCTAATATTTAGTATAGTTTGCATGTAAGGGCTGCACCAGTTAAAGACACTCATCCAGTTCAAATATCTTTTGCAATAAATGTTTCCACTAAGCATCTTCCTTGTCTTAGAGAGGGATCCGTATCATTTTTACACAGCCCTTTCATTCATATCCCGAGGTCTGAGATAATGCAGATGCTCTTGTTTTCAGAATGAAACTTGATAACTGTGTTCAAGCAACACAAATAAATCACTTGACCTTCAGTCTGGCTTTAAAGCCTGATAAAACCCAATACTGTATGCAATGCTGTTATGGGTTT
The DNA here is from genome assembly GCA_038501925.1 of Xenopus petersii. Lineage (NCBI taxonomy): Eukaryota > Metazoa > Chordata > Amphibia > Anura > Pipidae > Xenopus > Xenopus petersii. The sequence goes on from CM076678.1 coordinate 148,847,799, forward strand.
GGCCCTGTAATACCCTGCTACACTCAACTCAATTTATGCTGCTTTCCTGTTAACCGTCTCTGATTTTCTCAGATAAAGCTTTGGCTCTAAAGGTCCCCATAGACGCAAAGATTTCTCTTGCCGAACGACCGATTTTAGCAAAGTTCGACCAATCCTTCGAAATTATTGTGCAGTTAGTGGGATTCGAACGATCGAACATCTTACGATTTTTCGTCCGACGTCTGTCAGGTCCCAGTGCAATCTATCTATGTTTGCAGGGCCAAGCAGGCAGCTCCCCTTTGTTTTCCTGGCAAATTGGTCTTTTTAGTTGATAGACAATTCATACGATCACTCCGAGATGATCGTGGTCTCACGATGGCGACCGGATCTTTTAAAAATCTCAACATCTATGGCCAGCTTAAGGCTTCCAATAATTCTCCCACTGTATTAGTTAAACTTGTTTGTGATCTCCTAAAAAAAGGGAAGATACATATGAATTGGAAATTCAGTTTGTATTCTATTTAGAGATAGAGAAAGCTGATTGTTGTTTGTGTAAAAGTTCTTCTGGGTGTTTATGGATTTACATTGTGTAGGAAAAGTCTTGTCTTGAGAGAAGCTTCCTCTATGTTGGATGCATTTGGTATATTAACCAAGAAAGCAGTTCCCATGCCCATGTTTAGTGCATCTGTGAGAAGTGATCTGTGACTTGGGTTAATGACTAGGATGCTACTATTTCTGATTCGGATTCTCCAGGAACGACCCATGTCTGTTTGACTTCTTGTGATAAACTGGTTTTCAACCCTTAGCCTCTTGCATTGACTATAAACTTCTGCTGTCTGTCATGTGATCTCACTGCATCATTGTGTTAGCTGCATCCAGCAATTACTCCTCCAAAGATCCCAGACCTATATCTAGCCCCAGGTAATGTTTCTCCAATGGGAAGCATAATTGAGACAATTCATCATCAATAGTTCCATATAGCTCTGTACAGTCACTGAGCAAATTTGGGGGTTGTTTCTGCAGTACTTCATTCAGGACCACCATCAGGGGGGCACAGGGGGTATAAGTGTACCGGGCCCAGGCCTGAAGGGGGTCCAGCAGTACAGAACTTTCGAAAGTCCCGAAAAGCCAAAATGTGGAAGTGCCGAAAAAGCCGAACAGCCACCAATGTTTTTTTTAAAAATATTCTTTGGGGCCCAATTTTTTTTAAACTTGGAAGGGGGGCCCTGGCGCCAATGTTTTTTTAAAAAAATGTTCTTTGGGGCCCCAATTTTTTTTAATTTGTAAGGGGGGCCCTGGCACCAATGCTTTTTAAAAAAAATGTTTATGGGGGGCCCTGGCGCCAATATTTTTATACGGGGGCCTTGGTCCCCAATAGCTTTTTATAACTTGTGTGTGGGGGGGTTACCTTTTTTAGCGCTGATGTCTGTGTGGTCTTTTAACTGTGATGTGGAGTGGGGGGGATCTGGGGCAGGGCTCTGAGGCCGGATGGGTGGGGCAAAATTTTGCTGTACGGGGCCCCGTGATTTCTAGCGGCAGCCCTGACTTCATTACATAATGTTCATCAGACTGATAATATCACAACAAACCAGTGGGCCAAGAAGACCAAATCCCTGCCTGACATTTTGTAAAGAAATGTTTGTAAAACTGGAGATTTTGGAGCCAGATGTAGGCATTTCTGCCCATTTCTGTGACTCTCAAGCTTTCTCTATAGCAATAAAGGGGAAAGTTCTGTTGACCATTACATTTTAAACCACTAGGTGGGGTGCTATGAGACCGTGGCAACAAAATTCACACAAAGACAAGATTTCCTCTACACTCAACCCTTTATCAATTTATTAAGGACATTGAGATATTTTGTGCATTAGCTACTTAAAAAAATTCCTTACCCTTTAAACAAAACAGGGATTGTTTGTCCATATATTGCAAAATATTCAAGCTGCTCAACTACGTCAAAGTTATCCCTGGCCTGGCCAGTCCTACGCTCAACTTTCATCTGATTCATTAAGAATTCTACAACTCCATTATTAGGCGATGAGCAAATGTTTTCACCGTGTTTTGCCACTGAAATGACAGCCATAGACTTCAATGGGAGAAAAAAATGTCGCGCGTTAAAAAATGTTTCATCACCCATAGACTTTTTTGGCGAATTTTCGTGGCGGCAAATTTATGGCAAAGTGAAACAGGATAAATTCGCCCATCCCTATTCATTATACTGGACATGTTACACAGGGACTAAGTTTTACCTGCAACATGCTTGCTTTCAAGGTTAAAACTGTCAAGTGATTTCCCTTTTATTGGCCACCACTGGAATCACCTGACTGTAACTGGGAAGGTTGAGAGATACAACATGGAGCTGGTCAATGCTCTAGTATAAACTATAGCAAAAAAGGGAAAGTTGTGCTCACCACTACATTTTAAACCATAAGGCAGGGGTACAAAGAGGCTGTGACCACAAACTTCATATAGACAAAGACGAGGTCCTCTGCACTCAACCCATTATCGATATATTAAAGACATTTTGTGCATTAAGCTACTTAAACATGCCCTCCCCTTTAAACAAAATATTTCTCTTTAAACAAGTTATGACAAACCTTGCAAAAGTGTTTGCTAAGTTTAGACTTTACTATGCCTGTTATAAGGGCATTATCCCCAGCTGGAGGCCTACTTCTTTGCAACAGCATATTATTGTAGCTAATAATAATTTAGAAAGGATGACATGAGCTGTCAGGCAATTTGATGTATGTCCACCTGTCCCACTTACCCAGGGACAGATCCATTCTTTATGAAGTTTGGGACACCCTGCCTAATCCAAGTCCTTTTTTCTGCTTCAATGTATCATGCTGTTCTTGTAGAGAGTCAGACACAAGGAAAGAGGTCAATCCATAGAATAAAAAGATAGGAAATAAAATAAGAAGCCAGAACAGGTCAGAAGAAGGAGCACGTGTGTGTGTGTGTGCTGATAATCTTCTTTCTACAGAAAATCTACAATGGGTAGTGATGGGCGAATAAATTTGGCAGATGTGAATTTTCAGCAAATTTCCGTATTTCGCCGCAGGTGAATACATTTGCGAAACTTCTGGGAAAATCCACTGCGTCAAAAAAAATTGGGTGCACGTCAAAATTATTCAGATGCCCAATGACTGTAATGTTTTTTGTACAAAATAGGTGAGCGTACTACAATTGTCGCGGGTGTCAAAATTGACGCACATCAAAATAATTTTGACGCCCATTGACTTCGATGCTATTGCGCTCTCTGCACTAACCGTCGCGGACCGCCCCAACCCTCTCCAGGGCTGTAACGGTTAGTGCCGTGGGGAGGGGTTGGGGCGGCGAAAGAAGGCCGTCTCAGGCGGCATAATAGCAAGAATCGCCCCTGCCACTACACTAGTGATGTGCGGGTCAACAAATCTTCTACCCGCACCTGACTCTGCACTACCTGCACCTGACTCAGCCCACTGATCTGTGTGTCCTTATATATCCACTTCCTACTCACCTCAGTCTCTGACATCACAGAGAGGGGCATCTATAAATAGATGCAATCTGACCACAAAGTGGGGCACAGTTATGGGCCCGAATAGTTTGTGTGAGTGTCAGCCTGAACCAGTGGGCAAACCTGCTGGTCTGTGGGCTTTGGGCCTGACCACACATCACTACACTGTGCTCTTAACATGTACTGCACTTATGCAGAGTGTAGCCTTTGCTCTTGCACTTGTGCGCCAGCGTAATAATAAACAACTTCTCATATAGGTATGGGATTCATCATCTAGGAAGCTCCAAATTGCATCTTCCTTCTTAGTATACTAGCTGCATGTTAATCCTGTTGGCCTGGATAGTCCAAAAACGTGTTACATATGTATTTGGTATGGTGAGGGAGTACACACACACACACACACACAGACTCCTTGCAGATACTGCCCTGGCTGGAATCAAACCTCTAACCCCAGTGCTGCAAGATATCAGGCCAACCATTCCATCATTCTGCTGTTTGCTGAACATGGTGGTGGACATTAAATACTAGGGTTGTCAGCACTTCGCCAGGCGTAGTTTTGCCAGCGCTCCGCAAATTCACTAAAATCCGAAGTTGCGCACAGGGGTAGCGTAAGGTTGCGAAGTTGCGCTAGCGAAGGCTAATTTGCATACAGTGCGAAATTCAAATTTCAATGGAGGAACACGTATCTGCACTACAAATGCCTAGAAAACCTTCAAATCAGCAAATAAAATTTTTATTTTGCCCTACACATGTGCCCACTGTCTAGGTAAGTTGCCATGAGTCAGGAAATGTAGGGGGGAAGGAGGGGAGCCCCAAAAAATTTTCGATCTTTTTCAGCCTATCACCCATCATGTAGAAACGCCAGCGTTTTTTGGGACTTAGAAAAATGTTTGACTTTTTTGGAAACAATCCCTATCTACTCTATTGCGCTTCGCCAGGTCTGAGGTGGCGAAGGAAGTCTAGTGTAAAAGGTAGCGTTCAGTACACTGCGCAAGTTAGTGAATTTGCGTAGTTACGTTGCTAGCGAAAATTCGCCTGGCTAAGGATGCGAAGTAACACTAGCAAAAGTACGCCAGTGTTCGTTTTGCGCAGTAACGAAAATGCCAAACGCTAGCGAATTAACGCTAGCGTTCGGCACTTCAGCGCTTAGTGAATTTGCCCTGGGCCCACATCTAGGACTCTTCATGTGTTTCACCCATCCTCTGGAATTCCTTCCCCATCCCATTATACATTCCAAGAGATTCCAAGCTTCAAACACTGATTTATTCATCCAAGCCTACAAATCCTCAGAAATAATCCCACTGTTCATACACCCTGTTATTCTTCTCCCTCAAACTCAAGAGCAAGAAAAGTGTAAGGGATGTGGTCACACCCAATGAGACGGCGGATTTTCAACCAAAAAAACTCAAGTTTTAGTAAATAACCGCCTAAATGTTTAACACACACGCAGCAACCAGCCAAACCTTTGCTTTCATTATCCTCACTGCATTTCTAAGTGGTTGTTGTTACAGTGTTCAGCCGCCAACTCAGTTCTTAAAGTGGACACATTAAAGTCACTTTAGGAACAAGTAAATCATTTCTTCGTTATCCTCTCATTATCTCGCTAATGATATAGGTCAACACCTCTGAGTCATGCATGGTGTGCTATGACCTATATAGCACCATATTTTTTCAGTTTCCCACATGTTAATGGAAATTGTGCAGTATGTTGGGTTGTAGAGAATTCAGCATACTGGGGGAGGGTGTTTTTTTTTATAAAATTGTACCAATTTGAAGGGGAACATAAGTCAGTGTCCCGTTAATTACCCAGAATAGTGATGAGCAAAACTGCCCTATCAAAAACTTTGTAAAATTGCAAAAGATTGGAGTCAATTATTGTTTTTCTTGCCCCAAATGCATTGGAGCCAATGGACATTTGTTTTTGTGCCAAATATATTGGAGCCAATGGATGTGTTTTCTTGTGTTTTATCTCGCAACAAATGCATTGGGGTCAATGGGTGCTTTTTTCTTGCTTTTTCCCCAAACAAAGAAAAAACACAAATTGTTTTCCAACATGATGACATTCTATCACAGATTTGCAAGAGATTTAAAATCTGCTAAAACCCAAATTCCACCACCAATCTGTTTTAGACCAAAAACTGCTCATCCCTATCCATGAAGCATTTGCATGCCGTGTTGTTTTTAAAGAGACTTTCCCTTTCAAGCGAGAGAACATTAGCTGTGTTTTCCCTTAACTCCCAGTCCACTTAATGGATTTAAATGAAATGCAATCCTTCCCCCATCACCATATTCCTTCAGCAAAACTTTTAGGCCTGTCATGAATGATTTAATTAGCAGAGGAAGAGAAGTCGGGCTGATGCCGTCAGTTTGACAATAGTGCAAGCCCAGCATGTGCCCAGAGTGAGGTCGGCACACAGCAGAGTCGATGGAGTCTCATTTTATTACCGTTTATCAAAAGATTCTTCCGTTTGATAGTGAAGAGAATTCACAAAAGACATGACAGTTGTTTTTGTTAGCGTTCTTCCAGGACAGACTGTGTTCTAATTGTCTCGAAATCTGTCTTGCAACAACTATTAGCATATGAAGTGCTCAGATGAGTATACATTGCAGAATGAGCACCATTAACTCTACACAGCGCAGGATGGGTAAGCTGGCACTTAATTGGCATTTGGACGTACCTGCTTCCATAGATTTCTCATTAACCACCTGCTTCTCCGTTAAGTTCTGCACCCAGATGAGCAAATCGGTTTGTACGCATGCAGATTCCATACCAGTTGGTGCATTGTACAAGATATGAGACACAGTGGAAGCCACAAAATACATGTGCTTCAGATTTCTAATCCATAACCACCAATCAGAACATTGCTTTCATTTAGTCTGCTAGGGATGAGCACATTTTTCTTGCCTGATTAAAAATTTGTGTTTGTGATAACCTTTTTTTGTGAATTTGCTCCAGAATTTCACTATGCAGTTGGTTTTACACAAATACAGTCATATGAAAAAGTTTGGGAACCCCTATCAGCCTGAATAATCATTTACTCCACTTTCAAAAAAAAAAAAGATAACAGCGGTATGTCTTTCATTTCCCAGGAATAGTGATGGGCGAATTTATTCGCCAGGCGCGAATTCGCAGTGAATTTGCGCGATTCGCCGCCAGCAAATAAATTCGCGAAACTCCCGTGAAGATTTGCGTCAAAAATTCGCCGGCGTCAAAAAAATTTTTCGAAAAAAACGGGCGCCGGCGTCAAAAACGGGCGCCGGCGTCGGAAAAACGGGCGCCGGCGTCAAAAACGGGCGCCTGCGTCAAAAACGAGACGCCGGCGCCGTTTCGCGAATTGTTCGCCGTTTCGCGAATTTCGCGCAAAATTCGCGAATTTTTCGGCGAAGCGAAACGGCGCAAATTCGCCCATCACTACCCAGGAACAGCTGAGTGTTTATTGAACAAAGATTTTTAGTGAAGCAGTATTCAGTTGTATGAAATTAAATCAAATGTGAAAAACTGGCTGTTCAAAAATGTGGGTACCCTTGTCATTTTGCTAATATGAACGCATGTAACTGCTCAATACTGATTACTGGCAACACCAAATTGGTTAGATTAGCTTGTTTAACCTTGACGTTCATAGGCAGGTGTGTCCAATCATGAGAAAAGGTATTTAAGGTGACCAATTGCAAGCTGTGCTTCTGTTTGACTCTCCTCTGAAGAGTGACAGGATGGGATCCTCAAAACAACTCTCAAAAGATCTGAAAACAAAGATTGTTCAGTATCATTGTTTAGGGGAAGGCTATTAAAAGCTATCTCAGAGGTTTAAACTGTCAGTTTCAACTGTAAGGAATGTAATCAGGAAATGAAGGCCACAGGCACAGTTGCTGTAAAAACCCAGGTCTGGCAGGCCAAGAAAAATACAGGAGGATTATGAGAATGGTTACAGACAACCCAAAGATCACCTCCAAAGACCTGCAAGAACATCTTGGTGCAGATGGTGTATCTGTACATCGTTCTACAATTCAGCACAATTTGCACAAAGAACATCTGTATGGCAGGGGGATGAGAAAGAAGCTCTTTCTGCACTTACAGAGTCGCTTGTTGTATGCAAAAGCTCATTTAGACAAGTCACAGTCATTTTGGAACAAAGTGCTTTGGACTGATGAGACAACAATTTAGTTATTTGGTCATAACAAAAAGCACGTTGCATGGTGGAAGAAAAACACCGCATTCCAAGAAAAACACCTGCTACCTAATTTTTCTTATCTGATACAGATTTGCACCAATGACTCAAATGCGTTTGGCAACAAGAAAAAACTTTCATGTGAAAAAAAATACCCATTAACTCTAATGCATCTGGCACAAGAAATAACACAGCAAAAATACAACCATTGACGCCAATGTTTTTGCCAAGATTTTAGATTTTTTGGTAAAGGGAAATTGGGCAGTTTTGTTCATCGCTACACTGCATGGTTGCTAGGGTAATTTGGACCTAACTACCAGATTGCAGAAAATACAAGCTGGAGAGCTGCTAAACTACTAAATAACTCAAAAACACAAATAGTAAAAAATATAAAACAAATGCAAATTGTCTCAGAATATCACTCTTTACATTATACAATCTTAAAGATGAACAACCCTTTAATGCGTGTGAGCTTTTTCTTTCTGAATATTAGCAACCAATCAGAATGTTGCTTTATTTCTGCAGTTGTGGGTTTGTGTTCTAGACTAAGGATTTTCCATAATATGTTAGTGATAGAGTGATACCATCAGTGATGGGCGAATTTGCACCGTTTCCCTTTGCTGAAAAATCGGTGAAATTCGCAAAATGGCGAAAAATTCACGAAACGGCGCCGGCATCTCGTTTTTGACGCCGGCGCCCGTTTTTTCGACGCCGGCGCCCGTTTTTGATGCCAGCGTCCGTTTTTTCGAAAAAATAAATTTGGACGCCGGCAAATTTTTTTCGCAAATTTTCGCGGGCGTTTCGCGAATTTATTCGCTGGCGGCGAATCGTGCAAATTCGCTGCGAATTCGCGCCTGGAGAATAAATTCGCCCATCACTAGATACCATGAAAAAAAAACCCATTATCCCGAAAGTTCAGAATTACGGAAAGGCCATCTCCCATAGACTCCATTATAATCAAATAATCCAAATTTTTAAAAACGATTTCCCTTTTCTCTGTAATAATAAAACAGTAGCTTGTACTTGATCCCAACTAAGATATAATTAATCCTTATTGGAAGCAAAACCAGCCTATTGGTTTTATTTAATGTTTATATGATTTTCCAGTAGACTTAAGGTATGAAGATCCAAATAACGGAACCATCTGTTATCTGGAATATATCAGGGTCCCGATCATTCTGGATAACAGGTTCTATACCTGTACTGCAGTTTTTTAGGACTATGCAAGGAAACTTGTGCAAACTCCATACAGATACCTTGATCAGAATCAAACCCAAGTTCTTCTAGGCAAAAAAAACTTCAACAACCATAAAATAATAAATAATTTTTTAATAAATAATCTGTCTTTCAATAAATGGATAAAACAATAGAATACTTTTGCACTGCCCCTTTTAGAGACATTATACAAACTTTAAAATAACTTTTAGGTGTTGAACAAATGCTTTATTGGTGTATCCAAGATTTCAAATGATCTGAGATGGATTTCCAAATTTTATTTAAGCCAAACTCTTTAATAAGTTGCCAAAAGAGTTCATAGGATATTCAACTCTTATCTCTATCAAATTAACACCCAAGAAACCAACATTTTAGATCTCCCTGAGTCTCAAAAAATCATTTGGGACTGGGGCCAGTGCTCCATCCGTACAGCTGATTCCATAATCATTTTGGAATTTAATCATTGGTCACTGTCCAAACTAGGGGTTAGTGATGGGCGAATTTATTCACCAGGCGCGAACTTGCAGCGAATTTGCGCTATTCGCCGCCAGCAAATAAATTCGACCGAAAAAATTCGCCGGCCGGCACCCGTTTTTGACGCTCGCGCCCATTTTTTGCTGTTTTCACGTGCGAAATTCACAAATTTTCCGGCCAAGCGAAACGGCGCAGATGTTGTTGAACTGCTAATTCTCTGCGACTGATCTTTAAAGGAAGCTTGGACTGTAACGAGACTAAATATGTTTTAAAGTACAGATAAAGGAACTGAAGTTAAATAACACCTTCTGTGATATTTCCAACATTTTTGCAGCAATTAACAGATGTTAATGTCTTTTCAAATTAATTCAAAGTAACATCGAATCTCTCCAGAAATGTATCTGTAAAATGATTTGCATCTGTACAATGTTATGACGCTAGACACGTGCAAGATGTTATTATAAATGATCCGACGGTTGCCTTTTAATTGCTCAGACTGAATTTGTGCATCAGGTGTGATGCCGGTGATTGACATTGATGCTAACACAAGTATTATGCAAATGAAACAACAGGTTTTACAGCTGGAGAAATATAATAAAGAAACATTTGCGTATATGTGTGAGCAGTGCTGAAGCGGTTACTCACTGAGTATTTTGTAGAATTATTATGACTTAAGGAGGCCATACACGGGCAGATAAAGCTGCTGATATCGGTCGTTTGGACCGATTTGACAGCTTATCTGCCTGTGTACGGGGGCTTCCGACGGGTCTTCAAGATCGATATCTGGCCAGCCGAACGTTCGAATTACCCCCGATATAGCCATGCCGTTAGTGGCATATCGGGGAAAGATCCGCTCGTTTGGCGATGTCGCCAAACGAGCGGATCTTTGAGTCTATGGCCACCTTTAGTCAGAGCTGAGATGTAGGAACCAGCTACAGGTAGATAGGTCTTGTCAAGATAAAGCTGACTTTATTTATGTATCTAACCCATAGTACACCAGTCATTCAGTGAGAGGAATAATGTTGCTTTGTGTGTCCTTAAAGCCTGATTCATCTGTATAAGGTCAAGCCCTTCTGACATTCATCCAGCTTGTTGTATTGTATTGTAATGTTATTTTGGTCTAAATTAAGCCCTAAGAGTTTAATGTTCAGCTGTACAGTAGAGTTACATGTGAACTACAATTCCTAGGGCTATTGTGCTTAAAATAAAAATAAGGGTGCCGGGAGGTTATTGCAGCAAACAAATAGAACAATGGTTATTAAAAAAATAAGGACCTTTCGTGGGGTAAATACTCACATATCCACAGAGGTGAGGTATTAGCAGATGAAAAATATATCAGGACAATATACAAGTTCAGCACCATATGGAAGCAGTTAGAGGAGTTTAAGGTGCACCTCTAGGATGGAATGCCCTGTTGTGGTCCTGATCCCATACAGTGGATGATCAGGGAGAATCAGCCTGATTCTCCACTAATTTATGTCTGGCAAATTTTTGGGACCTGTTACCCAGAATGCTTGGGACTTGGAAAAAAAGATCATTCCATAATTCAGATTTTAATGCCTTTAGTCTGCTTGAAAATCATTAAAACTGGGGATGCACCGAACTTACTATTTTGGATTCGACCAAACCCCCGAATCCTTTGCTAAAGATCCAGCCGAATACCGAACCGAATCCGAACCCTAATTTGCATATGCAAATTAGGGGTGGGAAGGGGAAACCATTTTTTACTTCCTTGTTTTCTGACAAAAAGTCACGCATTTTCCCTCCCCACCCTATACGCATATGCAAATTAGGATTCGGTTCAGCCAGGCAGAAGGATTCGGTCGAATCCGAATCCTGCTGAAAAAGGCCAAATCCTGGCCGAATCCCAAACCGAATCCTGGATTCTTTGCATCCCTACTTAAAACATTAAATAAACCCAATAGGCTGGTTTTGCTTCCAATAAGGATTAATTATATCTTAGTTGGGATCAAGTTCAAGCTACTGTTTTATCATTACAGAGAAAAAGGAAATCATTTTTTAAAAATTTGGATTATTTGGATAAAATGGAGTCTATGGGAAACGGCCTTTCCATAATTCGGAGCTTTCTGGATAAAGAGTTTCTAAATAATGGATCCCATGACTGTAGTTGTTTTCATGAAGGACTCTTCTTCCCCATGTGCAAATTAAACTTGCAATTACTAAGAGACCTTGCCTTTCTCCATAGACCAGCTTCAAATAAAGGCATAGGATACGTTATCCGGAAACCCATTATCCAGAAAGCTCCGAATCACGGAAAGGCCATTAACTCTATTATAGTGAAATAAGTCACATTTTTTAAAAATGATTTCCTTTTCTTGGTAATAATAAAACAGCAAAACCAGCCTATTGGGTTTATTTAATGTTTTAATGATTTTTTCCTAGACTTATGGTATGGAGATCAAAGACCCCTTATCCAGAAACCGCCAGGTCCTGAGCATGTTGGATAATAGGCCCCATGCCGGTAAATAAATCAGATTCACCCAAAAGCCTAAGGTCAACTAAAAACCTTTATACATGACTCTTTTTGTTGTCGTAACCTCTTTATGCTGCAGATCTGTTGAAGTGAGATTGGGAGAAGCAGTAAGCGGGACATGTGCCTATTAGTGTGTCACTATTGAGAGCCTGGGCTGTCCCTCTCGTGATTGTGCTTTGCAGGGACAAAATCAATGGCAAAGACATTTGCCCTTTTGTACAGTAAATTTCAAGCCCAATAAATCTTCATTTATCAACAAATCACAGGAAGAGTCTTCCATCTGTTTTTACAAGTGATTGTTACATTGATAGTTGTCAATTGTCGTGTTGTCACTGAGTGTGTGAATTTATATAAGTCACTGACCCGTGCCACACGAAAACAAATTCATTGTGAGGCTAGATAATTATTCTTTCTATCTAGTCACTCTCATATTTGTTTTCCAGTCTGCCAGTAAATCCGGGGGAGGTTGATATGCTGAGCTGACTGACAACTAGATTACAGCTTAATTGACAAAGTAGACAGACAGGGAGATGAACAGATAGATGGATAGATAGATTGATCTATAAAGCAGGACAGAACTGCTGCTTACAATGGGGATCAGATAGGATCTGTGCAGCCACTGGGACAGAATGTTCTGTTATACAGATAGCTAGAATCTCAGCTGCCATAAAGCAGGGCAGGACTGCTGCTTACAATGGGGATCAGAGAGGATCTGTGCAGCCACTGGGACAGAATGTTCTGTTATACAATAGAATCTCAGCCATAAAGCTGCTGCTTTTTACTCTGTGAATCTCAGGTTTGGAACTGGCATCTGACCTGAAATAAAAGTCTCGAAAAGCAGCTGAGAAGTTACTTAGGGGCCGATTCACTAAATTTCGAGTGAAGGATTCGAAGTAAAAAAACGTTGAATTTCGAAGTGTTTTTTGGGCTACTTCGACCATCGTATGGGCTACTTCGACCTTCGACTACGACTTCGATTTTGAATCGAAGGATTCGAACTAAAAATCGTTCGACTATTTGACCATTCGATAATCGAAGTACTGTGTCTTTAAAAAAGACTTCGACCCCCTAGTTCGCCATCTAAAACCTACCGAACTCAATGTTAGCCTATGGGGAAGGTCCCCATAGGCTTTTCTAAGTTTTTTTGATCAAAGGATATTCCTTCGATCGTTGGATTAAAATCCTTTGAATCGAACGATTCGATGGATTTAAACGTTCGATCGAAGGAATAATCCTTCGATCGTTCGATCGTACTATCTGCGCTAAATCCTTCGACTTCGATATTCGAAGTCGAAGGATTTTAATTCCCAGTCGAATATCGAGGGTTAATTAACCCTCGATATTCGACCCTTAGTGAATCGGCCCCTTAGCGTGTGGGTAAAAGACTTTATTTTTGTCCTCACTGTGTCAGGTTCATCAAACAGAGCATAGGAGCCGCCAACGCTTCCTTGTCTTCACAAAGCAGAATCAATCACTCTGGAGAACCAATATCATCAAACAAGTGATCATTTATTTGTAGCACTACATGTTTCGGATCTATCTGATCCTTCCTCAGGTGCCAGTGTTCAGATAGATCCGAAACATGTAGTGCTACCAAATAAATGATCACTTGTTTGATGATATTGGTTCTCCAGAGTGATTGATTCTGCTTTGTGAAGTTACTTAGAATACCGATACACCTTAAGCTAATATAAGGGGTGATCATCAACTTTAATTAAAGGAAATCAAGAAAAGCCACATTTTTTTGGGGGGGGGAGGGTTGGACACATTCATTAATTATTGAAAATTTTAATATTCTTAAAAAGAATTTCCTATTTAGCCTTAAATAGTGGAGATGAGTATCGGTAGCTTTTTATGGTTTGGGCTCTAAATTAATAACTCATTGTGGGGACAGCAGCGCTGAACCTTGGATAGTATATATGGCGATTACATCTTGGATTTATTATCCTGCCAACCTAAAGTCTCCCCACAACTCAGTGCCAGCTCTCTGCTGCCTATGGCCGATAACACTAAATGAAAATGACTGATCCACATTTTACATCCCCTCTTCTTTCTTTTTTTTTCCAGCCCATCGACGGGAGATGATTAAAGACGGCGAGGCAAGGCACATTAGGACTGCGCTCACGTATGTAACAATGCATAGATCCGCCAGTTCCCCCCCCTTTTTTTTTTATTCTGCTCTGTTCTAAGACTATAAATATTCATTCTAATGTAACTGAAAATTATTGAAGTGAGGAAGAAAAGGGAAACAGGGAAGCCATTTGCTTCAATTCATAAACAGCATCTGTTGGGAAGTTATTCATAGATTGCTCGGGGGGCCTGCTGAGCTGCAACGCCGTGGAAAAGAATGCCATCGCGAGTAAATTGGCCAAAAAGGCAATGGAGAGACGATTAAATGGCATTCACTGACAGGCAGGAGGAATCATCCGACAATGGGTTATTTTATGTCTTTTATCCCAGGGACACAGGAGCAGCCCGGAGCCACCGTTTCTCCCAACGAGAGGAGCAATTGGCTACATTTATTAATTATTAAGGTCTTACAAGTAGATAAGAGGAGAACATGGGCTGATTGCTCCGAGATGCCGTTGGGTTTAGATTGTCTGCTCTCCAGGCACATTGAACCCTCACCTGTGGGAAATCATAGGTCTGACCTTTGCTCGCTGTCAGATAAGCTCATCTTCTCCTGACAGAGAGGATACCGTTAAGCCTTCATGGACAAGTGAAATCCTATTTTCTTAGTTGACACCGGTTCTTTCTCTCCATCTCCCTTATTCAATGCTGAATCAACTCCCGCGTGTAGGACCAGCCTCAATCTTGCTGAATAATACGATTATTCAAAGGCATTCAACAGTAAGAACATGGGACGTAGTGACTGATGCCTCAAGTGCCTAATTCCTATTTGGACAATGTTAGTGAGTCCTATTTATCCTCCATTGATACATGTTAAAGGGGTGGCTCACCTTTAACTTTTAGTATGTTATAGAATGGCCAATTCTAAGCAACTATTCAGTTGATCTCCATTATATATTTTTGATACAGCTGGACCCACCGGGAGTTTTTCTGGTATCCCGGTGGGCCTGTCCAACACTTATTTACCCCATGTAAAAACAAATACCTGGGTTCCGTAGCCCCTTTCAGAAGATACTACAGAAGAAACCCCATCAGAAGTTGAAGGGACACAACATGAACCTCTTTAACTAAATCATAGAAATCTATCAGTTACTACCCATTATTTTGGACAAAAGGGGGTGATTTCTCTGTTTGGGGTGCATTGTAAATGACCCATCATCTTGTAAATGACCCATCAACTTTGCAGCAGAGCCATGTGTGTTAAGGAAATCTCATACAAACTGCCAACATTAAAGGGGCAATTCATTAACTTCGAGTGAAGGATTCGAAGTAAAAAAACTTTGAATTTCGAAGTGTTTTTTGGGCTACTTCGACCATCAAATGGGCTACTTCGACCTTCGACTTCGAATCGAAGGATTCAAACTAAAAATCGTTTGACTATTTGACCATTCAATAGTCGAAGTACTGTCTCTTTAAGAAAAAACTTCGACCCCCTAGTTCGCCACCTAAAAAGCTACCGAAGTCCATGTTAGCCTATGGGGAAGGTCCCCATAGGCTTTCCAAGTTTTTTCTGATCGAAGGATAATCCTTCGATCGGTGGATTAAAATTCTTTGAATCGTTCGATTCCAAAGATTTAATCGTTCAATCGAACGATTATTCCTTCGATCGTTCGATCAAACTATTTGCGCTAAAATCCTTCAACTTAATTCCCAGTCGAATATCGAGGGTTAATTAACCCTCGATATTCGACCCTTGGTGAATTTGCCCCTAACTGTCAGCTTTAGCATATTTTCATTTTCAAGAGAGGTGAATTTCCTTAGTAAGGAGATCCATCAATGAATATGTGAATGAATACATTATGAATGAATATAATATGCAAATTGGGTTTTGTTGCTGACACAGCACAGTTACTCATATATATTCTTGGGCTCATTACAGAACAGGCACAACAGCAACTTCGTTTATCACTGGGGTATGACTGTTAATCTGTAGCCCCTCTTGACAGTATGAAGAAGAGTTTTTCCATTGTTCATGACATGAGAATACCAAGATTGCAGCTGCTTCCAGAGATATTCAGTCACAGTCTGAGCATATTAATGTTTCCCCCTGGAGAATCCTCGAACTGGACACTTTCCACACATTATAATAAGGCAGAGTTGTTCATCTGGATAATCATACCAGTTATTCAGAGATTTTTCACCTAAGGTATCCATACTTGAAAATGTATAAGGAATACAGTCATACTCAAGTGAGAATTATGATATCAGATCAGTTGCTGGAAACGTTTTGATAATGGGGATGATGAACCGGATACTGACTATCTCTGATATCTCCATATCTTCATGGCCAGACTTCCTAACTCATGAGTGCAGATTCTTTAAGGTAGTCCAGACTGGGTTGTCCTATTGTTCTGGAAATGAGTGGATCAGATAGGGGCATGTGCCCCAGCGAAAAACCTTAATGGCCTCAATTAGTTCTTGGCCAATTGTATTTTCTACCCTTTCTGAAAAATAGCCTGAATGTGTTCCTATCAGATGTTGATCAAGAAACTAATTATTCTGAACCCTTATAAAGGCAATATGGCACTGAGTTGGCAACCAATGCCTGTCCATGTGGGGCCACTTGTAGTCTTAATGCTCCAGAGCACAGAATGAAGCATTAAGTGGTTTGAAGAAATAAACGCTCTCAAAGATAACTGGAACCTTGGGGATTTAGAGCTGTAGGGGTCTTAAAAACAAATTGTGGAGTGATTGGAATCATGTGATAATATTATGTTAGTATACTATACATAGCAACCTTGCTGTTGTATACAGTATGAAACCAGTGCAGCCACTTTTCCAGAAGACCTTGGTAGAGGGCAATGCAATTGCCTAATAATGAGGATATAACAAATACATTGTATCTGGAGCTTCCATCTACTGTACTGTCACACCTACAGTACAAGGTCTCTAGTTATACACCACAAGTTTCCATACTCTTTGGCTGTTCTTGCTGCCTTCTTCTGATCAGTCACACTCTTCTACCTACAAGAACTTTTCTATAGTCCAGGCTCTAAGCTTTCACCAGATATCACTTATCCACTCTTGGTGTTTAATTTGCCAAACTTTTATTATTGCTGTGTAGTTTATAGACATGCTTAGAGCTTATACAGAGAGTATCATGCGTGTAACAGTGTAGCTTACACCATGATGCTGTGTTATACTGTATGTCCCAGTGGTACCGTATATTTTGCAAACAACATTAGGGAAAGTTTGTTTTGGTTCTTCGATTGTTGGCTAAAACCAAGTTTTTGAAAATCTTTCTGATGCATTTGTGATGCTCGTTACACTAGATGAGCACTGTACTATCTGTAAGTCACAGTTTAAATGTAATAATCAACCATATCAAATAGGTCATGGTAAAAATGAATTGGTAAAGGTTCAATATAAATATTTAGCCAGGTAAATGAACAGCATGTTGACCAACATATATTATGCAGCATTCAGGTATTCGCTCAGTAAGTTACCTTCTAGTTAGCATCTGGATACTCAAATGAAGATCTATGAATGGCATCTGGGAAATGATTGTCTCTGTGTCTCAGTGCAACTATGGGAAATAGAAGAAATTATCATGGCTGTCCACCGTTGACCTTGTAAGAGATTTCTAAGGATTCTAAAGGAAAATGAGGGAGTCCTTTAGGTGAGAAGCTGTTAATGTCAGCAGGTACTGAGAAGGGAGCGGCTAATGAACAAGGAATGTGAAGGAGCAGCATAAGAATCAAGTACATGATGTGGTGGGATGGCGTGGTTGAAGAACCGTACAGAGGGAGGATTGGAACTGGACTGGAACAGTACTGTGGAGCAGAACCGAGCAGGGCTGAAAACTAGAAGTAGAACCAACCAGGGCTGAAAACTAAGATCAGAACCAGACAAGGCTGGAAACTAGCAGCAGAAGCAGACAGGGCTGTAAAATAGGAGCAGAACCAGACAGGACTAGAAACCAGGAGCAGAAGCAGACAAGGCTGGATACCAAGAGCAGAAGCAGACAGGACTGGAAACCAGGAGCAGAACCAGACAGGGCTGGAAACCACGAGCAGAACCAGACAGGACTGGAAACCAGGAGCAGAGCCAGACAGGGCTGGAAACCAGGAGCAGAACCAGACAGGACTTGAAACCAGGAGCAAAAACAGACAGGGCTGGAAACTAGAGGTAGGAGGGGCAAAAGCACAGTAGCAGGAGGTAAGGAATCGGCCATAGTGCTCCAACAGTTACTATGCCAATGTTCAGGCACAGGATATGAGGAGGATAGGGCTTATATTGGGCTGTCAACCCTGATTGGTTGACTGTAACCAACCAATAAGGTTGCTGGGTACATATAGGAAAGGCCAGGTGATATATAATAAGCACACTTACTAGCTGCTCATCTGGCCTAGAAGATAAGGTGCATAGCTAGAAACCCAACGGTTCCTTGCTCAAGTCCCAGCAGAGCATTACAGATCTAAAGCTTTCAGGTTTGTAGTTCAATAACAGTCAGTGGGCAGCAGGTTGGACAGTCCCAAGAAAGAGGCCAACATTACTTACACACTTATTTCTTTTTCATTTTACTGATTTCTAGAACTGCATCATCATCATCATCATAAATATCATTATATACCCTGCGCAGATGAGCATTCTGTCTGCGCTCCACCATATTTCCCAAGTGCCAGAACAGAGTGTAGCTGCATGTCCAGTGAACCTATTGCTCATTATGAAAAGTGCTTAGAAAAATTACAGAACAGGACAGAGCAATTGCAATTTCAGCGCCAGATGCACCTTCACCCAGCTTCTTTTCCTAAGAAATAGTAACAGCATGTGCGAAGGTCATGATTACAGCAATAATATTGTGCTTTAATCACCTTTGTTTCAATGACTAGAGATCATAAATTAAGAGTAGCCCGCGTGGATTGATTTTTTTGCCCATTAATTCATCAGTCAGTTTTACAAACTAGAATAAAAAAAAAGACCAAGAATGGAGTCAATGACGGACAGTTGGCAGCTATAATACACACGGCTACAGAATTATTCCGGTGCTTTTTATGCATGTCTGTAAAAAACTGTAAGATATTTATATTATTTATGTACAGTATCTATGTTAAGGATTTTCTTTTCCAGTCCCAGAATTCAGCAATATCAAGAGAAGAGAGGAGACTGCCAATGTGCACTCTCTCCTAAATTGGAAAGTCCTTTCACGCATTTTAAACAGTGAGTCTATTTCTCCCCCTTCAATTAGCATTATGAATGGAGGAGAAGCAAAACTGTCTCTTCCCGGCTTCCCAATTTACGCCGGCACTTGCGGAGATGTGGTGCACACAGCTGCAGGAATAACTTAGCCTCCTTACTGGGGAGGATTGTGAAAGCCAGCAGACTTCTCTCTCTGTTACTCTTATCAATTTATTAAGATGATTATGTTAAAATAACTGAGCGTAGAGGCATCTGTCCACCAGTGGAAACACATTTTTTATTTCAGAGCGGCTCATTGTCAGTCGTCGGTAGCTGCTTGGCTGCATACAGGCAGCATTATAGAGTTCTAACATCTTTGCTGAAGCAGTGACTGGACCTGCTGGAGTGCTGCATATTCAATGCTGTAGGACATGACGGTGCTGATTATATGGCTAAGGCCCCCAAAATCAAAAGGGGTCCATTGGGCAAAAATGTGCTTTGTATTGAGATAAAAAAATCCTTTTAGTGCCTGTTAGTCCCGCCAGCGCAACTGTGTTTTAAATTTTCGATTTTGACGTCTCTTGTTATGTATAATGGTCAGTCCTTTTCCCTATTTTTTGATATATTTACTTTGTACTTTATACTTTGTAGGAATGCACCGAATACAGGATTTGGTTCGGGATTCGGCCAGGATTCAGCCTTTTTCAGCAGGATTCGGATTCGGCCCAATCCTTCTGCCAGGCCGAACCGAATCTGAACCCTAATTTGCATATGCAAATTAGGGGTGGGGAGATAAATCACGTGACTTTTTATCAGAAAACAAGGAAGTAAAACATTTTTCCCCTTCCCATCCCTAATTTGCATATGCAAATTAGGGTTCGGATGCAGTTTGGTATCGAACTTTCACGATGGATTCGGGGGTTCGGCCGAATCCAAAATAGTGGATTCGGTGCATCCCTAATACTTTGTATTATGTATTTCATAATTAAGTTAACCTACAGTATGTATTATATTAGCCTTGGGGGTGTGTCTAATGAATCCTAGGATGTGAATGCTTTCTTTTGAGTGACACATTTAGTAGCACTGCCTACTTGCTCCCCATTGGCTATTTTTCTTTTAAATAGTGTGTATGAAATGTTCAATGTTCAGCCTATGACTCAGTGTCCCTGGTAGACACGAAATGCGTCAGGCCTTGGTTCTTAATTTTTGGAAATATAAAATGTAAGCGTTTTTAACCCTTAACCATCTGACTACTACTTCATAGGTCCAGGCATGTGCCAGCCTCTTTTAAAGTCTCTAAGTGTGTTGTAGTCTAACTATTTTCCTGGATTAAAGAAGGGTTATGGGGATAAAAGAAACCCCATCACTAGATAGGTTCCTAATATAGTGGGATGGAGACAAGAGGAACGTGTTGGAAGGGTTACTGCCTGCTCTGCTCTCATTTCCCTTATAGAAATAGAGATTATTAGCATTAGACAGATGCACATATATTCAGGCAGAATACTGGTGCAAGCGGCTCTCTAGGGGAGGGCGAATTTGACCCGTTTCGTCAAAAATTCGTCGCCAACGCCCGTTAAAGTTTTTTAAAAAAATTTGTTGCGCGATGCCATACAAGTCTATGGGCGTCATTTTTGCGGCGAAACAAGGCGAAAACATTCGCCCATCTCTAGGTCCAACATTCCTATAGTAGATTGTGTCAGACCCGCTGTGCTCTAACCTCAGGCCTGTGTATCTTCTGAATTGCAGACAAAAAAAAAAAACTTGCTATCACTGAAATATGAAAGGACAGATTTTCCTGTTTTGCTTAAACACTTGATCTGAAAGTAATTTCCAGAAAACACTGATGATTTATCAAGCGCAGAATAAGAAGCGAGTTGGCAGGCAGCGTTGCGTGCACATTTCATATATCAGACTATTTCAGACTGTGGTTTGATTGTGTTTTTATGCGGCACTTAATGAAGCCATGACTTGCATGGTTGCTTTTCGGCGCATTGTAATGACCATGTGACGTGGTTATGTTCCCATTCATGTCGAGAGAAAAAAACCCTGTGTGCAATTTATGAAACTATGGGGGTTATTTTACAGCCTTGTGCTTTGTGTGGTGTAGGGAATTGTTCTTAGTTCAACTAACGTCAGATACACGTATGGAATCCATTATCAGAGTACCCGGAGAATACTCCGAATTACTGGAAGGCTCCCTTAAACTCCTTTTTATCCAAATATTTCATATATTTTTTTTTAAATTTTTTAAAATGATTTCCTTTTTCTCTATAATAAGGAAACAGTACTTTGTACTTGATTCAATATGAGATAGAATTAATCCTTATTTGAGGCAAACCAGCCTTTTGGGTTTATTTAGGGGCCTTTTTATGAAGCCTCGATTTTTCTAGTTTTTAAGGGGAAAACACAAATTTTTAAATATTTATTATACCGAGGGTTGCCACCTTTTGGCGAGTGACAGACAGGACGGGGAGCGGTTCACGGGATAGGGCCCGATGAAGTCAGGGCGTGTCCAATGATGTCGGAAGCATGTCCAATTACATAGGGGTGGGTCTGATGCCGATTGTCTGATCACTGTGCCATTCACTTTAAATCCCTGTCCAGATTTCCTAATTTGAAATTCCGGACAGGAAGTTTTCACCCGGACAGTCCTCCTGAAAACCGGGCTGTCTGGCTGAAAACCGGACAGGTGGCAACCCTAATTGTATCCCAAAGCTGATAAAAATACAAATCTGAAAATACTCCAGCTGAAACCTGTCAAGGTCATGCAGAAGTCAATGGCAGATGTCCCTTTTACAATTTGAAGATGTTTCTTGACATTGTGATCTGCATTGGTTTTGTACGATAATCTGACAAAGATGGGGTTTTTTAGGTGACAACCTAAGATTGGGGCATCAAATTTTAAGAATTTGTACATTTCGAATTGTCGCAAGTTGAATTGACCAGTTTTAGGATAAGGTTAAAGGTGCAAGCCAGTGGCGAGATACAAAAAGGGAGTTCATTTTCCAAGGGGGGCCCTTGAGGTCAAAGCCCCGGTGGTCCACAGAACCCATATCTGACGCAGGTTCTTGCAGGTAGTCCTTAGTTAAAATTATACTCAGGAACCCAAGTGCTACCCACTGAGCACCTGTGCCACAATAATTTAGACGTGACTAACATCAGAGCCTTCATCCACAAATGCCACCCATCGGTTAACAACATCTACACTCAAGTAGAAGTCTATAGAACTTATGAATAGTGCCAGACCTCCATCAAGTCAGTATATCAAATACTAGGATTGGCTGAGAGAATAAAGGATCCAAATATAAAAACCAGGAAAAAAATGCTGAATGATACGCTAAAAAACTGTCTTTCTGACAATTACTAGCAAAAAAATATCTGAAGACCTGTAAAAGTTGCTAAAAAAAAAAAGGTCCAATAGGATCAGCGCAGCTCCCATTGATCTATGGGACCTCAACTGATTTTTACTTGGCAAAGTTGTACATTAGGGTTTTTTGTGATCTTTACACTAAATGGATGTCGAATTTTGAGATTTTTAGAGAAATTTTTGAAAACCAAAACTTTTTATAGAAATAATGATTGTGAAAAAGTTAGTAAATAGACCCTCTTAAAATTTAGTCAAAAGGTTTTAACCACACAATTTTTATGGTGAACACCACCCCATCTTTTGTCTACTTCTTGAGTAGTTAAGGTAGATTGGTACAGTAGGTCTGACTTTGGTTACTTGACAGCGCTATATGAATAAATGATGATGATGATGATGGTTACCTTCCCACTCCAGGCGCCAGTATAGTACAGTTCAACTACTGAATTCAGACCTAGCCCTCTAAAAACTTTTGGAGCTTTAATTTTCTGTTTGTAGTGGTTTATGTTAATAGTTTTAGCCAATACCAGGCTTTTGGTTCAATAACTCACTTCAATGGTCAAAGTTTCAGGGGCCCTAGCAGTCTGTGCCCTTTATATGTACTTCTTTGACAGTCCCTAAGACCTAGGGTTGATAATTCTGACTTCTGACTAAGCCAAAAGCCTGGTATTTACATTCTAAACCTGTATAAAACTGCTAATATCTCAGATATTAGGCTTAAAACTTAACTTAAGAATCACTCTGAGTTTACATCAATTAATGTATTGGGTTCAGACCCCCTTAAGAGCATTTTGCTGGTTATTAATCTGATAAATGGCAGGTGATTCCCGATAAAGTTACATTTAGAATTTGTTTACAAAAAAGTTTAAGACATTAATCACAGTCCAGTTAGTCAGATCCGGGTGGCAAAGCAACTTTCTTTGCTTTGAAATGACAGTTTCTGTAACAAAATCCTATCACAGCTCAGTGAGATACTCATGATTATGCAAAAATAAATCTCCTAAGAACATTATGGCCTAGATTTAAGAGCAGATGATTAATGAAGTACACAACCAATATGTATATTCTCAAAAGTAATTTTGATTTGAAAAGTTCTGTTAGTACGGACTTTAATTTCAATCTGTCTCTATGGCAGTTTTAAGTGGGTGGACAACAAAAAAGAAAAATCATATACAATTATGGGACCCGTTATCCAGAATGCTCGGAACCCGGGGTTTTCATCTATAAATCATGTAAACATTAAATAAACCCAATAGGCTGGTTTTGCTTCCAATCAGGATTAATTATATCTTAGTTGGGAGCAAGTACAAGCTACGGTTTTATTATTATTACAGAGGAAAAGGAAATCATTTTTAAAAATTTGGATTATTTGGAATCTATGGGTATATAAATATATCAAACTCCTGGGCAGAGAAGGTCCATAAAAATGCTTTTCAGTTCATCTCTTGCCTATGGGCCTCCAGGTGGACAGCTTTTAGCTTTTGTCAATATTGTACTCTCAAGCTCTTCATTAGGGTGGTCATTTTAAAGGACTCTAAATAATCAATTGTGAATAATTTCCATCGCTTGGAATCAAATTGATGCTTACATCTAATTCAATAAGTGCATGCAAACCTGGTAGCTCCAGAGTTCCTCTGCATCACTAGCCTTACTGGCTGTCAGGAACTCCCTGGATGAGAACCTGGGACCAGGTTTTTGCTGGCTGTTGCAGACAAGTGTAAATGGGGGCAGACAGAAAAAAACAAGTCCTTGAGACAGACCTAAGTTCAAGGGCAGGCGGCAGACAAAGATAATCCAATAACAGGATGAACGGTGGAACAGGCAGAAAACTTGCAGAGTCAGGTAACAGGCCTAGGTCAAACCAGGGAGACAAAACCAGAGGGACAGGGTAGTAAAAGTACAGGAACAGGATCTAAGCAACAGGATCAGGAACAATGTCTCAGGAGCAGGAACAAGATCAGGAACAAGATCTTAGGAGCAAAAATAAGATCACAAGAACATTAGGCTTGGACTAGGCAGATTGGCCAATGATCCAGCTGGGGCTACTGAAAGTCTTAAATAGCCCCTAAATGGGCTTCTTATATATACTACTAGGTTGTGGGCCCAGGAATACAGACAGAGGTCTCCTCTGAGTGAGACTCAGGAGGCAGCGCAGTCTGGACTTGGTGGTTTATATCAATGTCTCGTTATATATATAATCCACCATGCCCAGACTGCACTGCCTCCTGAGGCTCACTCAGAGAAGAAACAGCTAGCAAACACTACTAGCAGACACTGATACTTGCATATAATTAGAAACAGGAGGCAGGACAGACAAACTGACCCGAGCTCAACTACTGTATGCATACCTCCCAACTGTCCCGTTTTTCACGAGATAGTCGCGATTTTGGGAGGTATGTGCATGTTGAAGTGCAAAGAGCGTGTTTGGAGGCAAGGACCTTTAATAAATGGTGTCAATGAATACAAAAGCATTTTCCCCACGACTGCAAGTGAAGTTGCAGTCATAAATTTTGGCTTTAAATAATATAGGAGATGCCTAATTTGACTTAAAATGATATTTCTATTCTTTTACAGCCAGAAAAAATGGCTAAGGCCTCCTCTGTCAGTGCGAGGTGACTACGTAGATTTTAATTGCAACAAGCATTTTTGAATATTTCCTTAAGAAAAAACAGCAGAATGCTCAATATCTGGTTTATGCATCTCCAGCGATGGCCTCCTTTTAATCTAGGGGGCGTCAAATTGTAATTCCTTCCCTTCAGAATGCCAATTATTTCTCCATGGGTCAATATTTTAAACTCAGAGCTGAAGATCTTGTGACCCTACATTAAGTTTAACAAGAGTTCGGGCATCTGCAGACGCCCCATTCTAGATACAACTGTGTATAAAAAAAGATCATGGATCACCTTGTCTGCCCTCTAAATTCCCCTGCGTGCTAATTATGGGACACGTTCCTGTAGGTTTTTATAAATTAATAGCAATGGGTCGGTCTGTGCCAATTAATATTTGTCAATGTGGTGTCTTCAAGAACAATTACACGGGTGCAGTTTGTTGGAAACAATGTTGTTCTTGCGGTAAAATGACTTTAAATTAAACATGAAATAACCGTATTGAAGACAAATTAACTAATTAAGGATTTAAGATGCTCTGAAACACTCAGCATCATCAAAGACATATTTCTATAGGTGTGAAATATATGCAGTTCACACAATTGCGCTAGAATGGATAAAACCGCCATATGTTCTAGCCTAAAGTGATCATTCCAAATGTACTTGTTTTGAGCTGACTTCAGTTTGTGAGGTGTTTTCAATTGCCGCACTTTAAAAACCCTAAAATATATCTTGTTGACCGCCCACAGCATCATGTACAAAGAGATTTCCTCAAATGCACTCACATGAACATGAAATGAGAATTCATTTAAGCCTGATGAGTTTTGGGCTGAAATAATAAAAAGAAATGAATTCTGGATTTAAGCGACAGTTACCTAGGACATGCCTGGACAAAAATGGAGTATTACTTGCCAGATAATAAAAAATAAATAAATATATAAATGTAGAGTATGTGTAGTGTCAAGCAGGTAAGGGTTACATGAGTCTGTGTCAAGTGTCCAAAAGGGATATATATATATATATATATATATATATATATATGTGTGTCTATCACCAGGTTTTCTCAATGCAGTAAGTTTAGAAGGTCATTATCTTGTTTCTGTCCTCTGTTGTAGGGAGGGAGTGTCCACATACCATTCCAGCCTCATCATGGTCCAATCCAGAACCTGCTTCCAACTGTTATTCCAGTAATCCCCAACCAGTGGCTCATGAGCAACATGTTACTCACCAACCCCTTGGATGTTGCTCTCCATGGCCTCAAAGCAGGTGCTTATTTCTGAATTTCAGGCTTGGAGGCAAGTTTTGGTTGTCCAAAAACCAGGTGTACTGCCAGAGCCGGGCCAAGGTAGTTTGGCACCCTAGGCAAGGACTTCAATCAGCGCCCCCCCTCATTCTGTAGGACCATTTACCACCTAATCAGCCAGCAGCACTCAAAATATGAATATATATATATTCAATAATGATCTCTTGGCTGCCCATGAGGTATAGTGAGTGATGGTGTATTCAGTAAATCATTAGAAGGTGATGGATATATTGAACGTTCTTCTAAACACTTTAATAATCCCTTGGATGCCTACACAGTGGAGAGGGTGTAGGTTTTCTCAGTAGACTTGCATTGTGCAGGTGAATGTCCAAGTCAGAACAGGAGGATTTGAACAGATGGTATCTTGGCTCTACCAGAGAAGATAAATGAACTGTTCTCTGCACATTATGCACATAACAGCCATTGGCTACAAGACCCCTTTCTTCATTAAACTGCAGAATATACACAATATAGTATGTGAATAGTGATGGGACCAGGCCCGAATCTGTGGTAAATTCGCTAAACCATGGAGCGAATTCACCAGCAGAAAATCTGTTACAGGTCAAAAAAATTGGCACAATAGTCGAATAATAATTGATGCGTGTCAAAATTATTCGGAATCTCATTGATTTTTATGCATTAATGCAAATTTGGCGCACATCAAAATAATTTTGACGTTTTTTGGCGAAACGGGACAAATTCACCCATCACTATGTCTTAATATTTAATATTTTTCAGATACCCTTTTATTTCAGGGTTTTTTTTTCTCTTATAGTGGAGAATAACCCAGCTGTGATGGGGAAATCCTTCATGTCCTGCATGTCCTGCAGGTAAAATATAAGATGTTGCAGCTCCAATTGTCTCTGACTGACTGTCTTCTCGTTGTTGTGACACAGTATATTTAACATGTGGGGTTCAGTTTACATCACATTCAGGGAGTTGACACATCTGTCTAAGTCATTTAGGGGGTTATTTACTAAACCTTGAATTTATCTGGTCGGGCCTTTTTGGGGCAAAATCTCAGATTTTTCATGGAAAAAAACCTTGAATTTATTATATTCCAATGCTGCAAAAAGCCAGAATCCAAAAATCTGCCATCTCAGACCTGTCAAGTCAATTTGAAGTTTTTGTGGTCTGCATTGGGTTTAGCCCGAAAATCTGAGGAATTCGTCAAAAACTCAAAAAAAATTGATCGATTCTGGAGAAAAGCCCAGAAAATTAGACCGATTCAGGGTTTCGCTTAATTTTATTTAGTTTTTCTGCAATCCGATTCATTTGGGTTATTTTATTCATAAATAAGGTAAAACATGGGAGTTTGGTTGTGTTTTTTTTAATAACATATGAGATAAATTTCGATTTTAATTAAATAGACAGATTCTCTAGATGGATCACCACTGGTCTAAAATTCTGAAACACATTTGGCAGCTCAGCTGTTCTCTAAAAAGGATGTTTTTCGTAATGAAGAGGACTTGATCTGATCTTACTGGCACAACTTGCTAGAAGCCGTGGGGACCTTCGCCATAGGCTTTCCTAAGTTTTTTTGATCGAAGGATATTCCTTCGATCGTTGGATTAAAATCCTTTGAATCATTCGATTCAAAGGATTTTATCATTCGATCGAAAGAATAATCCTTTGATCGTACAATCGCAGAATTTGCGCTAAATCCTTCGACTTCGATATTCGAAGTCGAAGGATTTCAATTCCTAGTCAAATATCGAGGGTTAATTAACCCTCGATATTCGACCCTTAATGAATCAGCCCCTTAGAATATCTTAGTTACAGCATGCTGCATGTGCATTGTTATCAGGGGAGACTGAATAATTTATCGTTTAATGAAGTTCCAGGACTGAGATATTAAATATCTCTTCCCATCATCTGGATCCTATTATATTACAGTGTACAAAATGAAAAATGGCCACTAAGCAGTATGATATAATAGAGTAAGATTGTACAGCTCGCTGGTCAAAGGAATGACTAAAAGTGAGCAAAACATTACTGGGAAGGCAGATGCCTAAGCTTACAGAACTTCCCACCCATAGTGGGGTTTATTTATGAAAGGGCGAACAGACAATTTGGCACAAATCATTAAAACACACTTTCTTTTACATAGGACTTTACCTTTCTCTTCTGTTGAACCGTGGTCAATTTTAAATTTTTTGATAGATATGACCCAATATATCTCTGCTTAGGTGCTGTCTGACTGATGTTTGTGACCGACTACACTTTCACCCCTTATATATACCCTAACCCTCCCCCTCTTTCTATGCCTAACTCTATCTGACTTTTGGCCAAAGTTACATTACCTTTTTTCTAGACTAAGGGGCATATTTAATAACATTTTCTTTTTTTCATGAACCAAAGTTTTTCTCTAAAAGTTCTAGACTTATTAAGAGGCCCATTTATCAGCAGTCATTTTCGTGGTTTTAGGGGCCGATTCACAAAGGGTCAAATATCGAGGGTTAATTAACCCTCGTTATTCGACTGGGAATTAAAATCCTTCGACTTCGAATATCGAAGTCGAAGGATTTTAGCGCAAATAGTGCAATCTAATGATCGAAGGAATAATCCTTCGATCAAACGATTAAATCCTTCGAATCGAATGATTCGAAGGATTTTAATCCAACGATCGAAGGATTATTCTTCGACCAAAAAAACTTTGGACCTTCCCCATAGGCTAACATTGACTTCGGTAGCTTTTAGATGGCGAACTAGGGGGTCGAAGTTTTTTCTTAAAGAGACAGTACTTCGACTATCGTATGGTCGATTAGTCGAATGATTTTTTGTTCGAATAGTTCAATTCGAAGTCGTAGTCTAAGGTCGAAGTAGCCCATTCGATGGTCGAAGTAGCCCAAAAAACACTTCGAAAGTTTTTTTTTATTCGAATCCTTCACTCGAAGTTAGTGAATCGGCCCCTAAGTGTCACAAACTCTTACGGGGTTATCTATCAAAGTCCGAATTTATCTCAATATTTACTGAAAAAAACTCCGACCAAATCTGCACTGGTTTTTGGGGCTTATTTATTAATACACTTTCCCGAAAATTTTGTTTACTGGAAAAAAATCTGAAAAAATGGCATAAAATGGCATATAAGTTATTAAAAGATCTGAATACAGAAAGTATGAAATAAAAAAACACTGAACAATACAAAAATAAACAATAATTATATATATATATATACTGTATATATATATATACCCTCTAAAAATTTTAGTTTTCTCAATAACTAGTGATAAAAAAATCCTGAAAACCTCTAAAAGTCTGAATGGCTAAAACAAATGTCCAATAGGATCAGCGCAGCTCCCATTGGGGGTTATTTATCAACACTGGGCAAATTTGCCCGTGGCCACTTACCCATGGCAACCAAATTGTTGCATTCATTGTTCTACCTGCAGCTGCCTGAAAAAAACCAAGCACTGCTATTGGTTACTGCCCAGCGGCAAATTTGCCCAGTGAATGAGCCCCATTGACTTCTATGGGAGTGCAACTGCTTTTAATTGGAGAAACTTTGTGTTAGAGCTTTTCTTGATTTTTACAATTAATAAATCTCAAATTTTTGAGTTTTAGAGGAATAAAAAATAAATTTTTGAGAAAAAATATGATCTGAATGTTAGTAAATCGACCACTTAGAGGTTTTCAGATTTTTTTGTTTGTAATTGCCTGGGCTTTTTCCATATTGTTCAGCAGTTTTTTCTGTACTTTTTAACATTTGGATCTTTTAATAACTTTCATGCCATTCATGGCTTTAGAGAAATACAGTTTAATCCTGGTTTCAAAATGCTCTAATACCACTAAAATTTTACCTTTTGTAAATGGGCTTCCAAGACATGAATCCCCCTTTTATTTGAATTAGAAAACTGGTCCAGAACAGCCAGTGATGATTTAGTAGCAAAAGGAAAATGATAGCGAATAAATCTGGCTGTAAATAGCTCACTCATTAATGAAGCAAACGTAATAGCTGACTAATAGGCTTACAAAAGTTCAGTTTAACTGGCTGTGTTTTTTCAAATTCAGATTAGAATATTATTATTGATTAGGATATCACTGAGTGCCATACACACAGTCATTTTCTGTTTGTTTGCTCCTCATTCCCATGTCCCAGATTAGCCACCAAGGCTCAATCCTTTGTAACTGTGAGACTGACTGCAGCAAAAACATCAGTGGTTTAAAAAAGTCAAATATCAGCATACTGTAGGTATATTATTGACTGTATTATATAAGAAGCTCTATATTTAAGTTATACACTTGCAAATATGAATGTAAATTCAGGTATAGGATCCATTATCCTAAAACCCATTATGCTGAAAGCTCAGAATTACGGAAAAGCCATCTCCCATAGGCTCCATTTCATCCAAATAATCCAAATTCTTTTTGAAAAGTAAACATAATTTCAAGCAACTTTGCAATAAACATCAATTAAAACATATGCAGACTTTTCATGATTTTTTTTAATGGTTTAGAACAGTTCCCTAAGCCTAGCCCCCCGCTTTCCTGCTGATCTGTCTGACTACTTTGCTGAGCTGGCTGACTACTGTTACTTTGTATCAACAGCCATCTGTCCTCAGCCTGCATCCTCCAACCCCCACAATTCCCTGCACACGTGATTTCAATAAGGAAAGTGCAATGCATTGTGGGTTATGTAGTTCCTGCATGCTGTCTGTAAGCCGTGGAGAAGTTGTTACAATTACAGTGCTTAGTTCCTCCTTCCCTGCCAATATTTCAAATGATGCAGAAAGAGAAGAACTGTTAAACAGCTGGATTTAAGCATAGAAAATGGCATTTATTCATACTTTTTGAAGAAAAAAGTGATGGGTATATTAGGGGTTTCTGTGTTATGTTGGCCTCTTTATCAAATTTTGGTTTGGAAACCAGAGTTCCCCTTTAATGTGTACATAATTTTCTAGTAGACTTAAGACATGAAGATCCAAATTATGTAAAGATCCATTATCTGGAAAACCCTATTCTGGATAACAGGTCCCATACCTGTACTCTTGCAAGTATAAAATACAAAAAGAACCACACAGTAAAATGGCCTTCAAGCCGTCCAGGTATGGCACAAAGTGGTTGGTCACCCAGTGGGACAGAAACACAACAGCATTAAGGACATTCAATGCGTTTTAATACCCTCTCTTTAAATATCTGGCCGATCCTCATAAAGAAATCAATCAGGCAGGCTATTGTTTTGGACCAATAAAAAGATTCATACTATGGAATGGTCAAGTCATCAGCTTATGTCCCCCCTTGTTGGTCAACTTTAGTATGAGGTTTAAGAGAACTTCTCTTTCTAGGTTATTTTTCTCAAGGCTTGTGTTTATTGGAGATATCTTACTCAACCTATAACCCCACATAACGAGTATGGTGTAGTTTTTGGGAAACCACATCATAGTGGGAATAAACATAGCCTGGGATAAGGGTGCTGCAGGCTATACAGGTATAACATGAAAGTCAAATCAAAGAGCGGGTGTAAAACTCCTGACAAATCAACACTATCCTGTTTCTAAGTTTATCAAGACATCGGCTTTAATTCCCTGAAGAATTTCCTCCATTGAGAAGCTGTGCCATTCAACTGAAGCAATGTGACCTTGGAAGAGCCATCATGTTGACTGCAAACAGACTTAGATGAATGAGCTGTTGACCAAACAAAGGGCAGATGGAATCTGACATACATGAATGGAAGGTTATGGATTTGGAAAGAAGAAATGAAAATGCCAAATTGAAGTGCATTGGTTTTGGTGGGGAATGAATTTAGAATTTGTGTTGACAATAGATGTCATAATAGATTTTAATAAACAGAGCCTATCTATAGCAGCGAGGTTGTTTTAGGTGTTATGTATAAGAGGGGAATGGATACAAATAAAATATACACTTATTCACTAAATCTCCAGCAAGCATCAGTTTATAAAATGGAAAATATTGGACTAGAGAACATATTTAAAGGGAAGGAGAATAAATAGAAGTCACAGGTTTGCTAAACTGGGTCATGAAGGACATGTAAACCCCCCTATGCAAAGTCCAATAACTGCAGCACACTGTTAATTGTAGTTCACTTTCAACTTTGTGATTTTATTAGCTCACGTGCAGGTGTGCTGCAGTTATTGGACTTTGCATTGGATTCTCCTGACCCGTGGCAGGTGGGGTTAATTACTGCTGAGCACCTGGCCCACAAGGATTTTGCACTAGGTGAGCACTCTAATATTGTGTGGGATGTAAACCCCCCCTACACATTTTTTTATCAGTGGACAGCCTCTTTGAAACCTTTAGATACCTACCACTCTGCTTGTTAAAAGGTTAACAGTAAGGTTGCAGCATCCCCTTAATCACTTAGAAATCCTTCTACTCCTCTAACCCCACTCTGCCCCCTCCGTCAGAAATTTACTTTGGCAGTTGGCTTATGAGCATGCTCAGTTCTTCTCAGCTCAGATGACTAAACACACCCTCCAGTCTAACAGCCAATCAAGAGATGGCATTGTTGGTTACTATAGAAACTCTAGCTGTCTGATCCTATTTCTTTCTCCTAACCACCCCTCCTGAGCTCAGCTTAACCATTACACTGCTCAACCCCAGCAGAACTTTTTATCAAAGTATGCTGTGCCTGTGTAAACCTGCATGAACTTTACTGCATTCGTGTCCTGTTTACAGATGTCAATATTACTGATGATGTGTCAGAGGGAAAATGGCCACCGAGTGAAAGCTGCTGTTTGATTTAGGAAAATGTGATGGCGCTGGCAAATGGAAGGGGTATATGCAGTACAAATGATGTGGCTTGGGTGGGGAAGATATGCCCAAATGATATACATGGAGAGAAAATGTAGGCTTTACATGTCCTTTAAAGGGAATGGGGTAAGGGCTTTGCGGGAGCCATTTTTAATGTACATTGAGATTTGGTTCTTGCCTTGGCTGCTGGAGGGTGCAAAATATAAAGGGTTACAGATTGGGCAACACTTATGTAAGGATTATATTTCCCATAGCACAAATTGGCACAAAATCACACACATAAGTACTCATGTAGGGGGCACTTCTGTCCAGGATCTGCCTGTGCTCTACACCTTGTGCTACATAAAAGATCCGACGCAGGTGCAAAGGAGCCCTGTGTCATTGCCCAATATCATTCCATAATTTGCACATTCATCATCATGAATACAGCAGTCAAATGCAGGAGCGGCCACATGTCTCTGTGCTGTGAAATGTGGAAAGGTGGAAGTCAGGGTGCAAACTGCAAAAAAAATGGTGCACTACTTTCCAGAAAACACAACATTTTAAATTTCCAGTAGATATTACTGGGCAAAGCTGTCAACTCCCGCAATTTTTTCAGAAGTTACCAGTTTTTCAGCTCTGTCCCTCTGTCTCCTGTCACTCCATCGATTTGCAGGCAAAAATCCAGTGTGCAGTTTTCGGAGGCTTCAGGAGGGGTTCTGCACATGACGTGAGACATACAGTAACTTCTGCTGACGTCACAGCCCGGAAAAATGTACTCCGACGGGCACCACATATCTCCTGGGAAGCCTTAAAGAAAAGTTGACAGCTCTGACTGAGTACTGAGTACAGATTCATTACAGGTGGGCCACTGTTGGGTTTCCTCAAACACTACCATGTATGCAAGGCTCTTTAAAGGGCACCAATCATGACCAAAATCATTTACTAAGTAAATACACTATGTGAAAGTTCAAGAAATCTAAACAGTTAGAATTGTTTGTATAATGTAAATGATCAGCTCACTATTCCTTCTGCAAGATCTCCCCTATCTCCACTGCAGTTCTAGCTGAGGCAGCCATCTTGGATTTCACTGGCTCCTCCTACCTATATCTTCCCAGCCAACTGTAGCTCTGAAATCTCGCACATGCTCAGTTCAAATTCCTTCTTTGCTTAGCAACCCTTCTAAGCTATTTTCAAATCAGCCAAACCTGTGTGTTAGCTGCTGTACAGTAGTGCTGCCCCCTGCTGGAAGTTAGCAGGTAGCAGCACTTCTAGTGGATACTTCTAGTGGAGGAGTTTACTTAAACAAGGCATTCTGGGTAGAATACTCAAAGTAGTGTCACAATCTGAGCATGCTCCTGAAATTTGCACGTTAGAGTCTCTGTTAGAGTCTCAATATGGCCTCCCTCAGTGAAAGAACCCATTTCACAAAGTAAGGGATTTTTTTAAAACCTGCAGTTTTTTCAAAAAACTATATATGTAGTTTGATTAAACGTGTTTAGCTTGTACTGGTCAGATTGTTAATATGTGTTTGATTTTGGCTGTGATAAGTGCCCTTTAAGAACCCGTTATCCAGAAAGCTTCAAAACTGCCTTAATGCTGTCTCCCATAGACTCCATTTTATTTGAATAACCCAAATTTTTTTAAAATAAATTTCCTTTTTCTGTGTAATAATAAAACAGTAGCTTGTACTTGATCCCAACTAAGATATAATTAATCCTTATTGGAGGCAAAACCAGCCTATTGGGTTTATTTAATGTTTACAGGATTTTCTAGTAGACTTAAAATATGAAGATCAAAATCACAGAAAGATCTGTTATCCCATTATATAGAAAGCTCCGAATTATGGAAAGGCCATTTCCCGTAGACTCCATTTTATCCAAATAATTCCCATTTTTAAAAATGATTTCCTTTTTCAGTGTAATAATAAAACAGTAGCTTGTACTTGATCCCAACTAAGATATAATTAATCCTTATTGGAGGTAAACCCAAACTTTTGGGTGTATTTAGGGGGCCCATTTACTTAGCTCGAGTGAAGGAATAGAATAAAAAAAATGTTTTTTTTGGCTACTTCGACCATCGAATGGGCTACTTCGACCTTTGACTTCGACTTCGAATCAAACGATTCGAACTAAAAATCGTTTGACTTTTCGATAGTCGAAGTACTGTCTCTTTAAAAAAAAACTTCGACCCCCTAGTTCGCCACCTAAAACCTACCGAAGTCAATGTTAGCCTATGGGGAAGGTCCCCATAGGCTTTGCTATATTTTTTAGGTCGAAGAAAAATCGTTCGATCGATGGATTAAAATCCTTCGAAACGAACGATTTGAAGGATTTAATCATTCGATCGAACGAATTGCGGTAAATCCTTCGACTTCGATATTCGAAGTTGATGGATTTCAATTCGGCAGTCGAATATCGTTCGACCATAAGTGAATTAGCCCCTTGTTTACATGATTTTCTAGTAGACTTAGGGAGTTATTTGTCAAAGTCTGAATGGTAAAAACTCGAATAACTTTAGTTTTTTTCCAGTAGAAAACTCAAATTGTTTGTGGAACAAAAATTTTATTTTTCGATATTTAATATAAACACAAAAAGCTGCAAAAAAAAGCCTAAATCCGAAAATCCACCATCGCAGACCTGTTGAAGTCACGTATAAGTTAATTGGAGAGGCACCTATCTCAAATCGAAGTTATTAGGATCTTAGGGGGTTTTTGCCAGAAAATTCGACTTTTTGGGGGTTTTCTGTGAAAAACTTGAAAAAATCAAGCAATTTGGGGTAAAAAGCCAAAAATTTTAGATATTATGGAAAAAAAACTACAAAAATTTGTTTGATTCGGGTTTTCCCTCAATATTATCGAGTTTTTCTGAGATTAAATCGAGTTTTTTAATTAATAAATGATCTGAAATCAGGCATGGGAGTTTGGTCATGATTTTTTTTAATAAAATATGAGATAAATTCAGTTTTTAGTAAATAACCCCCTGAAGGTATGATGATCCAAATTACAGAAAGTTTTATTATCCAGAAAACCCCATAGTCAGAGTCCAGTGTATGGCCAACTTTATTCACATATCAAACAACATGCACATTTAATTGAATGTATTAAAGTAGTTGAAAAAAATCCTATAATCCCTGTCAGTCATGTAGGGAGCAATTTATTATTCAGCAGCATCCACTTGAATCTCCTCTCACCTCGTCATCCGATGTTTCTCAGAATGAATTATCTTTAAACTAACAGGCGTCTTTTCTAGAGCGTGGAACCTGCCCAAATAACACCGAGCCCAACTGTGACAGTGACAGGTTCTGGCAACGACCCAAGGACAAGGAGAAGTAGAAATATTGCTGTATGTTACCTGTTCTCTTATTCTGCAGTCATTTCTCTGCATCTCTTATTCCCTCAGGGATTCCATTTGCAACCAATACAAATATTTAATGGCCGTATTTTACTAGCATCCCTGGCAAGTGAACAAGATACCTCTGAATAATTGCCTCTATTTTAATGAACGCACATGTTGTAGTGCTGGGGTGTTTTGGTTATTTTGTACGATTTGGCTGATTTACTGACATTCGAATTTCAATTTTTTTCATGAATCATATTTTTATTTTTTTTAATTTCACTAAAAATCTAAAAAATTAAGATTTATTAAGGGGCTGATTTTCTAAAACTCGTAAGCTGGCCATAGACGCAAAGATCTGATCGTACGAATCGAGGATTCGTACGATTTTTGAACCGTGTGTGGAGAGTCCCGGCATTTTTCGTCCGGTGGAGATCGGTCGTTTGGTCGATCGGACAGGTTAGAAAATTTCTGTCGGCTGCCGATAATATCTCTGCGTGTATTGCCGATCGTTAGTGATGGGCGAATTTGCGCCGTTTCTCTTTGCCGAAAAATTAGCGAAATTCGCGAAACGGCGAAAAATTCGCGAAACGGCGCCGGCGCCCGTTTTTTACGCCGGCGCCCGCTTTTTCGAAGCTGACGCCCGTTTTTTTACACCGGCGCCCGTTTTTGACGCCGGCGGCCGTTTGTGACTTTTTCCTGCGAATTTTCGCGGACGTTTCGCGAATTTATTCGCTGGCGGTGAATCGCGCAAATTTGCCGCGAATTCGTGCCTGGCGAATAAATTCGCCCATCGCTACCGATCGTACGATTTTCAGTGGGAGACTGTCACTAGCTTTGGCTGGACATAGATATCGTACGATTGCTGTCAGGGGCAGAACATTGCTGGTCTGTTCTTTAACTAATCTGACTGGTAAGACTTTGATCTGAATGGTTAGTGGCGGGTCGGGAGATGGGAAAGTCCGATCGTACGATGATTCGTACGATCGGATCTTTGCATCTATGGCCAGCTTAAGGGGCAGATGTATCAGGGGTCGAATTTCGTGGGGTTAAATCCCTCGAAATTCGACTGGGGAATAGAATCGAATAGGGAATTCGGGTGAATTTACGCGCTGGCGAATAGTCGAATAGGCGAATAGTCGCATGATCGAATATTCGATCGAATGATTTTCATTCGATCGAATGATCGATCGAATGCCTTTTTATTCAATCAAAAACTTAGAAAACAAGCCTCTGGGACTTTCCCATAGGCTTTTAAAGCAATTCGGTAGGTTTAATCTGGCGAAGTAGGCAATCGAATGATTTTTAAAAGAGACAGTACTTCGACTATCGAATGTGCGAACAGCGTGTTTCGCTCGATCTATTCGAATCATTCTACTCAGGCGAATTTACGCCAATTCGATAGTCGAGGAGCACAAAAAACTACTCGAAATTCGAGTTTTTTTCCCTCTATTCATTCACCTGAGCTTGGTGAATGTGCCCCTTATTAATTTCAGTTCTTTTTATCAAAACAGAGTCAGCCTAACTCGGTTCAATGAATTGATTTCATTTATCAATAACGTTTCTCAAAAAAATCAGAGAGTCTAAACAACGTAACAAAATCAATTGTTAATTCTTATGATATGATTGCCACTCCGAAAACTTGATTTTATCAAAATTTCTTGCCAAAAATTAGACTTTTTTGGATTATCGGCCAAAAATCCAGACTTTTTTGGATTATTATGCGCTGATCACAATATCAAGAAACAACTTCAGGGGCAACTACCATTGACTTCTACATGACCATGACAGATTTGAGGTGGAGCATTTTTGGCTTTCAAATTTTAGCAGCTTTGGAGTATGGTAAAACTCTAAAAATGGGATGGGTTTTTTTCCATGAAAAATTCGAGTTTTACCTCTAAAAACCTCACCCAGAAAAAAAATCAAGGTTTAATAAATGGGCCCCTAAGTGAAAAAAACACAGAAAACTCTAATACATAAATCTGCTAAGTAATAGTAGTTGAGGTCCTACAGAAGTCAATGACATTCAGACTTTTAGAGATTTTTGGATTTTTGTTTTTTGCTAGTAACTGAGCAGATTGAAACTCTTTCTGAACATCTTTAACAACCAGTAGGTGCATGCTGAGTCCTTACTAACAACATTTATTCTGATTAAAATTAGATTGACCCAAATTACAATCAGAACCTTCAGTTCAATGGGCTGCTCAGTAATTCTCTGTTGGTAAATAATGGCACAATCTGATTGGTCAGATGGATGGGCGTGTGATTTTGAGGGAAATATATTAAATTACAGATTACACATTGCACTACAGATTAATTTACATTTCTTTTTCAAAAAGAGTTATGATGAAATTAATTTATTAATTGTAAATATGGATTCTTTTAGGACCCTGGAACATTTTGTTGTCCATGCTTAAAGGGGTCACCTTTGAATTAACTTTAGGATGATGTAGAGAGTGATACTCTAAAATAATTTGCAATTGGTTTTCATTTTTTTAATTATTTGTGGTTTTTACGTTATTTAGCTTTTTATTCAGCAGCTCTCCAGTTTGCAGTTTCAGCAATTCAGTTGCTAGGTTCAAAATTCCCCTAGCAACCATGCACTGATTGAATAAGAGACTGGAATATGAATATGTGAGGGTTCGGAATAGAAAGATGAGTGATAAAATGTAGTCACAATAGAGTTGTAAACTTACAGAAAATTTGTTTTTTAGGTGGGGTCAATGACCTCCATTTGAAAGTTGGAAAGGGCAAGAAGAAAGCAAATAATTAAAAAATAAAAAATATAAAATGA
Source organism: Xenopus petersii (assembly GCA_038501925.1). NCBI lineage: Eukaryota > Metazoa > Chordata > Amphibia > Anura > Pipidae > Xenopus > Xenopus petersii. The sequence continues at coordinate 148,886,960 of CM076678.1, forward strand.
AGACCAATGAAAAGGTGCTACTGGCCATTCTACTACATATTAAAAGTTAACTTGTAGGTGAACCACCCCTTTAATATCCTCTCGTAAATGGTAAAACATCAGAAGTTTTTCTTTATACCATCATACGTATAACGCCGGTGGGTAAGCGTAAAGGTAAGCAGCAGCGTAATAACACAGTGCCGCAACCTCCCCCGCTCGAAAGATATAAAACATTTTTGGGGGGCTATAGAGGAAGTTGGCCTTGATGTCCAAGCTATTATACAACAATTGGGAGTCCACATCTGATTTCCATTTAGTTAAGCCCAAGGGACTCGCCCCAGTTCTCAGGCGATAACGTATAAGAGATACACCTATGACTAAGCGCCGGAGGGTGCGAAACGCGTAAGGTGGGCCTGGTGGGGTTTGTTTGTAATTGAATTTTAATGCTAATTTAAATAAAGTCATATTTTTTATGGAAAGAAAGCCTTGGGACAGTTATCTTTGGATAAAGGAATCTTTTGATGTCCAAGCCCTTCTGTCCCCCAGACCCACTGTGAGGGTCTGCTTCCACTATAGTTACATCACTCCTCGCAAGGTTCGATGGCAACACGTATGTTTTCCCACCTGAAGTTTCCTTTTCACTGATTTACAATAATGCCATGGGAAGGAAAAGTTGGACATTTAGAGCCAGATTTATCAAGGGTCGAATTGAAAAATCAAAATTTTCTAATTCAAATTTCGATTTAATTTTAGTGTACTTTGACTAGGGAATAGCCCATATTTGATTCAAATCTGAAAAAAAATTGAAAATTCTAAATTTATCATCTACTGTCTCTGTAAAAATTCACCTTTGACTATTCACCATCTAAAACCTGCCGAATTGCTATTTAAGCCTATGGGGGACCTCCTAGAACCCATTTAGTCATTTGGTGGACTTTGAAAAAAGTTTTTTTCTTTAAATACTTTAAATCAAATTTGATCGGATCCAATACGTATTCCTTTCAAACGATGGAATACAGCCTATTCACTGGAAGTTCAAAAATACATTTTGGTTGGTCTTTTTTTATTCGAATTTCGAGTTGATGGGAGTTTAAAAAAACTCCCATCACCTATCGAAATTCGACCCTTGAAAAATCTGCTCCTAAGTCGTCAGTGCAAGAGTAGAATAAATTCAGGCAATTAAACATTCCGGGTGCCAGGGCCCTAAAATCGCATCATAACCCTGTGTGTCCTCCTGTAAATGAAAATTCCTGCAGGAAAAACATTTCCTGTGATCTTGAAAAGTTTGAGTAAATCCTGGATTAATTTCTTTCTAAACCTTTCTCCGCTGAATTCGGTTTCTCATTAAGCGTACCATTCTAGATTGGGTGCCATTTCTTACCAAGTAAAGAATTCAATTAATTAGCAACGATAAATCCTTTTTTATTGAATGAATCAGCTCGGTTATTTTTAAACAGCCTGTTTCATTACGCCGTAAATTAATTAAGTAACCAAATAACAGGATCCCTATAAACTTTATTTGGTAACTTTCAGAAATTAAAGTCATCCGTTTAATGTAAAAACCTCATTAGAGGGGAAAAATATTAAAAATGTGAACAATATTTTGTGCATATTAGCGGTTATGAAAAACAAGTTTAAAGAGAGTATTACAAAAAAGTATTATTTAGTGACTCATCTGCTGCGAATAGAAAGAACATTTTAATTTGGGCCAATTTACAGTGTATACAGTAAACTTCTTACAGATGATAAAAAATTGAACAACATGGTTCAAAATTAGAAGGATTTATTAGGAAACCAAAAACAAACAATACAAAATGTTATATTTGGGACTAGTGGCTTTTTTAAATACAGGTATGGGACCTGGAGTTTTCCGGATAAGGGGTCTTTCTGTAAGTTGGATCTTCATACATGTAGGGGCAGATTTACCAAGGGTCGAATTTCAAAGTAATGGGAGTTTTTTTGAACTCCCATAACTTCGAAATTCAAATTAAAAAAAAAAGACCAATCGAAATTTATTAAAAAAATCTGAGTTTTTAACTTCAGATGAATAGGCTGTATTCGAATAGTTTGAATCGAAGTTTTAGCGCATTCGATCAGATTCAAATCAAAGGATTTGCCTCAAAAAACTTTGATTTTTCAATGTCCACTTAATGAATCCAAATAGGTTCTAGGTTGTCCCCCATAGGCTAAAACAGCAATTCGGCAGGTTTTAGATGGCAAATGGTCATCGTCGAAGTTTTAAAGAGACAGAACATGATACATTTCGATATTCGAATAGTCAAATCTAATCGAATTTTGGCCTATTCAATAGTCAAAGTACACAAAAGTAGCTCGGAATTTGAATTTTTTTACTTTGCATTTTCAATTTGACCCTTGATAAATCTGCCCCGTAGTCTACAAAAAAAATCATGTAAACAGGCCGGAGAGGCCACCAAGGCCCGAGCCTAGGACGGCAGGATTTTAAGGGGAGGCTTGATGCCCAACCACACCCACTTTGGTTCAGAAACACTGAGGATGTGCAGGTGATTTGATCATTTTTTAAATTCCCTGTGTGCCAATCCCCATTGCTCTCGTCCTAATGATGAAAATTTGAGCGAATAAAAGGGAGGGGACGTGGCCAACATACGACAGTAGGCCTAGGGGTGCCTCCTATGTAAATCCTGCCCCGCATGTAAACATTAAATAAACCCAATAAGCTGGTTTTGCTTTCAATAAGGATTAATTATATCTTAGTTGGGATCAAGTACAAAGTGCCTGGATTGCAGGAACCAACTCTACCCCTAATAATGGCTGAGAGTGGGAGGCTCCAACTGATAATCATTTCTTAAAGGGGAACTATCATGAAAATTTAATATAAGCCTCAGCATACTGTACCATTTCTGAAATAATCAAGTTAATCTTTACTATCCCCCCCTCAGCATCTACTTCTCCTCATTCTGTCTTCATGCAACAGTTGGGTGTCAGATATTCATTGACAGTTAGATCCAATATATCTTAAAAGGGGGCTCCTTTTGCCTAGAAGATGTATTAGAGCTCACTCTATTAACATCACCAGACATCATGTCTCTCTACATGCAGGATTTGTGCAAAAGGCAGTTATTTTGTTAGATTTTGTTTGTACTAGAATCAGTTATTTGTGTCAGCTCTAATTCATCTGCAAGGAAAGGGAGCCCCCCCACCAAAAGATATATTGGATCCAACTGTCAATAAATATCTGACACCCAACTCCTGAATGAAGACAGAATGAAGAGAAACCGATGCTGAGAGAGGAATGTTAAAGATAAACTTGATAATTTCAGAAACAATACAGAATATTTAATTGATTGTATTTAGGAAGTTTCTTACTTCAGTATGAGGAAGCTTATATTAAATTTTCCCTTTTGCAATAGTTCCCCTTTAATTTCCTGATATCTGCTCTTAGGAGGAGCAAAAGATAGGACAATGATTAGCATATAGGGCTTTTGTACAAATAGTACTAATTTTAGGTGTCAGGGATCACTTTCATAAATAAATGTATGTCCCAAATTTTAAGAAGTTGATTTCAGGAGATTCATTTAACCAAATCACTTTTATTGGGTCAGAGAAGGAGCATTACTGCTTATTGTTATTTGGTGTCTTATTAGAAACATTTATAGGACTGTATTTTTTCTGTTAAATCTCCTCTTTTTAGTTAATTATCTGTAATTCATTACTGAAGTTTTGCTCTATTAGGTAGAACAGTTCCATTTAAGCAATGTTTTGCCAAGCATCTTAATACATTTAGCATCACTTTTAGTTTCTTTTATAGTTTTCCATTGTGTTTCTTTCCTTTGTAAGGGTCTATAAAAAGGAATGTTTCTTTTCAAAATTCTAAATTAATATTTTAAAAACTGAACCATTAACCTTAAAGGAAAACGAAACCCTAAAAAATGAATGTGGCTAAAAATACAATTTTTTATATAGTGAACTTGCACGAGGCTAAAGTTTGAGCTTGTCAATAGCAGCAATGATCCAGGACTTCAAACTTGTCACAGGGGGTCACCATCTTGGAAAGTGTCTGTGACACTCACATGCTCAGTGGGCTCTGATTGGCTGTTGAGAAGCTAAGCTTAGGGCTCGTCACTAATTATCCAGCAGAAAATGAGCTTCCCTGGCTGTAATATAAGCTGATGCTACAGGTTTGCTGATTATTCAATTCTGATGCTAATTGCACTGGTTTCTGTGCTGCCATGTAGTAATTATGTGTATTAATTACTAATCAGTCTTATATTGTGACATTTTTATTCTATGTGTACTGTATATTTTGAGTAGATCCCTAAGCTCAGTAAGTGACAGCAGCACAGAGCATGTGCAGTGAATCAGCAGAAAAGAAGATTGGGAGCTACTGGGGCATCTTTGGAGACACAGATCTTTACTGCTAAAGGGCTGTGGTTGACTTTGGCTGGTACAGAAGCACAAAACATCATGTACAAAATTTCTAGCTACTTATTTAGTTAAGTTTTAGTTCTCCTTTAATCAGGTCCTAATTCAGTTAATCACAATGCATTGCCATAAAATCCTCAAAATCAAAAGTATGTAAAAAAAAAAAAGCTGCCACTGTTATGTAGAAGTCAAGTTCCTCTAAGGAAAATACCTGGTGTTCTCGGGAGCAAGCAGGGACGCCCGCAGCATCCTTTTCATCAAGCGCCGTGCTCTGCACTTGCGGGTTTTAATGCGGCGATACATGTGATGTCATCGAGGTTGGCACAAATTTAAAATATTTAAAAGTGTCATGTACTTTTTTGCATTGCCCAACGTTCAGGTCTATTTCTTAGTTCCTGGGTGCTATTCTTGTTATCTTGCCTGTCCCTGACTATTCATACTTTGCTGCCTGTCATGATCTTCGCTTGTTATTTGACATCTCTCTTGGGTTCCTTCTCTGTACTGTGATTTTGGTGTGTTTTGACATGGCCTGTGACTCTGACTACTCCTTCATCTCCTGAATCTGTGCCTCATTGTCTGTCTGTGCCTCAACTGCCTGGCTTTTGACTACGGTTCTTGTTTCCTGTTCTTCTGCTTCACGCTCAGTTCTCTAGCCTGCTCAAAACTCTCCCCTGGGGCCTCTCATGTTAAGACCTGGTGGCATCTGAGTAGAGGAGGGCTAGTCACAAAGCCAAAGGCGGCTGTTATAGGCAGAAGGGTGAGCCATAACCGAGTCCTTGGAGTCTGTTCTGGGTTTGGGATACCCTGTGTTACAGTACTGGCCACCATAGGGACCCTTAGTCTAATGGAGGGAGTAATTCTTCCCTTCCTGGGTCACAGCATGACCCCTAGCTATTTCGATTTTGGCCACTGTGTAATTATACATATATATTGTGAGCTTCCGGTAGTGAAACCCTAGGCCCCGGCACAGATTTCAGCACATAAATGGAGACTGACCTCCTTAAAGAGTTCAAATTGCCGCTTTGCTGGCTTTTATTTGCAAGAAACACAAAATCTTCAGCCCACTGGCTTCACATGGGGAATCACATATGCTTCATGTCATAGCAATAACAGTCCCACTTCACACCCTCAATGGTGTTCACCTTACTCACAGTGGAGTTTAGCCCTCAATGGCTTTCAGCAGACCACAAATCCCAGAATCCTCTCTGGGCACACTTGAGACACTCTTGTCTCCTGGGAGTGGTTTCTCTGGTCCTCTCTCCAGCTCAGGGGAATCACTTTTGTTCCCTGGTGCTCACAAGCACATGTAGCCCCTCACCCTCCTTCACTCCAGGAGGTCTCTATCAGGAAGCAGCAGCAGCAGCTCTCAGGTGTTGCTCCACACCTCCTTTTAACTATCCTTAATTAACACTAACTGCCTTTAGCTTGGCAGCTGCAAAACCCTTACATGGAGCAAGGGATGGAAGCCCACCCTGCTCTCTTCCATCCACTCCAGGGACCCTTAATCCAGCTTTTACCAAGCTGGTGCAGAATTAAGCAGCATTATATTCTGCAGCAACACAGTTTTCCCTGGAGTTTTGATTTCACCAGCTTAATGCTGGTGAAATACACACAATATCATGCCCATTAGACGCCTATATCTTACAATATATATATATTGAATGAGCCAAGCAGTCTCATGGCTTTTTGACAGAGGCTTTTGTCTGAGAATCTTTTAAATGGATTGGAGTCACCTGTGGATCCATCATTATTGCAGGACTAGTAATAGACAGCTAGATCCTGTCACCAGTCTCTGTAGGAGAGAAGGTCAGTTTAGGGCTCTTGGCTCCACCAAGAAGTATAGAAGGGATTCGAATCTCAAGGGCATTGTTGCCTAGTCAAGTGACCAGAGACAGATTATAGGGACTAGATAGATCCCCACCTGGGTTCCATTAAGAGGTGTCCCCATAGGAAACAGGAGAAACTCTGGGTAAACTGCATATACCCCTCTATAAAGCTCTATTAGATCGATTTCTGTGTCATTGATCTTCATTTCAAGTATGTACCTGACTTCTCCATGATTCAGCTCTGTATCGTTGCTATATTTGCCTATGTGGAACTGTTCTAAATAAATCAGTTTGGTTATTGTTCAAAGAACAACTGGCGCCCATTCTTCATTAATACAACTGCTTACACTGTATGACACCCTGCTTCTACATCATTGCCAGGGTATTAGAGGTCTCGTACGGAGCAAATATTGGGGTTAAGCCCATACTGAGAGTAACAATGCTGCTCATTCTACTACAGCCTTATACTTGCATTTACACTTCTTTCATTCTTGGTTTTAAGAGGTTTTTGGAGATCTGTTCTTTGTCGTACAAATGTTCATTCACAAAAAAATTAGGTCATCCTCAACCTCTTCCAAGTCAGACCAATTTATTTTCAAAAGAACACAGGAAAAACTTTAGACAATGGGAGTACATCTAAACTGAATGCTGTTAAGGAATCTCCTATGCAGAATGCTAGAGAACTGGAGCCTATTAAAGGGACACTGTCATGGGAAAAAAACATTTTTCAAACTGAATCAGTTAAAAGTGCTGATCCAGCAGAATTCTGCACTGAAATCCATTTCTCAAAAGATTCTATTATATTCAGTTTTGAAATCTGACATGGGGCTAGACATATTGTCAATTTCCCAGCTGCCCCAAGTCATGTGACTTGTGCTCTGATAAACTTCAATCACTCTTTACTGCTGTACTGCAAGTTGGAGTGATATCCCCCCCCCCAGCAGCCAAAGAAAATAACAATGGGAAGATAACCAGATAACAGCTCCCTAACACAAGATAACAGCTGCCTGGTAGATCTAAGAACAGCACTCAATAGTAAAAACCCATGTCCCACTGAGACACATTCAGTTACATTGAGAAGGAAAAACAGCAGCCTGCCAGAAAGCATTTCTCTCCTAAAGTGCAGGCACAAGTCACATGACCAGGGGCAGCTGGGAAATTGACAAAATGTCTAGCCCCATGTCAGATTTGACAAATTGAATATAAAAAAATCTGTTTGCTCTTTTGAGAAATAGATTTCAGTGCAGAATTCTGCTGGAGTAGCACTATTAACTGATGCGTTTTGAAAAAAACATGTTTTCCAATGACAGGATCCCTTTAAATAAAGTTTTTTTCCTTTACTTGGAACATTATTTCTAAACTTTTACTTGCTGCAAACCCACAAAAGAATTAGTAGCTCTGCTTCTCCATACCCATGATTCATTCTTTACAAGTACCAACGGATCCATTTTTTAAAGAATCTGCTGTTAATTGTGACAAAACGATTGATTATTTTTCAAAAAAATCTCTAAGCATTTTTTGTCTTGCAGATCCCAAAGAAACCCACGTTTCTGCTGTGGGATGGAAGAATATCTTCTAGTAATATTCACTTTCTCCAGGCGTGAAATAACATTTCTCACAAACCATAATAAATCTTCCAAATATTTCATGACAGTTTCTTGTTTCATTTTTTTCCTTACCTGTGGCCATTTAGTGTAAATAAACATGTAGCCGAGATGAGTACTTCAGTTCTGCAATGTGCAGAGGAAATTGCTCAAGTTCTGTGACTTAACCAAAGTCGCAGAGGCCTCGGTCCTTTCATTTTAAAAGGAATCTCCTTGATACTTTGTGCCAGTTGTGATTGCTAGATCTTCATCATTAGGGAACACAATGCTTAAAGGGATCCTGTCATCGGAAAACATGTTTTTTTCAAAATGCATCAGTTAATAGTGCTACTCCAGCAGAATTCTGCACTGAAATCTATTTCTCAAAAGAGCAAACAGATTTTTTTATATTCAATTTTGAAATCTGACATGGGGCTAGACATTTTGTCAATTTCCCAGCTGCCCCTGGTCATGTGACTTGTGCCTGCACTTTAGGAGAGAAATGCTTTCTGGCAGGCTGCTGTTTTTCCTTCTCAATGTAACTGAATGTGTCTCAGTGGGACATGGGTTTTTACTATTGAGTGTTGTTCTTAGATCTACCAGGCAGCTGTTATCTTGTGTTAGGGAGCTGTTATCTGGTTACCTTCCCATTGTTCTTTTGTTTGGCTGCTGGGGGAAAAAGGGGGGGGCGACATCACTCCAACTTGCAGTACAGCAGTAAAGAGTGATTGAAGTTTACCAGAGCGCAAGTCACATGACTTGGGGCAGCTGGGAAATTGACAATGTGTCTAGCCCCATGTCGGATTTCAAAATTGAATATAAAAAAATCTGTTTGCTCTTTTGAGAAATGGATTTCAGTGCAGAATTCTGCTGGAGCAGCACTATTAACTGATTCATTTTGAAAAAATGTTTTTTTCCCATGACAGTATCCCTTTAAGGTAACTATATAAATATAGCAAATATATGGTGCATAACCATACTTATCCTATAATGTGGAATGGAAATAGGTAATAAATATATTTAAAGAAACAGACGAGATGTACAGTTTTTCTAACTAGTTATAACAGCCATTTATTAAAACATCATTCTCTGCTTCATATGCATGCACAGTTCACGGCCTGGATTTCTGTTCCCTTCAAGTCTAATGAAATATTTGCCTGCCAGCTAAAAAGCAATACTGAAGAGCAATATTGAAACTGTTATAACTGCTATAACTTATAAATATTTACTCAAGAATCTTCTAGACTCCTCTTCTTCATCAGCTGGAAGAACTCTACAACATATTTGATACAGGAAAAATCAATAAACACACTACTTCCGATTTTAGATACACTATATTGTCATTTAAATAAACCATTTTTTTTCCCGTGCATGGAATAATATATCAGTAAGTTACCAGTTTCAAATTTTGATGTGCAACGATAAATATCCAATCTTTTTATTTAAAGGACAACTTTACCCCCATAATGAATATTTAAAGGGGACCTGTCACCCTAAGAAATAATTTCAAATTATTTTCTATCATGTAAGTTGAGCAAAATAAACTTTACTTACACTGTATTTATTATTTAAATTTTGTTTACTTCTGTCTTGGAAATATACAATCACAGCAATAAGGCAGCTGCCATTTTGTGGACACGGTTATTAAGGGAAATTGTGTATCACCCCAAAATCTTGTGTGTGCACCAGAATGGGGGACCTAATGTCCATGTGCAGTGCCCTACACAATTATAGAGCCTGAGGAGGGAGGGGGAATGTGAGGAGCAGTGACATCTAGGAAGTGCTAAATGGAAAGTGAAAGTAATTGACTGCCCCTTCTCTATGCCACGGGCATAGAGGCAGGGCAGGTAATATTTGATTGACAGTTTAGATATATAAACACCTTTATAAAAGGTATGGATGTTTTCATGAAAAAAAATGTTTGGGGTTCCATATTTAATTTGCAAAGGACTTTCATTATGCAGCTTTTTATGTGTAGGTGACAGGTCCATTTTAAATAACATAGAGTTTATATCAAATAAAGTGGCATATTAAAGAATCTTACCAGACTGAAATATATATTTAAGTAAATATTGCCCTTTTACATCTCTTGCCTTGAACCACCATTTTGTGATGGTCTGTGTGCTGCCTCAGAGATCACCTGACCAGAAATACTGCAGCTCTAACTGTAACAGGAAGAAGTGTGGAAGCAACAGACAGTCTTTTAATTGGCTCATGGGCACATGTGACCTAACAAGTATGGTTTGTTTGGTATGTTTGTGTACACCTTGAATCAGGGGTGGCCCTTATTTTTTAAAATGACAGTTTTCTATTTATGATTATTCAATAGCATATACTTCTAAAAAAGTATATTATTATGAAAATGGCTTATTTAAATGAAGCAGGATTTTACACATGAGCTGTTTTATACGATATCTTTTTATAGAGACCTACATTGTTCGGGGGGGTATCGTTTTCCTTTGAAGGAGAATTTAATCTGATCAGTTAAAATGAGTCCCATAGCCAGGCTTTCCCTCCCCAGCTTCTGAAACCTGCTCCCAAAAACAAGTATTGTACCTATCCTTGTCTAAGATAGAGCTGCTCAAAGGGGATGGTGGCTGCCAAGTAGGGTTGCCACCTTTGAGTGACTCAAGATCCAGGCAAGGGACGGGACCATGCCATCACAGGGGCAGGTCAGTAATGTTGTTGGTGGAGCATGCTACGCCACATGGGCAGGGCTATAATGTAGCGATTGACTGATCACCATGTCAATCAGGGGAGATCCTGCCTGGTTTTCCTCATTTGGAAAACCGGGCAAACTGCTTCCACATGGTGTTACGGTGTGCTAACTCTGCTTAATTGTACAGGCACTTTACTATCTGCTAATATCCTGCCTCTGTAAATTTATGACTATTATTATAGGTATTTGGGGGGGGGAATAAGTATTAAAAAATATGATGTTACTGGTCCTTTAAATGTTACATTTTGTGCTGCGTTATTGTCTACTTCTCATAAAATCCTTACCCACAACAACCAACCATCAGATTGCCGGCAGAACTGCTTTGTACAAGGCCAGCTGCTTCCAACCTGGTGACAGTCAACTGCCTGGCGCATGTGATAGGGAACTACAGTTTATATTTCCCATTTGAAGGCAGATCTGTGATTGGCTAGCCACATCTTATTGTGATTCTGGAGAATGCCCATTAGGACACCCCTACTGCTCAAAATGTCTGTGGGTGGTGCAATGTCATTTTAATTCTAAACATTTAAATGGTCAGGGTTATTTTAAAAACACTACCTTTTCCCTTTACTGGTGTAAAAAAAAAATTCCCAGTTCCCTGTACCATAAAACCTATTAGAAAGGCATACGAAATATAACATTGAATGAATATTTCTGCTGAATGTACACTCGCAAGGAAACAATATATTTTAAGACATCTGTCCACTACAGTCACATTGCTTAGATGGGATAAAAATAATAACATGTTTCAAATCCAACACTGTCATTTCCCCATAGTCCTGAGACACAGTATAAATCAAAACATAATGCCACAGGCTGAAGTGTATTGATTTCTGAGCAGAGAATAATGTTCTACACATAGAGTAAATATACTGTGATGCTTATTAAGTTCTATGGGATGGCATAATGGGTTGTGTGTTGGTTGTAAAGCCCAGATGCATCACATCATATAGAGGCTGTTAGAAGATGCATTAAGATGTGACCTGGTAGTTACTTTACACCTTGACTTTCTAAAAATATACGTGTAGGTGCATATATATATATATATATATATATATATATATATATATATATATTATAGCACAATGGGTAGAAGAAAATGTCTGAAAAGATAAGCAAGGAGCTTTGTTTAATCATACAGTAACATTTTCAATTAAAATTAAAATTGAAAGTAAAGTCACTTTCTACTTCCTGTTTTTAATAGCAAGAAATGTACAGTTTGCTGAGAAGTCTCTTTATAATAAGCTGTTCCTTATCTGAAATCGTAGCAAAAGCTGCATCTAGAGGAAGGGAGGAGTTTGTTACACAGAGGGCTTCTCTAGAGACTGCTTTTTTCTATTGGTCTTGCTCGCAAGAACGGGAGGCAGAATGGGACTTTACTTTCAATTTCAGTTCAACAAAAGTCTTGCTGAGATATTTCTTGAGAAGAACAACAAGCAAAACTGATGTTCAGCTCAAGCTGTATTCATTACACTACTGTTGAATAGGGAGTAAATGGCTCAAGCTGGGAAACATGCAAATTACTTATTCGTAGCTATAGAAGAATAGAGACTTACTATCCATATTTTTACCCTCTTTGAACTGCAGTCCATTGGGGCCCACAGCTTGAAGTGACATTATCTCATGTGGAAAGGGAGGAAGAGAAGTCTATTTTGCCACCAACAACCCAACTTATGACCAACTGCAGTGTCAGACTGGACCGGTGGGACACTGGGAAAAAACCTGGTGGGCCCTGGTCTTCACACTACCCTGCCCAAACCCAGGCTTGCTCCCCCACCTCCAGACCCCCAAGCTTGATCCCCTGCTTGGACCCCAAGCTTGGTCCCCTCCACTCGGCCCAAAGTTTGACCCCCCACCTAAATCCAAGGTTAGCTCCCCTGCCCAGACCCCAAGCTTGTCAGACATAAAGTTAAGGAGGATGGAGGCAAACGGTATTGGTGGTGGAGGGTGTGTACTGGAGTATGGATGAGAGTAAATGCCAGAAAGATGGACCATGAGTTCAGCTCCAGTGGGCCCCAGATGCATCTGTCTGACCCTGCCAGCTGGCCTCCTGACTCCCAGCCCTACCAATAACTGCATTTACCAACCCACTCAATACAAGACTCTAATTTGAGATTTTATATTCTAGTATTCCAATGTGTGCATTGGTTTCCTCTGACATTCATACTGGAGTGGATTACATTTTTCCAAGAGGAACTGACTGTTTTATGAGTGTGCTTTTTGTGTGAATGATTTCCACCAAGTTACCACTAAAGTCTACCTGTTGAATGGTTGCTGTAGGTTACAAGACCTGTCATAAATGTTATGAATTTATTATTTTATCCCTTCAGGGCCTCAGCGCATTGGGGTGTTTCTTCAACTGGCATAGTTCAATATGGTCCCCCTGATTCTTTCCATTCTCAGCTTGAAAGTGTTCGAATATCTTGATTGAGGAAACACTAGTCCTAGCAGTCTTGAAAGTTCCACCTGAAGTCAATGGGAGGCAACAGAGAAGTAATTGGACCAAACAAGCGATTGGGCCAAAATAGTCTGGCACAGAAACTGCCCCATGTGCCATAAGTCGTAATTGAGAGTCTTTTTCTTATTGATTCAAGAAAAAGAAGGAGAATAAGAAAATGCTTTCTGAAACCTTGAATGGCTGGTGAGATTGTATAGAAGCCAGTGGGAATATTCTCTGACAACTTTATTAATTTATTTTCCCATATTATTTAAACATTTGAATTGTTCAGCCTCATTGAATGGAACAATGCGATTCTCATATGTGTGCAAGTTTTTTCCATGAACAAACAAACCCGAGCATATTCCCGGTTTTTTTTTTTTCTCATAAAATAAGGTACTGCATGAGGAAAAAGTGTAATAAAAATTGCTTGTGTTTGTCGGCATCTTTTAATTTTTTTCCCCTGCAAAACCAATTTATAATAAATACTGTAAGTCCCTTCTCTGGGGCAAACACTGGAGTAAATGATGAACAACCTTTATAACGTGCTGTTTGACATGTTTAAATGATATAAATGAAATAATAATAATTATAATTATCAGTTACCACCATTTCCTGTTATTATCTTTTTTACTTATTTCTGCTATGTTCAGAGAAAATACAATAGTCAAACATAAACTAATCCTTAAACAAATCCCACGTTCAGTGATTTGTCACTTTCGTGTTATTCCGTGAACAAAGTCTATTTTAAGTCTTTATTTATATGTACAGGAATGGAACCTGTTATCCAGAATACTTGGGATCTGGGTTTTTACGGATAACGGATCTTTCCATAATTTGGATCTTCATACCTTAAGTCTACTAAAAAATCATGTGAACATTAAGGGGCCCATTTACTTAGCTTGAGTGAAGGAATAGAAGAAAAAAAACGTTGAATTTCGAATGTTTTTTTGGCTACTTCGACCATCGAATGGGCTACTTCGACCACGACTTTGAATCGACCGATTCGAACTAAAAATCGTTCGACTATTCGACCATGCGAATTACTGTCTCTTTAAAAAAAAAACGTCGACCCCCTTGATCGCGGTAAATCCTTCGACTTCGATATTCGAAGTCGAAGGATTTCAATTCGGCAGTCGAATATCGAGGGTTATTTAACCGATATTCGACCTAATGTAAATTTGCCCCTAAATAAACCCAATAGGCTGGTTCTGCTTCAAATAAGGATTAATTATATCTTAGTTGGGATCAAGTACAAGCGACTGTTTTATATAATATATAATTTGGATTATTTGGATAAAATGGAGTAATTCCGTAATTTGAAGCTAACGGGTTTCTGGATAATAGATCCAATACCTGTATCAGTTACATCAACAGGGTCGAACTGGACATTATTGGCCCACAAGGTTAGAAACCCTGGGGGCCCTGTGAGCATGCATGAATGTTGGCACGCACCACGTATGCGCCTAAAGCTGGCGCACAGCACGCATGTGCCTAATGCCGGCTCATATGGAATCCAAAGCCAGCACACAGTGAGGGCCCACCGGGATTTTTCCTGGTATCCCACTGGCCCTAGTCCGACACTGAACATCAAAGCACGTTAAACACACACATGGAGTAACGTGGCCTCAATACAATACCAGCTACAGGGGCGCGCCGCCAATGAGGCGAGCCGAGACGCTCGCCTCAGGCGGCAACGCCGGAGCGGTTTCCAGGGGCGGCAAAAAGCCGCTCCTGCACCTTTAAGAGCCGAATTTCCGGTTTTTAAACCGGAAATTTGGCTTTACGAATGCGAGAGAGCGCAATTGCGCTCTCCGCATTAGTGTTCCTGCCTCCCCTCCCGACAGGTAAGTCAGCGAGGGGGGGCGGCATTGCAGGAGCCGCCTCAGGCGACATTAAGGTACGAATCGGCGCTGACCAGCTACACTCAAGATTGTTCTGGATGTTTTTTCATGTGCTTTATTGACGAGTCAGATCAAGAGCTATGAGTTTGAGGGCTGCAGGGGTTAACAAGCTCTTTCACCTCCAGAGTGTAAGTGCCTATTAAGAGAATATACCCATGCAAGCAATTGTTTATATCAAGTACAAAAGATGCTCCTCTCAATGAAAGGGGGAAAATAATGAGTAGGTGAAAGGCTGACATTTCCATTACACAAAGAATTCGCACAGTGCCTTAATGATGCTGTCTGGTCCAGATGTGCCGGAAAATTCCCCCCGCAACCGTCTGTATAGTCTTAAGTACTGTGTACTGGCAGTTTGTCAGTGGGCATCTTATTGTGAGCGCGGTGCATCTGGGTGCTGCCTGTCACTGCACTGTCGTTGCCTCTGAGACGTATCTTACAGACAAATCAGTGGTTGTCCTCGGCAGAAATGTGTGCGGCTTGCAAAATGATACGCCGACATGACAGCCGTGGCATACAGAGAATTCATCCTGGCAGAACATCGCTTCAGTAACAATATATAGAATTACAAAATATAGGCAGTACAGAAACCTTAATGTATTTGCACTGAAATCATTCATTAGGGTGCATTAGTCAAATTGTCCAAAAATCTGCCAATTTGGAAGATCTCCAGCCATGCCAATAAGTTTATTATTTATAAAGGCTATGGTTTTTATGGGCTCAACTATCATTTATCCATCACTGGCTTTATGGATTTTTTTCCTTGTTCACAGTCGGCTCCATATTGGTCATGCAAAAACAGGCTTTGAGATCCTTTATTAAAAACAGGCATTCAATCAAATGTAATTGATGAGCTGAGAAAAGATTTATTACTAGTGATGTGCGGGGTTAGGAAAAACTCAACCCCCACCCACAAAACCTTAAAGGATAACTAAACCTTTAAAATAAGTAAATGTAAAATCAACAAGAGTGATATTCTAACCACTTTTGTCATTTACATTCATTATTTATTTTCTTTCTATTCTAAGATATTAAGGGATACATGTGCTGTTAGTATGAATGACTTATGTTATGACAGCGCCACCTGCTGGTCATTTTACCGCCAGTCTGACCAACAAATAGTCAAGGAAGTTGTCAGGAGAAAGAAAGAGGCTGCTCTGATGTTCTTCTGCTTAGGAAAGATTTGAGAAAGGTTTCTAATTTTTTTCCTAAGCAGAAGAACATCAGAGCAGCCTCTTTCTTTCTCCTGACAACTTCCTTGACTACTTGGTGGTCAGACTGGTCAGAAACAGAAATAGCACTCTCATCAATTTTACATTCACTTATTTTATATGTTTACTTATCCTTTAACCAGCACCCGACTCTAACCTACAAAATGTTGTCATTATAGAACCCACACCCAACCCATACCCGCATCTTCAAGTTCCAGGACAGGTAATGTTCAGGAGCGTGGAGGAGTGTATTTCTGACCCGCATCCCACCCTAATGCACAATGGTTGGCCATATTTTAACATGGATCTGCCCAACTGTTGGTCAAGCCTTGGATCTATGCTGGTTTCAGGTCCACCTGCACCTCACTATATGTTACTATGTATTTCAAGATGGCTCATCTGTACCGAATAGGTACTTTCTATCTGTTTTTACACTTTACACCTTGTCCTCGGTTGTAAATGAGGCTAAATCCCTATATTGCACTATGCAAAACGGAAATGGTCTAAATCTGGACCAAAATAACATGAGCCTTTAAATGTTATCACACCCACCTCTTAATATATTTCCCTTTCCTGGCATTTTGAGTAGAGAGAAACAAACACATTCTTTAAAGGATAAAAGAACAGAAAACCCATGCAACAGATTCCTGTTACAATGTAGTCATTGTAATGGATCACAGACGATGGTTTCCACTGTATTATTTAAAAAAAAAAAAAAAACAAATAGTCTTGTGTCTAGCTTAAAATAAAATATCTAGGCTTTTGGCTTAATATTTTTTTTCCAGTAGAAGTCTCGGCTTTCCCTTGGCTATTGTGTTACTAGAGGGGGCCTATTATCCTCTTCTAATGGATCTAATGAGCCATTAAAGGCTCTATGACTATCAATTACATTGTTGTTGAGCACTCGTGAGTGATTGCATTGATCTGATTGAAATATTCTGCAACTTCAAGTGGAAATGACATCAATTTCATGTTTCAAGAATAATATTAGAATCTAAAAAAGCACATCTGTCGCTCAAGAGTTGTTATATTGTCACTTTGCATTACTAGAAATGTGTCTGTTGTTCCATGGAGAGGTACTGTATGTGCTGTATAGAGTGGGAAATTGATTGTGCAGATCATATAGAATGCAAAACAATAGGGCACCAACAGTATCAAGGTAAGGAAAGGCAGTCGTACAAAAGGAGTCTGAAATAACAACAATAAAATATGGTAGACAATCTCTAAGATAGTATATTGGTAATGAGGGAAAAACCCGTATTGAAATAGACACAAGATTATTGACCAGAATCTGTAAAAAATAACAGGTTTTAAACTGTTTCTTGAAACAGGACAGAATTCTTATTATAGGGTCTTTATGCTAAGGAGATATAAACTGGGACACTGAAACTAGTGCATGGAATAAATTTTAGAAATACATTTTAGATGGTCTAGCTTCAGTCAGCTCAGGGATCACAGGAGAGAAGAGAGAGATTTGGAAAGTCATCTAAAATAAAAGCACAGAAGCAACACTGAAATTGTTCAGAAGTATGAAGCGTTCGTATGGCTCCACCAATAGAAGTATTAGGATATTAGGAGTAGGATTAACTGATTTAGCTGAAATTGAGAGTATTAGAAAACAACAGAAAAGTAAGAATTTACACAGAATAGCTTGAGATTTCTAAACAAAACTACACAAAATCCTATGAAATTTGTGAAAGAGTATAGTGGTCAGCAAATGCAAAGGAGAACAAATATACTGTTTCAATAACAACATAAGGAGAGTTATTTACCTAGTAAATAAAAAAAGTCCGACCAAACTAGAATCCACTATTTGACCTTATTTATTATTGAAAAAGCTTGATTTAATTGGTTTGGGTAAAAACCTGATAAAATCGAGCGGAAACCAGCTACGGAGTTTTTTCCTGAATCACTCAATTGTTTTTGGGCTTTTTCCCTGAAAAGCCATTGGGGCAAATTCACTAAATGCCGAAGCCCCTAACGCTAGCGTGAATTCGCCAGCGTTGGGCATTTTCGTTAATTTGCCAATTCACTAACAAACGCTGGCGTAAATTCGCTAGTGTTACTTCGCACCCTTACGCCTGGCGAATTTGCGGACGTAACTACGCAAATTCACTAACGCGCAAATGATTCTGAACGCTACCTTTTACGCCAGACTTCCTTCGCCACCTCAGACCAGGTGAAGCGCAATTTTTTCCAAGTCCCAAAAATGCTGGCGTTTTTTCATTTTTTATGGGTGATAGGCTGAAAAAGATAGAATTTTTTTTTTGGGGCTACCCTCCTTCCCCCCAACATTTCCTAACTCATGGCACCTTAACTATACAGTGGGCACATGTGTATGGCAAAATAAAAATTTTATTTGCTGTTTTGAAGGTTTCCCAGGCTAGTTACTCTAGCGATGGTTAATTTGCATACGGTGCCAAATAGAATTTACAATGGAGGTATATGTAGCAGAACTACATATACCTCCATTGTAAATTCTATTTGGCACCGTATACAAATTAACCATCGCTAGCGTAACTTCGCTTTGCTTGGCGAATTAACGCTAGCGCAACTTCGCAACCTTATGCTACCCCTGAGCGCAACTTCGGATTTTAGTGAATTTGCGGAGCGCTGGCGAAAATACGCCTGGCGAAGTGCTGCGAAGTGAGGCGAAGCACGGCGAAGCGGACACCAGCGCAACTACGAATCTTAGTGAATGTCCCACTGAATGTTTCAGATTTTTGTCCGAAAACCCCAAAAAGTTCGTATTTTCAGGCTAATTCCAGCACAGACCATAAATACTTCAAAACAGGATTTCTGCCATTGACTTATACAAAACCTCGGCAGGTCTGAGGTCCGGCTTTTTGCTGCATCAGGATTTAATTAAGATTGAAAAATTTGACTTTAAAAAAAAAGAATTTGAGTTTTGCCCGAAAAAGCCACACCAGAATTTGGTAAATAACCCCCAAATGTCAGTAGACATAGAGGTATAGGATCTAATATCCAGAATACTTGGAAACTGGTAATTAAGTGACTACAAAATATTCTATAACTACACCATATGGCATTAGACGTTCTCGAATATTAGTAGTAGTAGTAATAGAAGTAGATAGAAGTAGTAGTAGTCGTAGACTAAATGACATAAGATTTGGGATATTAGGAATAGAATGAACTGATTTAACTACATACACTACACTATACACTATTATAGTTATCCTAAAAGTACACTTCATGACATTGAAAGAATTAGAATGTTATAAGTAAAATAAAAAGTAACAAAGAAATCATGGCATTTACATGGCAATTTAATAATTAGGACATTTGGATCAAATTTACACTGAAAATGAGCAAAAGCCCCTGCAAAATACAACACCAAATGGAATTAGAAGAATTAGAATGTCAGGAATAAAATGAAAGGTATTTTAAACCACAAAATACAGCCATGAGATTGATTAGTTCATTAGGATATTAGAATTAACTGATTTAGATGAAGTTTGATTTACTAAATGTTTAGATGAACATTTGATTTACTAAATACAAACAGAGGTCATTAATAGTGATGGGCAATCTGACCCATTTTATTTCTCCGAAAATTCGCGAAATAGCAAACTTTCGTGGAAATGCATTGAAGTCTATGGATGACAAAAAAGTTTGATATGCAACAAATTTTTTCGCTCAATTAGTCTATAATGAGTCTATAGGCATAATTTTTGCGGCTAAACTTGGCTAAAAGTTTTGCACATCACTAGTCATTAGGGATGAGCTAAATATTTGCTGTGTTTTGCAGAGAAAAAAAGAATCTAATGGAAAGTAAAAAAAAATTATTTTTTTTTGTAATTTTGCAAATTTTTAGTAGTGAAATGGGTTAGAGTCACCCATCGCTACCACTGAATGCAAAAGCAAACAAATGCACCAAACATATACTGTAATTAGGCCAGATGGCATTAGAAATATTAGGATATGAAGAGCAGAAAGAGCTCATGAAGCTGTAGAAAACATTAGAAAACATTAGAAAACAACAGAAAGAGTAAAATGTATAACTGAAGTTTCATGCAAAATTCAATACAGTGTTCAGTGATCACAAAAGAGAAAAAAACAAGTCCAAAATTATCTTCAGGTACATAAAAATTGTAAATTGTAAGAACAAAAATTAAAAGTTCACTGTAACATCCCTTAAGCAGAAATTACAAAATTATGAAATTTAAAAGCAAATATTTTGTATTTCAACAACCTTCAGGCAATATACTGTAATTCTGTAGCTATTATTTTCAGCATTAAGGATTCCCTTTTTTCTAACAATCTTTTTTCTAACAATATCAAGGAAATTATCGACAGGTAACTCCTAAGTGAATCAGGAGGAAATTCTTTGGAAAGAAATAAGCAAAATGATTTGGCAATTGCCAGATTCCGTTGTTTCTGACTGTGGGTGAAAAGGGAAGTCATTATCTGTCATCTATCTATATTTTCATGTTCTCAGTCTGTTTCATCATTACTTTTTTTTATCTGGGTGCCATGGATTGTTAAGAATGGAATCACTGTATAAATTATGTGCTACATACCCAGAGAGCCCTAAGATGAAAGGATATCTTTTCACTTGATTTAATTTAGTATTTCAAATGCCAACGCCCTGGTACTTGTTACAGTTCTGTCTTGTTCACCGTGGCATTTCTTTAATTTCACAACTCAGCAGCAGAGCTATTGCGAGAATATTGGAAATTAATTGAATAATTGATCGGCAATAACTAATGGGACAGACAGTAAGAGATGAATTGATCAGGCTGAATCAGGATATTTAAAGGCCAGAATACACACAGGTTCAGTAACTCAAGTATTAAAAATGACTGGACAATTAATGATGTTGACTGTCTGAAAAGGTAAGAAGAATTTCACCGGCACACAGGAATTGTAGTAGCAGGGCAAGCCCTTGCAATTTTATTATGCAGTAGTGCAGTAGAAGCACTACTGCATAATAAAATTGCAAGGGCTTGCCCTGCTACTACAATTCCTGTGTGCCGGTGAAATTCTTCTTACCCTTGTTGTGAGGCAGCCGATTCCTCTATCACTGGGCACCAGGATAAGAACCTTTGGGAGTGTGTGGTGTGCGGCTTCTCCATAGTCTATTGGACTGTCTGAAAAGGTGCCATGTCAGATGCAGAGGCCTACAGTTGTTTGGTGGAGAATGCGGGAAGGGGTTGTTTGTTTTCGAGTTGGAGTGATGCTGGCTTGGGATGATAGATATTACAGATGACGTTTGCCTAGTATATCTTCAGAATCAGTGATGAGCGAAATGTTTCGCCTAGTTTGACAGCGAAAATGATGCCCATAGAATCCAATGTTTTTAAAAAAAATTTCATGGGTCAAACAAGATCTGTCGAGTGTCAAGTTTTGTCGCCCATAGACTTCAATGCATTTCGGAGAATTTTGGCCTTTTCGCAAATTTTCAACGAGATGAAATGGTTCAGATTACTAATCCTGAACTCTACCTGAAGTGCTCAGTAGTGATGGGTGAATTTATTCGCCAGGCGTAAATTTGCGTGATTCGCCACCGGTGAATAAATTTGTGAAGTGCCCGTGAAAATTCGCGGGTGTCAAAATAAAAGGACGTCGGCGTCAAAAATGGACACGGCATAAAAAACGAGACGCGAGCGTCGTTTCGTTAATTTTTTGCCTTTTCGTGAATTTTACACGAAATTCGCAAATTTTTCGGCAAAGCAAAACGGCGCAAATTCGCCCATCACTAGTGTTCAGTGGCACTTTAGATTTTAGATTTATTTATGACTTCAGAAAGCCCTAAAAAATGAAAACAGAATAGAAATGCTTTTGTGTTATTGTTGTGCCATTTAATCTTCACTCCTTGTCCTGCCAGAGGTTTAGAAAACCTCTGAAACCTCTAAAATGTTGAGTTTTTAGAATGAAAAAAAATCTGAAAACCTCTAAGTCGAAGTTTAAAAAAAAAAAATAAAAAAAGGCCATTAGGATCAGAGCAACTCCTTATTCAGGACTTATATATAGACTTATATAGGACCCTAGACTACTTTTACTTGGGGAAGTTTTGTATTAGAGATTTTCATAATTTTTACACTTAATAAATCTTGAACTTTGAGAGTTACAGAAATAAAAAAAAGCACAATTTTTTATAGCAAAAATGCAATTCATGAAAAAAACTAAATCTGAATGTTATTAAAATGGCCACATAGTGCCACGCTCGGTTGGGGTTTGATCCTGGGACTTACTGGTTGACGGCTGCTTGCCCGAACTACTGGGCCATGAGAGCAGCAGGCAATTTTTCATAACTTGCCATCTGGATCTTGTGCTTGGTTATTCACGCCAGAATCCTTATTGATGGGTTTGGGTCAGCCAATCAGGGCTGCCATTGGCCTATATAAAAAGCCCAGCCCTCTTCACAATCACTTATTGAGCATTGGGTACTGTTGGAGTAGTGTGGCCTGACCCTAGCTCCAGCTCCTGTGCTCTCGCTGTCCTGTTCCTTGTTTCCTGCCCTGTCTGGCATTGTTCTTATATCCAGTCCTGTTTGCTCTGCTCTCCAGTCCTGATCCAGCCCTGTCTGTTCTGCTCTCCGATCCATTGTTGATTCTTCTCCCGCTTTGTCCCACTCCAGTCTGTCCTTGTGCCTTCGCCCACTCCATCTCAATCCTTTCTGTTTGATCGTTCTTACTGTCACTACCATTTTTAATCTTTTCTGTTGTGTCTTTTGCCTACCTTTTCTGACTTTATCTTATAAAATGTACCCAGTGAGACCATTTGTTAAAGGTTGAGTTTTAGTGGCATTAGAGCTTTCTGAAACCATAGTTCAGCTATTTTTCACTATGAAGATCATGAATGCCACAAAAGTTATTAAAAGATCTGAATATTCTTCAAAATTCAAAATTCTTATTCACTCTCTCATCATATCGTGTCTAGACTACTGTAACTCTCTCTTAATTGGCCTCCCCCTCCAGAGACTGTCACCTCTGCAGTCCATAATGAACACTGCTGCGAGGCTCATACACCTCAGCAACCGCTCCTCCTCTGCCTCGCCATTCTGTCAATCCCTGCACTGGCTTCCGTTACCTTTCAGAATCAAATTCAAATTAATGACACTGACTTTCAAAGCACTTCATAACTCTGCCCCTCCCTACATCTCTGAACTCATCTCTATATACTCACCCACTCGCTTACTACGGTCCTCTACTGACCTGCTACTCAACTCTTCTCTCATCACATGCTCGCATTCAAGACTTTGCAAGGGCTGCACCCCTCCTCTGGAACTCTCTCCCACGGTCTGTCCGACTTTCTCCCAACCTTTCTGCTTTCAAAATATCTCTGAAAACGCACTTCTTTCGAGAAGCCTACCCTCACTCTTAACTTAACTACCAAATGCAACAATACAATACCACATTTCTCACCCACTTAATTCGATCTTGCCCACTCCCACACCTTGTGTATTACTCCCTTCCCTTTAGACTGTATGCCTATGCATAGGGCCTTCCTCACCTTTTTGTACCTGTATTGATTGTGATGTTTGTTACTCCATATATTCTATATATGTAATTCATGTGATGTAGTTGTATAATCACATTTACTTTACAGTGCTATGCAATATGTTGGCACTATATATATACATGTTAATAATAATAATAATAATAATAATAATAATAAAAGGCACGAATGGAAAAACCCTGAATGATCCGCTAATGTATAAAATAAACATCTCTAAAAACCTCTAAAAATTTGTTTTTCAGAATTAAAAAAATACTGACTTCAGAAAGCCCTACAAAATGAAAACAGAATAGAAATGCTTTTGCATTATTGTTGTGCCATTGAATCTTCACTCTTTGTCCTGCCAGAGGTTTAGAAACCTAAAAATTAGAGTTTTTCAGAATTAAATAAAATCTGAAATCCTCTATTAGTCAGAATATCTTAAAAAAATCCATTAACAACAGAGCCGTTCCCACTGACTTATATAGGACCTCGACTACTTTTAATTGGTGAAGTTTTGTATTAGAGTTTTTCATAATTTTTACAGTCCAAATCTTTAGAATTTTACAGAATTAAAAAATCACAAATTTTTAGAGAAAAATACAATTCATTAAAAAAACTATATCTGGATGTTATTAAATCAGCCCCATAGTGTTTAAAACATACTAGAC
Source organism: Xenopus petersii (assembly GCA_038501925.1). Classification (NCBI taxonomy): domain Eukaryota; kingdom Metazoa; phylum Chordata; class Amphibia; order Anura; family Pipidae; genus Xenopus; species Xenopus petersii. The sequence continues at coordinate 148,911,149 of CM076678.1, forward strand.
TATAACTGGGTTTTCCTCCTATAATACCCTTTTTTATCCTCTCCCCTCTCAGTTTGATCATCTTTTCTTTCTCTCCCATTTTTATTCTTCTATCTTTTGCTTACCTTTACTGACTTTATCTTATAAAATGTACCCAGTGAGACCTAATCGGGGAGGCCCATTTGTTAAAGGTCGAATTTCAGTGGTATTAAAGCTTTTTGAAAACACAGTTAAACTTATTTTCTCTAAAATCATGAATGCCATGAAAGTTATTAAAAGATCTGAATAAAAAAAAGTACAGACAGAAAAAACCCTGAATGATGCACTAAAAAATACAAATCTCTAAAAATTTGTGTTTTGTAATTACTAGTGAAATATAGTTATGAGCTAATTTTTAAAAAAATATTGGCAGCCATAGATTTGCTGCATAATTCCGCATTTCTCCATTTGAATTTTTTCAAAGATTCACCGTGGAAAAATTAGCTGTGTCAAAAAAAATCACCATAATAAAAAATGACCATTGACTAATGCTTTTAGACAAAAAAGTTGCCATAAGAAAAAATGCCCATTGACTAAATTCTGCATTTTGCCATTCAATTTTTTAAAAAAATTCACTGTGGAAAAAGTTGCTGTGATAGAAAAGTCTCCGCAAACAAAAAAAGTCACCAAAATAAAAAACGCCCATTAACTTTAGTGCATTTGGACAAAAAAGATGCCATGAGAAAAAACACCCATTTACTTTAATGCATTTGGAGTGAAAAAATTCGTGCATAAGAAAATTTCAACTCCCAATTGACTCCCATTTTTGCTAATTTTTTCGCCGTTTCACAAATTTGTCCTCGAAACAGGACGAATTAGCGCATCACTAAATAATATGTAAAAACCACTAAGGGCCAGATTTATCAAAGGGCAAGGTGAATTTTCGAATGAAAAAAATTTGAATTTCGAGTTATTTTTTGTGTACTTCAACTACAAATAGTCCAAATTCGATTTGAATTTAAAAAAGATTAAAAAATTCGAATATCGAAATTCATCATGTACTTTCTTTTTAAAAATTCAACTTCAACCATTTGTTGCTGTTTAGCCTATGGGGAACCTCCCAGGACCTATTTGGAGTCAATTGGTGGACTTTGAAAAATTTAATTTTTTGGGGGAAAAACTTTGAATCGAATTTGATTGAATGCGCTGTTCCGTTTATTCGTACGATTCTAATTCAGACCTATTCAACCAAAAAAAAGTCATCTTAACTTCGGTTTGTCTTTTTGAATCCAAATTTCGAGGTCTGAATGACTTTTATGGGATCTCAATTCCTTTACCTGGAGAAGTTTTGTATTAGATTTTTTTCTTGGTATTTAAACTTAATAAATCTAGAATTTTTGCATTTTTAGATGAATAAAAAAAAATTTTAGAAAAAAAATATGATTTGTGAAAAATAGGAAAAACTGTTCAGAAGGGGGCATGTGAATAGGAGTCTGAAAGGTATGGGGCCACATGATTTCTGAAGGCATCTTTTTATCCCTGTACTTAACACAGTTGAAATTTTGAGGGTTGGGTGGTCCCTTAAATAAGTGATCCCCATTGTTTTCAGATACAACTTATTAAAAATACTTTCCTTTTTTACATTTCGTTTCCCCTTTAGAGAGATGAGCCAAGAGAGATGTTATTCAAAGCCTTATGTTTGCTGAAATTGTAAATAAAATTAAAAATGATTGCGGGTGTCAGTTTTATCCCCAGCTGCCATATGCTATTGTTCCAAGCCATTGTTACTTGTCCCCTCGCTGACATTGAACTATCGCTGCCTCTGGGGATTAGTAATGACTTTACTCTCCGGCTCCCTAAAGCTTTCAGTGTCATAAACGACATTGTAAATTAAAAGGCAAAAAAGTTCCAGTGTTACTGCTGTGTGGCTGTAATTAGTGTTCCTGTCATATTCCCTATACACTGGCTTTAAATTTGGGATATTATGGAACATGTTGCCACAATGCCAATTGCTAATAGTTTGCTATGCTTTCAGATGAATATATTTATCATTTAACTGCTTGTCGGCCACAGGTCGTAAAATCAACAGTGTTGACTCTCAAGTATCTCACTGTAGATTGCAAGTTTTCTGAGGATTTCATGGAGCACATTTACTAAAGTGTGAATTTCCTCTTCCCTTAACTTCACCACAGTTCGCCTCATGTCGCCAGGTATATTTTCACAACACATCTCCATATTTACTAAAAATCGTAAATTCAAGAGAATTGTGGTGAATTTCTCCTGGCGAAAATTCTCTGATGAACAGATTTCACTGCAGGATTCTGCTGGAGGAGAGCTATTAACTGATGCATTTTTGTCAATAAAAAAATGTTTTCCCATGACAGAATCACTTTTATATTAATGTTTGCTCTATTTAGCTCAATAAATATATTTTTCATGATTAAAGGAGAATCCTTAAAGTTAAAAAAACCCTACCCTCCTCCCTCCTCCCCCCAGCCTAAGTGTTACCCCAGGCAAATGCCCCAAACATTTTAATTACCCTCGGTGCAGATTCAGGCATCGGAGTTCACGGGCGCCATCTTCAGTCACTTTGGTAATTTTCAGAATGAGCCTGGAGCTTTGCCAATTTTCATGAGTTTTGGCACATGCGCAGTTGTCACGAAACAGAAAATTGCTCCAACTGCACATGCGCCACCCACTGGTCTCATTCTGAAGATTTCCGAAGAGAAGAAGATGACTGAGGTGAACCACGATTCCTGAATCTGCACCGAGGGGTAAGTAAAATATATGGGGCATTTGCCTGGGGGGAGGAGGGAGGGGACCTATGTAGGGTAGGTGTAGGGTTTTTTAACTTTAGGGTTGAATTCTCCTTTAAAACTAGTGATGAGTGAATTTTTTCACCAGCCATGGATTTGCTGCATAAAAAGTCGCTGCAACGATAAATGTCGAAATGCCCTACTGTCTACCCCTAGTTCCAGCCCTGCTCCCATTAACTTAGACTGTAAACTCTACGGGACAGGGACCTCCTTCCCACTATGGGGCAGATTGACTAAAGGGCGAAATGGCTAACCCTAGCGACTTTTCACCAGTAATCCAATCCACAGGGACATCACCAATTCTCACAGGCGCAGACGACAATTAGTAGCAAACAGGGCCATCACTATCGTTCATTCGCACTCTATTACACTCTGTTCGCTCATGTCAATGGTCATTGATCCGCAAGTTCAGTAAAGTGCGGATTTTACTGAATGTTACCTCTTTCGCCAGAGTTGACTTCGCCACCTCAGACCAGGTGAACTGCTAAAATGATGCTAGATCTTCCTGAATCTTCTGTCACTTACATCATATCCTGTCTGCCGAAAATGCATTAAAGTTTAAAAAATAACTTTTCCTTTTTTTAAGCGAGATTGCCTGCAAAACTTTTTTTTGTCTTAACATTTTCTCCAGACTTTTGAGAACATATGGAACATTAATTTTACAGTGGGCTTCATATTAACTCTTTTGTCTTTATTAAGGTTTGTAATTTAAAGCATTTGCACCATCTTTAATAAAGACATCCATACAACTTTAATGTACCGTCCTATTCAATTTAACTTAAGTGCAAGATCTCTAGCGGATTTTCAATGGCACAAATGAACGCTAGCACATCTTTGCTTTAAAAATGCTTGCACTGCCAGAGTAACGCTAGTGAAAAGTTGAGAATTTGCACCTGGCAAAGTGGTGTGAGGTGCGCGAAGTGGTCGCTGGCGACCATTCGCCCTTTAGTGAATCTACCCCTATGTCTCTGACCACATAGCACTTAAGCTCTTTGTCTTGATATGATTGTATATTTATTATGTGATATATATTGTACTATTATACTGTTATGCAATGTACAGCACTGTGACTCCTTAACAGCAATGTACAGATAAAGTTATACATACATATATACATACAATCTCTTATTCCATTTGTTTTTGCTAGTGGAGGTAAAAGATAAAAGATAGTCACATAGTTAAATTGGGTTGAAAAAAGACAAAGTCCATCAAGTCCAACCCCTCCAAATGAAAACCCAGCCCCATACACACACCCCTCCCTACTCTCACATAAATTATATATACCCATATCTATACCAACTATAGAGTTTAGTATCACAATAGCCTTTGATATTATTTCTGTCCAAGAAATCATGTCCCCTCGCAAGCACCTTTTTGCCAGAGAAAACAGCCCCAACCTTGACAGTCTCCCCTCATAATTTAACTCTTCCCTCCCTCTAACCAGTTTAGTTGCACTTAGTCTCTGCACTCTCTCCAGCTCATTTATATCCCTCTTAAGGGCTGGAGTCCAAAACTGCCCCCATACTCCAGATGAGGCCTCACCAGGGACCAGGGACCAGGCCCGGATTTGCGGCAAGGCCGCATAGGCCCGGGCCTAGGGCAGCAAAAAAATAGGGGCGGCATGGCAGCATGCCGCCCAGCCGCATTATGGGGACGCGTGCGTCCCCATTCAATTATAGCAGCTGCGCCGGCGTTTTTTCGCCGGCGCGCTGGGAAGGGGAGGTGAGGTGGGCGCTAGGGGTGCCCCTTATTGAAATCCAGCGCTGCCAGGGACCTATAAAGAGGCAGAATTATGTTTTCATCCCTTGAGTTAATGCCCTTTTTATGCAAGACAGATAGCACTTCCAGATAATCATGAGCTTAATGGGTGGGCTTAAAAGAGACTTTTACCTGCTATTTAGCTACAACGTGGACTAAAGCAGACAAGGACTCATTTATGTGCCTAAAATGATTGGAAATACAGTTATAATATAGACAGCCTGTAATGTGCGCAATTACCATGTATTGACCAAGTCAGGCCTCACTGGCAACATTGTAAAGACAATATATCTGACAATAACTCCCTGATCAATATTAACGAATGCTGAGTAATTGATGGATAAAACATGAATTATCTGAGTTCTTCGCGTTTATGATTTTATGTAACTTCCAAATGCTACCATTACATACAGTAACTTGGTGAGAATATTGAGCTGAATGATTCCAACAAAGATGCCCTGCAAGGGAGCCAAAACTGCAGGCCCAAGAGGGGAGCTTTTTTAAATGGTACGCTCCGGCTGCATCAACTTCATGGATTTGCAGAGGATCCCACATACGGCAGGCAGCAGCGGCTGGGGGCACCCTACATTCACAAAAGTGGTGATATTGAGACCAAAAAAAAAAAGTGGAGATAAAAATGTCGGATTTCCCACCAATTTCACAAAGCTCTATCTTGACTTTTGTGAATTTGTCTGTTAGACAGTTTCAGATTTTGTCTTTCGCGCAACATTTAATGATGTTTTTTCAGACATCAAATTGCCATGTTTAAAAATTGTCGCTCGTGTCAAAATTATTTTGACGCCCATTGACTTCAATGTGTTTCTTAAAATGGCACAGATTCGCCCATCACTTATCGCAATTAATATGCGAATTCTTTCTCAATGGGGAACCTACAAGAGGCGTGAAAATGAAGAACGAATGCAGAACAGTTATTTTAGAATTGATCCAGCACATGGGGAAGAGTTGCACTGAGCTTTACTCCATTTTCAAAATGTCGGGAGAAAATTACGTTGTAAAATTTTTGCACCATTATTATGTCGTTCGAAAGACGAATTCTGTGTCTGTAAACTGTCTTTCTAAAAATATGAAAATTGGCGGCTGAGTCGGAATTTCGGCAGATTTGTGTTTGTGAATATGGAGAAAGTATTTTACACCAGTTTACCACCACTTTTACTCAAAAAATGGGCTTTTTTCCACTTTGAATTCCCCCAAGAGTGCAACCAGACCCCTGACAGAGTGCTCTTTGCATAAGCACTTAGGGGTCCCCTTATATTTGGGTTCTATGTAGCTGATCACTAATATATATATTAGTATAATTTTAAGATGCTTCTTTAAAGGGGTTATAATAAAGTCTCTTAATTTCTCAGAAGGCTTTACTTGCCCTATAAGAAAGAAATGTACATGTTAAACTCTGTAGTCCTTTCCCAATACACTTTAGAGCTGTTTGAATGCTCTTTAAGATTAATCATTCTGCACTTTAGCTAATTAACCTTTAAATATTATTTGACACGTGGATTGAATGATCGTGGACAAAGCCTTAACGTTCCCACCCAAAGTTGGAAAAAAATCTGGCAAACGTCATTGAATGTAGAACATATTTCTTTATACAATTGAAATAAATGCACTTTGATTCTGACTTTCAATCCCCTTTAAGTCCTAATTAAATCTTAATGTAATTGATGGCAGCAGATTGATGCCATTTTGATATTTCAGGGTTGGAAACACAATCTCAGCAGAACGTCCCCAGAAAACACAAACACATAACCTACTTGCAGCTTCTCCCCGAGCGTCTCCTGCAAGGCGAGCTCTCATCCAGCACAAAGAAGTTTCATTCTTATCGCTCTGCTCCATTAAATACTGAACTGGTGGAACAGATTCTTCATCTCAGATTCCTGTTTTTATTTAAAGGACCTGGTGTCTCTCAACCGTGAGATGGGTTCAGGTTTACAGTGCTTACGGAATACTGGTGCATGGAAATAATGAATGTCAGTGGGACATAATTCAATACGATGAGCAGACTCAGCTTTTTCTTTGCTATTAAGTGAACCCCTGTGATGCAGTTTGTCTGCTGTAGAAACAAAGGCTTTGATGGCAGATGAGAGCCAATCAGCCCTTCTCCTCCATACTTAGGAGAATTTATTTCATTTGTACTTGCTTCATGTTGAGCCACTTCCCTTTTCTTTAACCATATTCTTGTTCCTTGCTGAATGTCTGCAATGTATTGGTCCCTCCCATACCAGCAGAAAGGCTATTATATATATATATATATATATATATATATATATATATATATATATATATATATACCCTGCTTCACTTATTCCACTGTATTCTAATTGTTCTGCCCATTAGCTTTTCTGTAGGTGCAACAGAACCATTAATGTGTGTAGACAACTGGAACCAAAGCCTTATATTAATTGTGACATTTCAAATGAGTAAGGCCTTGATGTTGACTTTGACAGGTAAATGAGGCCTGTAAAAATAATAAATTGCTCCAAAGCAATGTTGTCTAAGCTGTGAGGCCAACCTTAAACTTAAAGGGAAAGGAAAGCCAAAGTGATACCTGCCAACTGCTAATACTATATAAATCTCTAACCACCGTACTTTAAAAACGTCTTCAATAAAGTAGACCCATAGGGGTAGATTTATAAAAGAGTGAAGTTCCTCCACTAGAGTGAAATTCCGCAGCTCTCAATTCATTTCTATGGGATTTTAAAAGGCGTATTTATCAATGGGTGAAAGTGAAAGTTCACCCTTTGATAAATAGGCCTATAAAAATCCTATAGAAATGAATGGAGAGTGGCGGAATTTCACTCTAGTGGTGGAACTTCACTATTAACTTCACTCTTTGATAAATATACCCCATAGAGCTTCCCAGTTGCATCATTGCCCACTAGTGAGTGTCGTGACATGCAAATGATGACCAAACTGGGCAAGTACACTGGCAGGTTGGGCTGCATTACGAATGTTCTGATTGCCAACCAGTGTAATGAGAAGATGGAACAGGGAGTTTTAAATTAATTAACCCTCGGTATTCGACTGGCGAATTAAAATCCTTCGACTTCGAATAAAGAAGTCGAAGGATTCTGCACAATTCCTTCGATCGAACAATCAAAGGAATAATCGTTTGATCGAACGATTTGAAGGATTTTAATCCATCGATTGATGGATTATCCTTCGATCATAAAATTGTTAGCAAGCCTATGGGGACCTTCCCCATAGGCTAACATTGGCCTCGGTAGGTTTTAGGTGGTGAACTAGGGGGTCGAAGAAATTTTTAAAGAGACAGTACTTCGACTATCGAATAGTCGAATAGTCAAACGATTTTTAGTTTGAATCATTCCATTCGAAGTCGAAGGTCGTAGTCGAAGGTCGAAGTAGCCAAAAAAACATTCGAAATTCGAACTATTTTTCCTCTATTCCTTCACTCGAACTTAGTGAATGGGCCCCCAAGACTTTTTTTAGGTTACAATTGTTCCCCAGACATTTGAGGGGTGGGCTCATGTGTAGGGCATTAGAGGATCTATTTTATCTTTATTCAGGTTCCTTGGACATTTAAATAAAAAGTGGTCATAGTAAAAAGTGGGCAATTCAAGCATTTGCAACATCTCTAATAAAGACGTCCATACGACTTTAATGTACCTGCCCTATTCAAATTGACCTACGCGGTCAAGAGGTGATTTGTAGCTGGGCGACTAAGGGCAGAGACATACGTGGAGATTCAGGTCGATTAGTCGCCCGAAGAAGAGTCGATTTGTCGCCGGGCCCTAAAAGTCTGAATGGCTAAAAAAAAGGTCCAATAGACACAGTGCAGCTCCCATTGACTTCTATGGGACCTCACCTGCTTTAAGTTTTGTATTACAGTTTTTTTTGGTGTTTACACTTATAAATTTCAAATTATTTGAGTTTTAGAGAAATAAAAAAGTTTTAAAATGTTTTATATATAAGTGCAATTTGTGATAGAAATAGAAATTTGAATGTTAGCAAATAGGCCCCATAGAATAAGGGACCTTATGAATGAGGTCCATTTACTGTTACATCTAAACTCTACTCAGGAGTGTGAGTGGGCACCATCATAGAACAGTGGCCAAAATCTTTGCACCATTGGCATTATCCATGACAACCAAACAGCAATTATTTTTTTTCAAACTGAAAGTTAATGAATAGAATAAAAAATAACACAAATATATACGGTGGCGCTACACCAAAAAGCTTGGTCAATAGATAAGTTGGGCCAATATTTGAAAAAGTGTGAATTCTATTATCCATTTCACTTTATTTCCATCAATGTTCTTTAGATAGATATACAGTATGTCACGGTCATGAAGTATTTCCTGGTATCATTTCTTATTTAGACCATGAACCATTTTAGAAGCCCATCACTTAATTGGTTCCGTTTTATTAATGTTATTAATGTGTTTCTGTAGATGGGACCTCAAGGGCAGAGCACAATATTCAAGGTGACGTCTCAACAGAGACCTATAAAGTGGCAGTATAACCTCCCTCTTGCTAGTTCTGCTAATGAGTTTACCTATACAATCTCATGTTCTCTTCACTTTTCCCACTGCCCAACTCTTTTGCTTGTTAGCTTTCAAGTCATCTGAAATGAGGACTTCAAGGTCTTTGCATTTCATACACTTCATGAATTATTTTAACAGTATTTTTAGTCAGGTTCCATGAGTTTCACCAAGTCATTAAATATTTTGCATGTAATAATCTTGCCACTCATGTTCTCTTGATGAGAGAATATTTGGTTCAATTAATCTTTACGAAATCTATACATTAAAGCAAGAACAACTGTTGAGTAAATTTGACAAAGGGGCTTATTTACGAAGTGGTTGGCCAAGATGCTAAGTGGAAAAAAAATGCTTTTTGATCACAATGAATTGCAGAGACACAGCTCGTGGGGGAACATTTTAAACACTGGGCGACAACTCAGCAACCAATCAATAATTAGCATTTTCAGCCAGCGGCAGGTGGAACAATGAAAGCAAACATCTAATTGGTAGGCATAGGTTACTGCCCAGGGCCAAATCTGCCCAGTGTTTATAAATAACCCCCAATGTGGTCCCTATGTATTCAGCATGGGCAGCAAAGTCTAAAAATTTTGAACTCATGCCAACCCCTAACCTGACCTCATCCAGCTAAGCCCACTGCATGGCTATGATGTAAATACCCATGAATGTCCTGCCAACCTCTAGATCACAAGTGGGGATATTAATAAAGGTTATAAATAACTCACTCAAGACTTTCAAGTGTTGGCAAAGGGTGTTGGGATGGGGTGGGGAAGGTATAGGTACTGGGTTGGGAGAAACAGAACACCACCCACCTGCGAGTAGCCATGGTTGACACAGAACCAACCACAGGAAAGATCATTTGTTTTCAATACAGACATTTAGAGCTGAATCCTCAGATATACAGGTAGAAACAATAGAAGTCTACCTGTATCTAATGATACAGCAGTAAACCGTGGTGATATTCAAAGACACCTGATCAAATTTTTCTGACCTGCCCGATGAACGAGCCAACCAATATCCAAGACGTTAGCTGATATTGATTGGTTCTTCTCCTGCCATACTTGTAACGAATATAATAATAATTGTGCTTGTTTAGGCACTTTAAGGCAGGTGTTAGGTACAGGACTATGGATGTACCTTGTGTAGAGCTGCTTATTGCACTCCATATTGGAAGGGGGAATTGAGAAATTAACCATTACATATCTAAATTCTTGGACGTCCTTTCAGAAAGCGACAGCGAAACAATGCATTTGCTTTTGTTGCCTCATTGCCCTTCACTAAATGCTCCCTTGCAAATCTGAGATGTGAACAAGTTTTATTGCATTCAGTAAGAGCATTTTAGTGCCTAGAAGCAGAAAATATCTTGATTGCCCCCTTTTTATTTGATGGGTCTTTAGGGACTCCAGAGTGAGTCATTAACTTCTGAAATTCACTCAACTATCTTTCATGTCTGTCCCTCAGGATACTCCTTATAAATAAGAAATAAACCAAATAGCGAACAGTGCCTTACAAATTCATCTGTAGCCCTGCCCATTCCAACATAACAATATATTTTATCGCTTTGCTTGTTTGGAGATGATCTGGCAAAATCTACACAATTGTAGATGACATATAGAGAGTGACGTGACTGGCATTTAAAGATACTATTTGCAAGTGATAAATAATACATGTGTTAAATGTTTCAAATACTAAGTGTGGAATCCCATTAGGTAACATGTGAGTGCTGTTTAGGTTGTCAACCCGCTTATCCTTAACACTTATCTCTACTGGTAATAATGTAAAGTTGCTTTATATGTTCTGGGCGACCTTATGGATTCCCCCACCTCAAGGAAGCATGCTGAATGATACAACAATCGAACGATTTTTCTTCGACCTAAAAATTGTTCCAAAGCCTTTGGGGACCTTCCCTTACTAACATTGACTTCGGTAGGTTTTAGGTGGCGAACTAGGGGGTTGAAGTTTTTTTTTAAGAGATAGTACTTCGACTATCGAATGGTCGAATAGTCGAACAATTTTTAGTTAGATTTTTCAAAGTCGTAGTCCAAAGTAGCCCATTCGATGGTCGAAGTAGCCAAAAAAAACATTCAAAATTCGAAGTTTTTTTATTCTATTCCTTCACTCGAACTAAGTAAATGGGCCTCTCAGTGTATAATATTCCAGGAATAAATACCAGGGTTCTGTATCTGAATGAATTGGCCCTGGAAATGGGGCTGATAACCAGGAGCTTACATTTTTAAGGACCAGTAAATGCTGTACTCAAGAGGAAACTTCATTTTAGATGAAGATGTTGATATTAAGGGGGTTATTTATCAAAGTCCGAATTTATCTCAATATTTTCTGAAAAAAACGCCAACCAAATCCGCACCGGTGTTTTTGGTTTATTTATTAACTTTCCCGAAAATTTTATTTGCGGGAAAAAATCCAAAATAAACTTAAAAAAAATTTCCATCCGATTTTTGCCAGAAAACCCCCGAAAACGTTGTATTATTGCATAAAACCCAGCACAGATCAAATAATCTTTTGGACTTCTCTCATTGACTTATATGCAATCTCGGGAAGGTCTGAGATGCCTGATTTTCGGATCCTATAATAAATTCCGAAAAAGTCGTGTTTTTTTAAATTTCCGATCTTATACTAGAAAAAAAAAAAAAAAAAATATATATATATATATATGTATATATATATATATATATATATATGTATATATATATATATATATATATATATATATATATACATATATATATAGTATATTATATGTATATATATAGAGAGAGAGAGAGAGAGGTGACGTCACTGTGACGTGTGAGAAGAGTGAATATACAAAAGAAGCTAAAATCCGACAGAAAATTCATAAACGAAAAGTCAAAATTCATATATATACAAATAAAAACATATCTCAGTGTTCTATTAAACATATATGATACAATGTTATGAATTATTTATAAGGTTTGCAAAATAGCTGTATCAGATAAAAGATAGTAACTAATGTAACGCATAATTATGTATAAAACAAACTTCTTTGCACTGCAGCTTAATCAGCACGAGGAGTTGTCACAGTCCTTAACAGTGTCACAGAAAAAGGAATCACTATTGATTACCAGTATAATGGGGCTCATATACGCACTGGGAAGAGGCTGCTCCTTGTAGTGAAGTGGATGGCTGCAGGCAGCAGGTGGCGTCCTGCAGGCATCAAGGAAACAGGAGCGTTATTAGGGGGTCATAGTCTAGCAACCAATAATTTAACCCATCAGGAGTAGAGACCCAGAGTGGAGGTTCTTTCCACATTATCTGAAGGTGGTTCATAAAAGGGGACCAGCAAAACATCACTGCAATAGTCTACATGATCCATCTGAGGCAGACTCATGTCTAGGTGAAAGAAGTGGATTGTTAGCTCTGGAGGGAAGGGGAAGATGTAGCAGCAAGAAAGGGATAGATGGCGGGGGAGGACTAAGCCCTATGATTGGAACCAATGCCCAGGTCGGAAGACCTTTATTTCAGGTAATGCTCTTATGTCGGGAGGCTTTAGCATTTGAAATTATGACCAGAGGTAAATAGTTAGGGACCGCTATATGGGTTTTACCTTGACGTGGTATGGTGGCTTATCAATCTTATGATCATAATTTTGTAACTGAAAAACCCCTGTCTTTGTAAATACATGCATCTGCACTGATATGACAGGGCACCAGGGAATGTGCATTGATCAATTTTTCTTCTTTTTCTCTATGTCTGTAGTTAATTTGGCCACATCAGTAGCACTTCCATTGTATTTTAGTCCATTTTTATTTAGCCATGGAGTGCTCCCACAACCTTACCTTTTTGCATTTTGGGATTATGGGTTGTCCACATAGTGTCTAACATGTTTTTTTTAATGTTTAATGTCCATTCACGGTCTGGGATCAGCAAGGGTAGACTTTCATCAATGGGTTCTGATGTGCTTCAGCTCTCTACTAAGGTCTTTCATGATAACCTACATCTCCACATATAGATGGAGCTTAAACTTCTATCACTGAACAAGAATTACTGACCATAAATACATATATATATACAGGATCGGCCCACATCCACACCCTGCATCTCTTCCCTGCGCCTTTTCCTCTGCCGGTCGCGGCAAAAACAGTGTGCGTGCTTTCGCCCATCAAAAAAGCAATATATTGTGTTGCATGTAAAACGTTGCAACACAATATATTGTTTTTTTGATGCAAAAAGACCCCTGGTGCTGGTGTTTTCTTTCTCTACATATGCACTCGTTCTCCGTGCACAGGGGCAGCTATATATATATATATATATCAAGTTGGGAGGGAGAAAGAAATTTTTGATGAACCCAAACAAGTTCCTCTGTCCTACTTGCATGAAATGCAGCCACTTGTGTGGCAATAAATACAGCAGTCCCAGAGGCTGCTATGGACTCAAGTAGCAGCTACAGGTAGAACAAGACCTTTGGATCACATGGCCAATGTCGGACTGGCCCATAGAGATGGCGCGAACTGTTCGCCGGCGAACTTGTTCGCGCGAACATCGGGTGTTCGCGCTCGCCGGAAGTTCGCGAACGTCGCGCGACGTTCGCCATTTTGGGTTCGCCATTGTTGGCGCTTTTTTTTGCCCTCTCACCCCAGACCAGCAGGTACATGGCAGCCAATCAGGAAGCTGGACCACTCCCCTTCCCTATAAAAACCGAAGCCCTGCAGCGTTTTTTCACTCTGCCTGTGTGTGCTGAAGAGATAGTGTAGGGAGAGAGCTGCTGCCTGTTAGTGATTTCAGGGACAGTTGAAAGTTTGCTGGCTAGTAATCGTTTTGATACTGCTCTGTTATTGGAGGGACAGAAGTCTGCAGGGGTTTGAGGGACATTTAAGCTTAGGTAGCTTTGCTGGCTAGTAATCTACCTTCTACTGCAGTGCTCTGTATGTAGCTGCAGTGGGCAGCTGTCCTGCTTCTGATCTCATCTGCTGACTGCTACAATAACAGTAGTCCTTGTAAGGACTGCTTTTATTTATTTTTTTGTTGTTTTACTACTACTACTACTACTACTACTACTACTACTATAAGAGCCCAGTGCTATTAGTCTAGCAGTGTTGGGGAGTGGGACTGGTGTGCTAATCTGCTGCTCCTAGTAGTTCAGCAGCACCAACTTTAATTTTTTTTTTTTTTAATATTCATTTTTTTTTTATTTTACTTTCTTTTATTTTACTACCGCTGTAGTAGTGTATAAGTTGACCTTTTAGGCATTATTTGCCCTGTAGGCATTTTTTGCCCAGTGTGTTATTCAACCAACTGCCATCTAGCTGTGTGACCTTGTTCACATTCTGTCTAAATATCCATAATATTACCGTCTCCAGAAAAAACACCGGAGTGACTTTTTTCAAGCAGCCATAATATATTTTACGTAATCCGTATCCATCGCTGTAGTAGTGTATAAATTGACATTTTAGGCATTATTTGCCCTGTAGGCATTTTTTGCCCAGTGTGTTATTCAACCAACTGCCATCTAGCTGTGTGACCTTGTTCACATTCTGTCTAAATATCCATAATATTACCGTCTCCAGAAAAAACACCGGAGTGACTTTTTTCAAGCAGCCATAATATATTTTACGTAATCCGTATCCATCGCTGTAGTAGTGTATAAGTTGACCTTTTAGGCATTATTTGCCCTGCAGGCATTTTTTGCCCAGTGTGTTATTCAACCAACTGCCATCTAGCTGTGTGACCTTGTTCACATTCTGTCTAAATATCCATAATATTACCGTCTCCAGAAAAAACACCGGAGTGACTTTTTTCAAGCAGCCATAATATATTTTACGTAATCCGTATCCATCGCTGTAGTAGTGTATAAGTTGACCTTTTAGGCATTATTTGCCCTGTAGGCATTTTTTGCCCAGTGTGTTATTCAACCAACTGCCATCTAGCTGTGTGACCTTGTTCACATTCTGTCTAAATATCCATAATATTACCGTCTCCAGAAAAAACACCGGAGTGACTTTTTTCAAGCAGCCATAATAAATTTTACGAGATCCGTATCCACCGCTGTAGTAGTGTATACGTTGATCTTGTGGGCAGTATTTGCACAGTGTTTTCTTCAAACCGCCATCTAGCTGTGTGAGCTTGTTCACATTTTGTCTAAATATTGATAATATTATCGTCTCTAGAAAAACCACTTGAGTTACTTTTTTTCAAGCAGCATTCATATATTTTACGTAATCCGTATCCACCGCTGTAGTAGTGTATACGTTGATCTTGTACGCATTATTTGCACACTGTTTTCTTCAAACTGCCATCTAGCTGTGTGTATTATCGTTTCCAGAAAAACCAACTGAGTTTTTGTTGTTGTTGTTTTTTTAAAAATAATGCCAGGCAAAGGCAGGCCGCCACGCAGAGGCCGTGCTAGGGGCCGTGCTGCTATGCAATCCTGTGGCCCTAGCAAATTGCCCAGTTTTAAAAAGCCAATGACCCTGAACTCCCAAAATGCTGAAGAGGTAGTTGACTGGCTTACACAGCACACCCCATCCTCTACCGTTTCTAACTTTACCACAACATCCTCCTCATCCTCCACTGCTATGGCCACCCCACGTAACACTTCCTCCACCACCGGTGCCCCTTCTTCACTGGAGTCAGAGGAGTTATTTTCCCATGAGTTTCTTGAACTGAGTAATGCGCAACCATTATTGCCAGAAGAAGATGAAGGAGATGAGGACGTTACACCAGATTTAATTCTGGCAGAGAACACGACAGAGATGGACATAATGAGTGATGAGGAGGAGGTCCCCGCTGCTGCTTCCTTCTGTGATGTGTCAGAAGAAATTGATGCATCTGAGGAGAATGATGATGAGGAGATTGATGTTTTGTGGGTGCCTAGTAGAAGAGAGCAAGAGGAGGGTAGTTCAGATGGAGAGACGGAGAGTCAGAGAGGCAGTAGGAGAATAAGACTTAGAAGAAGCAGGGAGGACAGCCCGCAGGGATCAGTAGGGCAACAACATGTATCGGCACCTGTGTTCAGCCGGCCAACGCACCCGCCATTGCCGCCAATGCCGCCAACTTCTACTGTTACCGCCAGATCGCACACTTCCAAAAAGTCAGCAGTGTGGGATTTTTTTAATGTGTGTGCCTCTGACAAAAGCATTGTAATTTGCAATGAGTGCAGTCAGAAACTGAGCCTTGGTAAGCCCAACAGCCACATAGGTACAACTTCTATGCGAAGGCACATGAGCGGCAAGCACAAAGCACTTTGGGAGCAACACCTCAAAGGCAACAGGCAAACTAAAAGCCACACTCCTTCTGGTCCAGCATCTTACTGCTCTACCTCTGCTCTCCTTGACCGTCTGAACCACCCTCCACTCCGCCTTCCACCTTGACCACCTGTTCCCATTCCCAGTCATCTGCCACCAGCCAAGTTTCTGTGAAGGCCATGTTTGAGCGTAAGAAGCCAATGTCTGACTGTCACCCCCTTGCCCGGCGTCTGACAGCTGGCTTGTCTGCACTCTTAGCCCGCCAGCTTTTACCATACCAGCTGGTGGACTCTGAGGCCTTCCGCAAATTTGTAGCAATTGGGACACCGCAGTGGAAGGTACCCAGCCGCAATTTTTTTTCTAAAAAGGGAATACCACACCTGTACCAACATGTGCAGAGCCAAGTTACCGCATCTCTGTCACTTAGTGTTGGGCCAAAGGTCCATATGACTACTGACGCATGGTCCTCCAAGCATGGTCAGGGCAGGTATGTCACCTACACTGCCCACTGGGTGAACTTGGTAATGGCTGGGAAGCAGGGAATGGGTAGCTCAACAACAACAGTGGAGTTGGTGTCACCGCCACGGATTGCACGCGGTTCTGCCACCACCTCTACTCCTCCATCGCTCTCTACCTCGTCTTCTTCCTCTTCTTCTTCTTACTCTGCTGCTGGGTCCTCCTTCTCCTCCTCCACACCTGTGCACCCCCAGCTCCCCCTAGGCTATTCGACGTGCCAGGTACGCCGTTGTCACGCTGTCTTGGGGATGACGTGCCTGGAAAGCAAAAACCATACCGGATCTGTACTCCTGTCATCTCTGCAGTCACAGGCCGATCGGTGGCTGACCCCACACCAACTGCAGATCGGAAAAGTGGTGTGTGACAATGGAAGCAATCTGTTGGCAGCGTTGAGACTGGGCAATTTAACACATGTGCCCTGCATGGCACATGTGTTAAATTTAATAGTCCAACGTTTTGTCTCCAAGTACCCAGGATTCCAGGACGTTCTCACCCAGTCCAGAAAGGTGTCGGCCCATTTCAGACGTTCCTACACAGCCATGGCACGCCTTGCTGACATTCAGCAGCGCTACAACATGCCAGTCAGGCGTTTGATTTCTGACAGCCAGACTCGCTGGAATTCAACGCTCCTTATGTTGGAACGTCTGCTGCAACAACAAAGGGCCGTCAACGAGTACCTTTTTGAACTGGGTGGTAGGACTGGATCTGCAGAGCTGGGGATTTTTTTCCCCCGTTACTGGGTGCTTATGCGCGATGCCTGCAGGCTCATGCGACCTTTTGAAGAGGTGACAAATATGGTCAGTCGCACCGAAGGCACCATCAGCGACCTAATACCCTTCGCTTTCTTCCTGGAGCGTGCCGTGCGACGAGTGACAGATGAGGCTGTAGACCAGCGTGACGAGGAGCTGGAAGCGCACGATTTCTGGTCGGAATCACCAGAACGAACCCAGGCACCTGCTGCAACGCAGGGAGAGGTGCCAGAAGTGGAGTCAGAGGAGGAAGGTGGCTTTGTGGAGGAGGAGGAGGAGGACCAACAGGAGCAGGCTTCCCAGGGGGCTAGTGGTGACCTTTTGGGGACCCCTGGTCTTGTACGTGGCTGGGGGGAGGAGACCGTGGATGATGCAGTCCTTGATAATGAGGAAGCGGAGATGGATAGCTCTGCATCCAACCTTGTGAGAATGGGGTCTTTCATGCTGTCATGCCTGTTGAAGGACCCCCGTATCAAGAGGCTTAAGGAGAAGGACCTGTACTGGGTCGCAACGCTACTAGACCCTCGGTACAAGCATAAAGTGTCAGAAATGTTACCAACATACCACAAGTCCGAAAAGATGCGGCATTTACAAACCAGCCTGCAAAACATGTTGTACAATGCTTTTAAGGGTGATGTCACTTCAGGAACTCATCAACATTCCAGGGGGCAGAGGTGCCAGTAATCCTGCCACGAGCACACCTGCAAGGACAAAGCCCTTTGGCCAGTCTGTAACGTCAGACATGCAAATGTTTTTCTGTCCAAGGCAGCGCCACAACCCTTCTGGATCCAAGCTCAAAGAACGCCTCGACCGGCAGGTAGCGGACTACCTGGCATTAACTGCAGATATCGACACTCTGAGGAGCGATGAACCCCTGGACTACTGGGTGCGCAGGCTTGATCTGTGGCCAGAGCTGTCACAATTTGCCATGCACCTCTTGTCTTGTCCAGCCTCAAGTGTGCTCTCAGAAAGGACCTTCAGTGCAGCAGGAGGGATTGTAACTGAGAAGAGAACTCGCCTAGGTCACAAAAGTGTCGATTACCTGACCTTTATTAAAATGAATGAGGGGTGGATCTCGGAGGGTTACTGCACGCCGGAAGACTTGTTCTGACTTCTATGCAGCTGTCCTTCTCTTCAAGCCTCATGACTCCACACACAGCTGTCCTTTAGCGTCCTCCTCCCTCCGCCACCGTTACAAACTAGGGTGCAAACCCTACTGGTTTAATTTTTTCTGGCCTCTGTGCTTCAGTGGCTGCAACCAAAAAAACTGGGCAAACAATGTCTACAAGGTCAACGTATGGCACAAAATGACTATTTTCAGCATTTATATGGCATATTTTTTCTGGCAACTGTGCTTCAGTGGCTGCGTCCAAAAAAATGCATATTTTCTGCATTTATATGGCATAATTTTTCTGGCCTCTGTGCTTCAGTGGCTGCAACCAAAAAAATTTATATTTTCAGCATTTATATGGCATAATTTTTCTGGCCTCTGTGCTTCAGTGGCTGCAACCAAAAAAATTTATATTTTCAGCATTTATATGGCATATTTTTTCTGGCAACTGTGCTTCAGTGGCTGCAACCAAAAAAACTGGGCAAACAATGTCTACAAGGTCAAGGTATGGCGAAAAATTACTATTTTCAGCATTTATATGGCATATTTTTTCTGGCAACTGTGCTTCAGTGGCTGCGTCCAAAAAAACTGGGCAAACAATGCCTACAAGGTCAACGTATGGCAGTTGTTTAAAGAGAACAGTAGATTACTAGCCAGCAAAGCTACCTAAGCTAAAATGTCCCTCAAATCCCTGCAGACTTCTGTCCCTCCAATACAGAGCAGTATCAAGCAGATTACTAGCCAGCAAACTTACTATCATCTGTCCCTGAAATCACTAACAGCTCTCCCCCTACACTATCTCTTCCAAGCACACACAGGCAGATTTTTCAGATACATTTTTGCCCTTGATCCCCCTCTGGCATGCCACTGTCCAGGTCGTTGCACCCTTTAAACAACTTTAAAATCATTTTTCTGGCCAGAAATGTCTTTTTTAGATGTTAAAGTTCGCCTTCCCATTGAAGTCTATGGGGTTCGCGAACCGCTCGCATTTTTGCGCAAGTTCGCAAATATGTTCGCGAACTTTTTTTCCGACGTTCGCTACATCCCTACTGGCCCACAGAGATACCAGGAAAACTCCTGGTGGGCCCAGATGTTAGTGGGCCCTTTTGCTTCTAAACATTTGGCCAATTTCATGGTCATTCCCTATTTCTTTATGGGGAAAATGCTTAATAATGGGAGAATATTGTAAGTATGTACAAAAGACTAGGAGAATAAAGAGGTTGAGTGAGTAGAGTAGAAATAATAGTTTGGAAAGGTCCACTGTCTAAGGTTTTCTGGTGGGCTCACGTTCTTTGGTTTTCTGGTGGGCCCAAGGTCTAAGGTTTTCTGGTGGGCTCACGTTCTTTGGTTTTCTGGTGGGCCCAAGGTCTAAGGTTTTCTGGTGGGCTCACGTTCTTTGGTTTTCTGGTGGGCCCAAGGTCTAAGGCTTTCTGGTGGGCTCACATTCTTTGGTTTTCTGGTGGGCCCAAGGTCGAAGGCTTTCTGGTGGGCCGCTGGCATCCCAGTCCGACACTGCACATGGCTAACCATGTCCCGATGTGTAATTCCATTTAAAAATCAACACCCTTTGGCACTGAAACCAATGTTGTCACCTCTTTGAGCCTTACTATGTCAACAGCAAATGGCTCCATCGGTGAACCATTGCAGCTGACATTCTATAAAGTCTGTACTGGACTAAACAGCCCTTTATATATTTAACACAAATGGTAAAAGAAAAAATCCTGCAGAACATGATATACAGAAAGTGAGTTTAAAGTTACAAGTTCATAACCATCTTGATTTTCCTTGGTTCCTGCCGAGAAAGGCACCCCCAGCGCACAGCCATTTGCCTGATTAATGACTCCATTTCTACAGCTGAAAGTTTAACACCTTTTTATGTTAAAAGAAAACTTTTTTTTGAATGGATCTTACCTGAATTTTAGATTAAAGGGGAAATCGTAACAGCCAATTTCATCTGCTTTTAGGCTGTTTTATATCAAACGATGTGATGAATGTTGCAATATCACTTTTAGCTATGGAACAGGGTAAAATTATCACTCTCGGTGGACACTCCGACATAAAACAAGAAAACGATTTTATTACCGGTAGCGATGATATGACAGGGATGATAGATGCCACTTTAGATCTCTATTGGGTATCTGCATCCTTTCAAGCGAATTTCTGACTTACTAATAGATTCCGCAGCTTTGACTGGCCATCAGTTAAGAATGTCATTTACTCTGAAATGACAGGAAGGTAAAATGTTCTTAAACATTAAATTTTTCTCTTTTCCCTGACTGAGTGACTAATGACAAAGAATGATATATTTTATTCACGTTGTCCCGGATGTGGAATAGCCTCGACTATATCAGAACTCAAAGTGGACGGGGGTCCCTTTTTATCCTCATATAGTTATAATGTAATACAGAGATCAGATGCACCTGCTGATTAGTTGACTAATAACAAGCTGTCATTACAATACCCCAAAGTGTCTCTGCTTGGTACTCTAGGACTTTCCATCTAGGGGGTAAATTCACTAACCGCCGAAAATTCTCCAGCGCTGGCTTTGCACACATCACAAAGGTGTAAATTCGCCTGGACATTGCTAATTCACGAAGATCCGAAGTTGCGCACAGGTGGCAAATTCACTAAGCGCCGAATTGACTAACGCTAGCGTCAATTCACTAGCGTTGGTCATTTTCGTTACTTTGAAATTCACTAACGAACACTGGCGTAAATTCGCTAGTGTTACTTCGCACCCTTACGCCTGGCGAATTTGCGCAACGGACGTAACTACGCAAATTCACTGATGCGCGCATTGTACTGAACGCTACCTTTTACGCTAGACTTCCTTCGCCAACCTCAGACCAGGCGAAGCGCAATAGAGTAGATAGGGATTGCTTCAAAAAAAGTTCAAATTTTTTCTAAGTCCCAAAAAACGCTGGCGTTTTTTCTATATTATGGGTGATAGGCTGAAAAAGATCGAAAATTTTTTTGGGGTCCCCTCCTTCCCCCCTACATTTCCTGACTCATGGCAACTTACCTAGACAGTGGGCACATGTGTAGGGCAAAATAAAAATTTTATTTGATGTTTTGAAGGTTTCCCAGGCATTTGCAGTGATTGTACGTATTCCTCCATTAAAATTTGAATTTGGCACCGTATGCAAATTAACCATCGCTAGCGTAACTTCGCTTCGCTTAGCGAATCAACGCTAGCGCAACTTCGCAACCTTACGCTACCCCTGAGCGCAACTTCGGATTTTAGTAAATTTGCGGAGCGCTGGCAAAACTACCTCCGGCAAATTGCGGCGAAGTTACGCCTGGCGCAACTACGAATCTTTGCCCCAGGAGGGTATCGAACGCTGGGGAAATTACGCTCAGCAGTTTGAACTTACGCTAGCGTTGGCTAATTAGCATACGTTGTGCAGTTAAAGTACCTTAATAAAATTATATAAAGTTGTTATATTGCCCTACACATGTGCCCACAGTATAGTTTAGGTGCCATATGTTAGCAAATGTAGGGGGGAAGGAGTGTACCCCAAAAAAAAATTTACGATCTTTTTCAGTCTATCACCCTTTAAATAGGAAAAAACGCCAGCGTTTTTTGGGACTTAGAAAAATGTTCAACTTTTTTTTGAGGAACTCCTATCTACTCTATTGCACTTCGCCTGGTCTGAGGTGGCGAAGGCAAGTCTGGCGATAGAGGTAACGGTCAGTAAAATCAAAAACGTAGTTAATTTGCGTAGTAACACTCTGTCGCCAGACTGAAAATTCACCTGTCGTTAGAGTGCGAAGTTGTGCCAGAGTCTATCTCCTTGGTGAAATCACACTAGCGAATCTACGCCAGCTACCGTTAGTAAATCGGCAAAGTGCCGAAATGACGTCATGTTGGCGAATTTTCGCCCTTTAGTAAATTTCCCCCTAGGACTTTTCTTTCCAGTCATGTTAGTACTCAATCACCCCCCAACCACACATATCAATAAAACTTAACTGTACGTGTCTCATGTTGTTTTGACTCCACCACAATATTTATTGTGTGTAATTATTTGAATTGGACCAAATATTTTAGGTGTCTTCACCATTATCAAGCTTGAATAACTGTGAAGATACGTGAAACAACAATTGTATGTGGATTAAGTCATGATAAAATAATAATGACAATTGAATGTCTGAAGGTACATAGTATGTAACATACTCTTTATCAAGACAAGCAGATACTGTTCCGTACCTTTCAGGTATTCTTCAAAACTTTTGATTTATTTTGAGAAATTTCACAAAATATTCGGCCGAATACCAAACCGAATCCGAATCCTAATTTGCGTATGAAAACATTTTTTATTTCCTTGTTTTGTGACAAAGAGTCATGTGATTGCATATGCAAATTAGGATTCGGATTCGGTTTGGCCGGACAGAAGGATTTGGCCCAATCCGAATCCTGCTGGAAAAGATCAGTCCTGGCCGAATCCTGGATTGGGTGCATCCCTACTTAAGAAGGGTTCTGTTTTGTCTAGTATAGATATACACTGTACCTAGTAGTGATGAGCGAATCTGTCCTGTTTTGTTGCGCTGAAAAATTCAGAAACTGTGAAAAAATTCGCGAAATGGCGTAATTTTGCGAAACGCATTTGCCTTGCATCTCCAAATGCAGTTTCATAAAAAAATTCACACATGCCGAAATTTGGAATTTCTCAGCGAATCCATGGCTGGCAAATAAATTCAATGATCACTAATACCTAGATATTAGGGTGCTTCATTGGTGTTACAAGTACTGGCCCTCACTGTTAACTGAAGGAGGGACCAAGCACAGCATAGAAGTCAATAAAAGTCTCTGATTAACAAACCTCTAGGTTATTAATCAAAAAAAGCAATACAAACCACTCACTATTAGGAAGATACTGTGGGGCAAATTCACTAAGATTCGTAGTTGCGCCAGACGTAACTTTGCCACA
This sequence comes from Xenopus petersii, assembly GCA_038501925.1. Taxonomy (NCBI): domain Eukaryota; kingdom Metazoa; phylum Chordata; class Amphibia; order Anura; family Pipidae; genus Xenopus; species Xenopus petersii. The sequence continues at coordinate 148,934,722 of CM076678.1, forward strand.
CTTCGCCAGGCGTAGTTTCGCCAGCGCTCCGCAAATTCACTAAAATCCGAAGTTGCACTCAGGGGTAGCGTAAGGTTGCGAAGTTGCGCTAGCGTTGATTCGCTAAGCGAAGTTACGCTAGCGATGGTTAATTTGCATACGGTGCCAAATTCAAATTTCAATGGAGGAATACGTCACTACACAAGCCTGGGAAACCTTCAAAACATCAAATAATTTTTTTTTTGCCCTACACATGTGCCCACTGTATAGTTAAGTTGCCATGAGTTAGGAAATGTAGGGGGGAAGGAGGGGAGCCTCAAAAAATGTTTTGATCTTTTTCAGTCTATCACCCATAATGTAGAAAACACGGCAGCGTTTTTTGGGACTTAGAAAAAAATTTGACTTTTTTTGAAGCAATCCCTATCTACTCTATTGCGCTTCGCCTGGTCTGAGGTGGCGAAGGAAGTCTAGCGTAAAAGGTAGCGTTCAGTACACTGCGCACGTTAGTGAATTTGCGTAGTTACGTCTGTTGCACAAATTCGCCAGGCGTAAGGGTGTGAAGTAACACTAGCGTATTTACGCCAGCGTTCGTTAGTGAATTTGCGAAGTAACGAAAATGACCAACGCTAGCGAATTGACGCTAGCGTTAGGTGCTTCGGCGCTTAGTGAATTTGCCCCACGGGAGAGAGAAGCTCCGCATCATAGGCTGTTGGTGCTGCTTTTTTTGCTTTAAAGTTTCGATCCTGGTAGAGCTGCATTAAAATCAGATTGGCTGGAGTGTGATATTTGAACCTCCCTCCAGCCAATCCAATTAACACACTGCTTTACCTGGACTTTGAGGGCAAAACCATTAAACAGTTTCATCATGCTGGAGGAGTGGATAGAATTCCTATTGTACAATGTATTTATGGTCTAGCTCCTGCTCCTGCTCCTGCTGCTGACACAGAGGCAACTACCACCACCCTTGGACTGTGATTTATTACTGATTTAAGCAAATTACTAAAACTGCTGCTTTATCTGCTTTCTGCCCCCCTCCTCCGATATAACTTTTATCTAGCCTAATCCTACAACCCCTTCTTAGTTTTGGCTCTGCAGTTTCTCCACCAGAATAGCATTGACACTTTTTGAAACTTTTTTTTTTTTTACTAATTAAATGTTTAATTTAGGGTCAGGGCACACGTTCAGATTCAGGGAGATTAGTCACCCGGCGACACAGTTGCTCTTCTTCGAGGCGACCAATCGGTGCACTTCATTTTCCAAAGTCAACTTCGGAAAACGAAGCGAACTGAGTGCCATCCCACTGACGATTTACATTTTTTAGCCGGCGGGGGAAGTCACTTCGGGGAGATTAGTCTCCACTAGGGATGCACCGAATCCACTTTTTTGGATTCGGCCGATCCCCCAAATCCTTCGTGAAAGATTCGGCCGAATACCGAACCGAATCCGAACCCTAATTTGCATATGCAAATTAGGGGTGGGAAGGGGAAAACATTTTTTACTTCCTTGTTTTCTGACAAAAAGTCATGCAATTTCCCTCCCGCCCCTAATTTGCATATGCAAATTAGGATTCGGATTCGGTTCGGCTGGGCAGAAGGATTCGGCCAAATCCGAATCCTGCTGAAAAAGGCTGAATCCTGGCCGAATCCCGAACCGAATCCTGGATTCGGTGCATCCCTAGTCTCCACGAAGAAGAGGAGATTTGTTTCTGGGCGACTAATCTCCCCGAATCTGAGCGTGTGCCCTGACCCTTCAATATGCCCTGCCCTGATACTTCAAGTGGATCAAACAGATGTTCCAATAAGTATTACAGGCCGCAAAAGGGTTAGAGTGATAAGTGGATACAGCAGAGTAAAATTATGGAGCACAAAATTCCTTCCTGTTGAGGTGAATGGAAAATGCTACATGGTTTAATGACTTCATTGGTTGAAATTGTAAAGTGCCACCACTAAATATACAAATGGAATAAATTCTGAATAGAGTGATCTTCCTGATATTTATTCTATGGGCATAAGTATGATTGGGGTAAAATTCCTGCCTATCACAACATGTTAATTACTTGGGGTACCAGTACCCACTTTCTTTCACTGCATATAATGTTCTTAGGGGGTCAGTTCCCAGTAGCCTTTCAATTTACAGTACATAATGTGCAAGGGGGGGGGCAGTTTTAGTCCATGAATGTGCTGTCACTACCCATTTATGTCATAGTACATGAGCTGTCGGACAATACAGGGCAGATTTACTTAGTGGCAAATTTTCGCCAGCATCCTTCTCGCAAACACTTCGCCAGGTGCAAATGCGCTCAGACTATGCCAATTCACTAATATGCAGAGTTTCGTCCTGGGAGCCGAATGCTGACGAACGCTGTACTTCAGCAGTGCGAGCATTTCATAGCTAAGATGCGTTAGTTTGGATGGGCGAATTTGGGCTGGATTTTTTTTTTCGTGAAATTTTCGAAATGGTGAAAAATTTGCGAAACTGTGCCGGCGTCTCATTTTTGACTCCCTCATCCGTTTTTGATGCAAATTTATTTGCCGGCAGCGAATTGTGGGAATTCGCCAAGAATTTGCGCCTGGCGAAAGCAATAACGTTCAGTAAAATCCACATTTTAGTGAATTTGCAGCGTAATATCCGTTCTTGGCGATAGACTGTGAATGATCGTTAGCAACTGTCTCTTTCGCTAGTGAATTGGCGGTACTTCGGCAGTGCAAGCATTTCATAGCTAAGATGCGCTAGTTTTGATGGGCGAATGTGGGCCGGATTGTTTTCCAAAAAAAAATTTGCGAAACTGCGCCGGCGTCTCATTTTTGACTCCATCGTCCGTTTTTGATGCAAATTTATTTGGCGGCAGCGAATTGTGGGAATTCACCAAGAATTTGCGCCTGGCGAAAGCAATAACGTTCAGTAAAATCCACATTTTAGTGAATTTGCGGAGTAACATCCGCTCCTGGCGATAGACCGCTAGCAACTGTCTCTTTCGCTAGTGAATTGGCCCCTGTACCTGTTTGTAAATCGGCAATGTCCCTGCGGGTGGCAACACGAATTGTCACTAGCATTAGCCATTTCGCAACCTTAGTAAATCTGCCCCCATGTGTTACAAGAACATATAGCTTGTCAATAGTGGATAACCGCATCCATCGATATGTTATGTCCTTATTTCTGCAGATAAAGTAGCGGAAAATATTTTTCAGAGCGATAGTTAAGGATGTTTTTACCAAAGTTGCAAATCTGCTATGTATGATATCGGCTTTAAGTTATAATGGGCGAATAAATTTGCAGCAAATATCCGGATTTTGGCTCCGCCGAATAAATTTGCAAAACTTTGCGTCGTCAAAAAAAAAATTTGACGCGCGTTGGAAAAAGTCACTCGCATCAACACTATTCGGACGTCCAGTGACTTTAACGCCAACGTCAAAATTGATGTGGGCATCCAAATTCGAGTTTTGGAATTTTTCACCGTTTCGCAAACTATGCTGGAAATGAGAAACTTTTTTTTTAACGGGAGAAATTTTCCCATCACTAGCTTTAAGTCAATCTATGTGTAGCCAAGTTGAGCAATTCATTATATTTTATCTTTGTGTCTTTGCCACCAAAATACTGGGAAAAAAAATATTATTTTCTACCCCCCCTGGAAAACTTTCAATGGACGCCCATGGGCCAGGGTAACCGTGACCACGGCTTAACTTGAGAACAGAATCCATCCATGTCAGGGGGGCTCCCAGGGGAATCTACACACAATGTTATTCTTGTTCACAAGTGATAAAATATACAGTACACTCTGACAATGCTGCAACTTGTACCTGATTCATGACCCCAATTACATTGGAGTTCTGGAAAATTGTGGAGAAAAAACATGGCAAGTAGCACTCAAGAACTACCCTTTACACACTGAACCTGATACTGTAAATTATTGGAAATAGGGTTGGAAAAGATTAATCAGTCTATGAATATTCACTTAGCCATGTTCCATTCTTTCCTCTCTGACTGCATTGCGTTTGGATTGTACGATGAGCGGCATTATTGTGTTATTCTTTTGTTGCTGCTAGTGATGCAACCTGTTGTGGGAACTCTGGGATTACTTCCAGTTTCAGGGTTGTGGTAGTTTTGGGGTTCCCTACTGATGCACGATTCATTAGAGAAGGCTGGACAGGTGCACTGATGCTTAGCACAACTATATGGTAGTGCAAGGAATGTTTTTGGATGAAACTACCATTAATGAATGGCATCAATATGTGCAACATTTATCTTGACTGCATTAGTAAATGAGGCGTCAGGTTTCAAGATTTCATTCCACAAATCTACATTATGGGGGTTATTTATTCAGTAAAGTCAGTAAAATCTAGAAACATTTGATTTTGTTTCACTAGAAAACTTGAATTCTTAGAGGAAAAAAAAAACTAAAATTTTTCTAGATTTATTATACCCCGATGCCTCAAAAAAAGCCTGAATCTAAAATTTTGCCATCTGAAGTCCTATATAAGTCAATGGGAGGGACACTATCCCAAACTGAAGTTGTCGGGGGTCTTCTATCGGTTTATTCCGAAAATCTGACATCTTGGGGGTTTGGGGCAAAAACTCAAGAGATTTGGGATAAAAGCCTGAAAAATTCAAGCGATTAGGTTCTTTGGTTGATTTTATTGAGTTTTTTTTCATGATCCGATTAATTTGGGTTATTTTTATTAATAAATAAGACCAAATTGAGCAGGGGAGTTTGGTTGTGGCTTTTTAAATAAAATGGAAAATAAATTCGGATTTTAGTAAATAACCCCCTAAATGGTATAATTGACAAATATATGGGCATTTCCAATAAGGATCACTGTGACGCTTATTATCGTGATTAGTGATGGCCGAATTTGTCCCGTTTTGCTTCGCCACGAACGGAACCGTCGCCGGCATCGAAAAAACTTTGAACTCAGAGTATATATTTTTTTACACACAATACACAACTTTATAGCTAACCCCAATTACGGACAATATCACACAATTATCTTTAAAGGGATTTTCCCTAATTTCCATATAAAAATATAAATTCACATTTTTATTATATTTTTTTATTATATTATTCGATCAATTTTCGATAGAATTTGACCAATTCGATGGTCGAAGTACCCAAAAAAATACTTCGAAATCCAAATATTTTTGCATTCAAATTATTCACTCGAGCTTAGTAAATCTGCCCCTAAATGTTCTAGGATCCTATCCTTCATTTTCCACAAATATATGGGCACTTTACTTTTAGGATATTAACTACATCAGTAACAAAAAGTTTAAGACTTTGACTTGAATGGGGAAACTCTCTGACCTCTCTCCCCTAGTTACTGGAATAATCAATATAACTACCCCTTGTCCTTTGCATCTTTCCCTACTTACCTTCATTTAGCCCTCTGTGAAGGTGTTTTTCAAGGGAAACAAAAAATGCATTCTCTGGCAGGAATAAAATAGGTACTTCTGAAAGTGCCATTTACAGGTGACATTTAATATGCAAATCATTTTGATCTGAAATGCCTTTACTGTAGGTTAATGATGATTCACGTGCCTCTTTATTTACAATGGGAAATAATAATTACAATGATGTTTCATCAAGGCCACAAACCAAAAATATCCTTGTATACAAATTCATCACTGCAGCGGAAAATTCCCAAGGGGAACACAGAGTGGAAACAAATCTCTGATCTTTCAAGGGAACGTGTATATGTGAGTATATTTATTATATAAACAGATGCGGGGATGCGTTTACCTTTGTGAAAAGCGCTGTTATTTTACATAAAAATCACTTTACCTTTCATTAATTATCCTGCTGTTTTTCAAATACTTTGAGTTATATATTTTCTAAATTTCAATCTTAAAAAGAAAAAGAAATCACCATTAAGTTGGACCGATTCACGGAAAAATTCTAAATGAAAATTTCATTGTCCGTTACTTTTTACATTTTATGTATCTGTTTAAAAAACTAAAAAAATGAAATAACTTGAATGGTAAAAAAAAAATACACCTCCCATGGACTTATATAGAAACTTGATAGGTTTAAGCTGTTGAATTTTTTAATTTAAATTTTAGTCATTTTTTCAACTGATTAATGTTGAAAATTTGAATTCATAAAAAATTTGCGATTGTGGTTTTTTTTCTCAAAATCACTGAAAAAACTGCAGTCTTGAGTTTGAACACTAATGCCTCCGAATTAAGGGCGATAATTGTCATAGTGCTCATACAAAAGTGATCCAAAGACATTCACGTGCACTTGAGCGTCCCTGGCGCAAATCTTGTTTAGAATCAGACTTTTGGAGCTTCATATCTGCCCTACACTCCTATAACACCAGCCTTTCCCAAGGCAAACAAACAAACTTTACTTCACTCATTAACTCCCTTTATAAAAAAAACGGCACCATTTTTCTTTCCCCCTCTTCATCCCCTCCGAGCACATCTGTCTCTGCTCAAGATATTGCTGAGCACTTCAAAAACAAAATTGACACTATCAGAAGGGACATTACACTACTCAACCCCCCTAGACCTCCACCACCCTCCCTCCACACTCCCCAGTCTCTCCTGTGCTCCTTCACCCCTGTCACTGATGAGGAAGTCTCAAAGCTTTTGGCCTCTTCTCATCTTACCACCCGCCCACTTGATCCTATTCCTTCAAAACTTTTTCACAATAGACCACCACCTGTCTGCTACATACAGTACAATGCTGTTCTAACATCTGTCCCCCCAGTGGTTTCAGAACACTTCACACGTCCATTCATGCAACTCTCACAAGTAACACCTGTATCAAGGAGTTGCATGACACATTGGATAATCCTATCACAGTAACTACACAGAATCAACACCTCTGTGATTTTTCAGATGTCACCTCTTTGAAGAGTTACAATGTGCCATTGTGATTGGATTCATGGAAGAGTTTATATGATGAGAATTTCCCACACCATCAGTTGAACTAAAGAAGCTACTCAGAGACAAAAAGGAACACCAAGAGCCCCAATAGTGTAATATGTTTTTACAGGGAGTAATGGTAGAGTAAACAAGTTAATACTCACAAACCAGTGTTACCGATAGGCAACCACTGTATAGGCAGGTGGGGAGATTATCCTGACCCCACTCAGGAATAAAACGTCGCTCTCTGTAGAAAAAGAAAAAGGGGATGATACCCCTCCACTCAGGGTGGACTCGATATAGTAGTAAGACAAAACAGAGGCGCCAAAAGGATAAAAATAGCTAAAAGCACTTAAAAACCCAATGGGTAATTCAGAGGAGGTGATGAAGCAGGAAATGCCTGCGAAACGCGTTGCAATACTGTTTGGTGAATAAACTATTATTGAAAATTACCACTTTCGTTGGTGTCTGCTTGGAGGAGGTAAGTTCATTACTACCTCCTCTGAATTACCCATTGGGTTTTTAAGTGCTTTTAGCTATTTTTATCCTTTTGGCGCCTCTGTTTTGTCTTACTACTAAAGAAGCTACTCGGATGAGTAGTGAAACGTCTTCAATGATTACTCAGCAAGTCCAGTTGTTATTTAGATTTACATATACTAGATATACCATGACCTGGATGAATGAAAATCTTTTTGTCATATTTAATCTCTCACACTCAACTGGAATGTTTTCTTCTCAACTAAAACATGCTCTTGTCACTCCAATTCTGAAAAAACCCTCTCTTGATCCCTCCAATCTTGACAACCCCTGACCTATCTCTCTGCTACCTTTCATCTCTAAACTACTTGTGTGCCTAGTCTAGAACCGACTAACCTAATTCCTCTCTGACAATAACCCTCTTGAACCCCTACAATCTGGTTTTAACCCACAACACTCCACTGAAACTGCCCTAACCCGACTAACTAACAGCTAAAGCCAACAATAATTTCTCACTACTAATACTGCTTGATCTTTCTGCTTCATTTGACACTGTAGATCACCCTCTCCTCCTCCAGTCCCTCCATTTGCTTGGCCGTCGTGACACAGCCCTGTCCGGGTTCTCTTTTTATCTAACTAATCGTTCCTTCAGTGTCTCCTACAATTGAGTAGCATCTTCTCTACCTCTTTCTGTTGGGGTTCCTCAAGGCTCTGTCCTGGGCCCCTTACTATTCTCCCTCTATACTTCCTCCCTTGGCAAACTAATCAACTCGCATGGTTTCCACTACCACCTCTATGCTGACGATACTCAGATCTATCTCTCCTCTCAACCCAGAACTCCTAACTTGGGTCTCCTTCTCCATCCTGTTACTTGGATGTCGCAACGCTACCTTAAATTAAACCTCTCTAAAACAGAAATGGTTCTCTTTCGTCCAACTAACACCAGTAATATCCCAGAAGTATCCATCATAGTTAACAATTCCACTATCACCCCCTCTCCCCAGGCCCGGTGCCTTGGGGTAATCCTAGATTTTTCCCCGTCCTTCTCTCCTCATATCCAGTCACTTATTAAATCATGTCACTACCACCTAAGGAACATATCCAAAATACGATCATTTATCACCCAAGATGCCGCCAAAATTCTTATTCACTCTCTAGACTACTGTAACACTCTTTTAATTGGCCTTCCCCTCCAGAGACTGTCACCTCTCCAGTCCATAATGAACACTGCTGCGAGGCTCATACACCTCAGCAACCGCTCCTCCTCTGCCTCGCCATTCTGTCAATCTCTGCACTGGCTTCCACTACCTTTCAGAATTAAATTCAAATGAATGACCCTGACATTCAAAGCACTTCATATCTCTGCCCCACCCTACATCTCTGAACTCATCTCTATATACTCACCCAACCACTTACTAAGCTCCTCTGCTGACCTGCTACTCAACTCTCCTCTCATTATCTCCTTACGTGATCGCATTCAAGAGTTTGCAAGGGCTGCACCCCTCCTCTGAAATGCTCTCCCACGGTCTGTCGGACTTTCTCCCAACCTTTTTGCTTTCAAGAAACCTCTTAAAATGCAGTTATTTAGAGAAGCCTACCCTCACTTTGCTTAACTACCAAATTCAATACCACATATAGTACCACATCTCTCACCCACTTAATTCTGATCATGCCCACTCCCACACCTTGTGTATTATTCCTTTCCCTTTAGATTGTAAGCTCTTTTTGCACAGGGCCTTCCTCACCTTTTGTACCTGTATTAATTGTGATGTATGTAACTCCATATGCTCTAAGTATTTCCACTACTTAGGAACAGCACATAGAACCCAGGTTTACCACCATTTAAAGGGAAGACAACAATAACTGCTTCTATATCTATAGTATATACTGTACAACTAAAGATACAAAACTAGTCATAGACATATCATATTTTAGAAGTAATTGTGGGTTGTGAAGCATTTAATTGTCAGTGTTCAACTCCTGCATGTTTGACCTTGGATCTGATGGCACAACCTGAGCGTGAAGATAGCTCAAAGGTATTACTGCCACTAAGAGCAAGATAGGAGGCAGATGTGGACTCTACTGCTATAATATTCACACCTCAGTGTCACCATTGTGGATAAACCAAGTAAGGGTCAAGGAAACATCCTTATGGTGAGGGTGAGATAATAGGGGTTTTCCACTGTGGTCAGGGGATGCTAACCTGCCTCTCCCACTGGCATTTCATGAATACAGGGCTATTGAATGCAGGTCTGGCCTTTTTGCCACTCTATTCATGGAGGTGGCCATGCTCCACATTTTTGGATCCAAATAAGAACTTCATACAAACAAGCATACCAATAGGGATATATATTTCTTATGTACTCGATGACTAAAATACATAACAAGTTTAAAGAGTTTATATACTTTAGTTCCCTGTAGCTCTATTAGACTATGCCATGACTCAATATATACACAATTATAAAGCAATAAAAGTTAAAAGACTGGAACCAGATTACAGGGTCCATCTCTTAAACAGTTCAGTTTGTTACAAAAGTTAAATGAGAATTAAAAAAAAAAACTGCATCCTGAAGATTTAGATATATTACTGCCTGAAATTTTTTCATATTTCAGAATATTTTAAATTGTAGTTTAATTAAAGTTAAAATCACAAAGCCCAATATAATTAGCTTCTCTCTTCAAAAGAAATTGGAAGTGAACTTACTTTATTAAATTTTCAATTTGTTTCCTGCAGTGTTACATGGTTTACTCTAATTAATTGAAGAAGAGGGTATAAATATTTTATCAACATATGGAAGTGATTAAAAGCTAACGATATTTTTGTATTCTTAAGTTTCTTTTAAATATGAAATAAATCTAATTTTCCAGTGTTGTAACTTGTTTTGACAGTTTGTCACTTAATGAAAAGAGGAGGAGTTCAAAGCACAAATATGGGGGATAAATGAATTTCAGCAATAAACTAAAATATTGCGTTGAAGCGCCGAAGCGCCTAATGCTAGCGTCAATTCGCTAGCGTTGGTCATTTTTGTTACTTCGCAAATTCACTAACGAACGCTGGCGTAAATTCGCTAGTGTTACTTCGCACCCTTACGCCTGGCGAATTTTCACAACGGACGTAACTACGCAAATTCACTAACGCGTGCATTGTACTGAACGCTACCTTTTACGCTAGACTTCCTTCGCCACCTCAAACCAGGCGAAACGCAATAGAGTAGATAGGGATTGCTTCAAAAAAAGTTAAAATTTTTTCTAAGTCCCAAAAAACGCGTTTTTTTTTCTATATTATGGGTGATAGGCTGAAAAAGATCTAACTTTTTTTTGGGGCTCCCCTCCTTCCCCCCTACATTTCCTAACTCATGGCAACTTAACTATACAGTGGGCACATGTGCAGTGCAAAAAAACAATTTTATTTGATGTTTGAAGGTTTTCCAGGCATTTGTAGTGATTGTACGTATTCCTCCATTGAAATTTGAATTTGGAGCCGTATGCAAATTAACCATCGCTAGCGCCTGGCGCAACTACGAATCTTAGTGAATTTGCCCCATGGGGTTTTGATTGGAACCTAAAGCCAGTTCACTTGAGTGTCTTCATTAGGAGGCCCAAACAGTGATGACACAAAAGTGTTCTTCTAGGGATGTTGCTCATTGTTATGATGAATCTGGCAGAGAGAAGTAGATAAACGAGCTGTTGAATCATAAACTGGAAGATGTAAATATGTTAAATAAAACCATAAATTCAGTTGTTTCAAAGATGACCTCATATCCAAAGAATAAGTAAAGCTGGCAACAGACTGTGTATAGACCTTTAGATATGAGGTCATCTTTGCATCAATTGGATTTATGGTTTGATTTAACATATTTAAATCTTCCAATTCAGTTATCACCCTTTATTTTGACCTATAAAGAAAGTGGTCCCCAACTAGTGGCTCATGAGCAACTTGATGCCCATTGGATGTTGCTACCAGTGACCTCAAACACATGCTTATATTTGGATTCCTGGCTTGGAGGAAAGTTTTAGTGGCATAAAAACCAGATGTACTGCCAAACAAAGCATCTTGTCGTCTGCTAGTCCACATAATGGCTACCAAATAACATCACATCACTTTGGTACTCCCAAGGAACATTCATGCTTGTGTTGCCCCCCAATTCTGTTTACATTTGAATGTGGCTCATGTTGGGGACCTATGTATAAAGACATCTGTTTTAGAGTACAAGCCATTAACCCCCCAATAAGACTACTAGATAGTCCCCCTCCCTGCTTCCCCCCACATAGTTGATTAACCCTGATGGTGTCTCGAATACATTGCTCACGTTTTGGTGCAGAGTAAACGCAGCTGAGCTTATTGGCACCATCTTCTGGATCTTCTGAGCCATATTGGCACACGTGCAGTTGGAGCAGTCTTCCAGTTCATAGCACATGCACCAAAATTGCCGTGAATTTGCGAAGGGAAGGAAGAGGACCCAAAGAAGGTCAAAGATTCGGAAGATGGCGTCTATGAGCACCGCTGCACTTACTCTGCACCGATATGTGAGCAATGTATTCTGGACACCTTCAGTGGTAATAAACTATGCAGGGGAAGCAGGGTGGGGGGACTATCCAGGGTAGTAGGTAGGTCTTTTCTAATTGGGGAGGTTATTCTTCCTTTAATGACTAATTTCCTCAGTTGTCTAGATGCATCCGATGATAATATGGGTAACTCTTAGCATCCTCAGCATCCTTCAGAAGGATCCATCTTTTTCTGTTATTTCCCTCATCTAAATCATAGGCATTTCTCTTGTTGCTTGCTGTCTACACAGACCAATTTATATTGTGGTAGTACTAAGCACAATCACAATCATTCATAAAAATTCTCTGATACCTATCACATGTAGGGAGAAAGGACTTGGGCAACTGTTTAAAAGAAAGTCCCCCAAGAAGTAAGTATCTTCACCGAGCTGGGTAAACAAATATCAGGCAAAAATAAGCCACCACCCCCCCATGTGAATTTTATTAAGAAATAACTTACTAAAACTCCGCTTGCGCTCCTCTTCAAAAAGCGATTGGGCGATCCATAGTGCGTCGCTCGATTTCTCCTCCCTGCCTTCCTTATAGGAGATAGCCAGGGAGGAGAAACTGAGCGCCGCACGATGGATCGTTGCAGTGTTGCCTTTTCTGAAGAGGAGTGGAAGCGGAGTTTCGGTAAGTTATTTCTAAATAAAGGCTTTGTGATTTTAAGGTTTCATTTGTCTCTTGTTTTATTAATTTTTTTAATTTTTTTTTTATGTTAACGGTCCTTTGATATTCACAGTAGACAAATTCAAAGCAACATAAGACTATAAGATGAACTAAACCTATCAGTCCTGTTGGTGTGTAGAAAGGTAATACCTGCTTTAAAACACTAATTCAAATGTAGATGTAGAAAAAAAATAATCATGTTTACTAATGTTCACATCTATAGAATGCTACCTATAGATTATTTAATGTATTTTAAATTGGACTGTTCTGGGTAAAAACACATTTACGAGCAATTTATCAGCAGGGCATCCGACGCTATCATTGCTGTCTGTCCATTCAATCTCAAGCACATTGATGTGACAAATAAAAGTCGTTGTCACAGAATCACTGAGCATATCTGTAACATTTACAGTGTTGCCCTAGGGACCTTTAAACATAGTGTACACGGAGCCCTGTCCTTTCAGGGAACGTCCCAGTGGAATTTCTCTCTGCAAACCTTGTCACAGTGATTTACTGCATGCTGTCTCTTTGTGTGCATAACAATTTATTTTGGGTTAATTTCATTTTTCATCGGCTCTTATATGCAATTTTTCGCTGATTTCTTAAGATCATTAGTGTTGATAGGAAGTCAGATAAAAATGGCTTATCCGAGTTTTCCAATTCCCCGAGTCATTTCTAGATTAGTCAGTATGAACCCATGCAGACATACCCCTAAACTGTACATGCTTTTGAACATTTTGAAAATAAAAAAAAATATTTTTTGACCATAAAAATTCCATTATAACGTTTTGGCCAAATTAAGTATTTGTAGTGACAATGTCTGTTTATTTCTAAATAATTCAGTATTAGGGCACCTATGTTACCCTCAAAATGATTATGGGATAGACTCTTCCTTTAAAGGGGCATGTAAAGTCTAAAATAGAATAAGGCTAGAAATGCTGTATTTTGTATACTAAACATAAACATGAACTTACTGCACCACAAGCCTAATCAAACAAATGATTTATGCTTTTAAAGTTGGCTACAGGGGGTCAACATCTTGTAACTTTGTTAAACATCTTTGCAAGACTAAGACTTTGCACATGCTCAGTGTGGTCTGGGCTGCTTAGGGATCATCATTAACAAAGCTGCTTGAGTTCTGCATGGCTGGGAAGTAAGGCGGGGGCTCCCCCTGCTGTTCATAAGTATGATTGTTTCCCTGCTCAGTAGTTAGGGACCGTCTGACAATTCCTATCCACAGCAGTAAATGAAGGGAGAATTTCACTGCATACAGTCAGGTTTCATATAAAAATGGTACACATTTTTTAATTAAAGTATATTGGAGATAGGTTTCTTTTTCATTTTTTGCCTTTACATGCCCTTTAAGGACAGTGTTTCTCTGGCAGAGAAATGAGGGCTCAACAACATCCTTGTGACCTCTTAGTAGTGTAACACCTTTCTCTTGAAACCCCTCAGTAAAATATGGAGGAAGTAGTTCAGAGTCTGAGTAAGAATATCAAGTGAAAAACCTCAGGAATAGCCCAAGGTTGTGCAAGGGGACATGATCGAGAACTAGCTAAAGTGTTGGTATGGTCCTATGATGACATGTTTTAGAAACTCAAGGTAGCGAGACATAGATTAGCACCTTTGGCCCACATAAGAGTATGAAAGGGATTAGTACCCCTGAAGAGCAGTTCACCAATTTAGGGGCTTAAGTGTAGAGTGAGGGTAGAGGCATTAGGGTGGAGGGCTGGACAAGGGGACATGATTAAGCACCAGCTAAAGTGTTGGTAAGGTCCAATGGTGACATTTTCTAGAAATTCAAGATAGCGAGGCATATTTGGGGAACACGTTTGGCCCACAGGAGAGTATGAAAGGGATTAGTACCCCTGTAGAGCAATTCACCAATTTAGGGATTTAAGGGTGTAGAGTGAGGGTAGAGGCATGATCTGCTAATCCATTTTAGGTGCCCCTAAAGCCTGTTCGTAGACTGTGTGTATTGAAATCTAGTCTCACCAGAGGGGGACAATACATGTGTTTATTATAGAAGAGGGATGTTCTGTGTTCAAATCAGGGCTTAGATGAAATTGTGGCTCATAATGGCACATTGAATGTATTCCCTAGCATAGGGGTCCGCAGCCTTTTTTACCCCTGAACCACATTCAAATGTAAAAGTTGGGGAGCAGCACAAGCATGAAAATGTTCCCTTGGGGTGCTAAATAAAGTCTGTGATTGGCTATTTTGTTTGGCAGTACATCTGGTTTTTATAGAACCAAAACTTGCAGTGCTTCCCTACCAGCATTGAATATGCCATGCATACCACAGCCGTATGGAAACCTTCCCATTAAAGACAGGCTTTGATTTGTCAGTCTGGTTCATATCCTTTAAATAAGCAAACATTTCTATTCATTCAGTTAAAACTGGCAAATTGGCAGAGAAGACATTTTGGCAATTGAGGGCCCACAGTCACAATAAGGTAAGGTTGTACAGTAATTCCCAGAACATCTATTTGCTTTCTGCTTTGTATCTCTGTAAAGGTGACCTTGACCAAGTAAAATCCCACTGCTGTTTGTTTCCTGTACTGTTCTCTCTAGGAAGATCTCTTATAGAAAGGCTCGGCCAGCACATTCCATCGGAATGTTATTACAAACAGTGTGTGGATCAGAAATACAAGAAGATTGTCCAAATACATCTTTCGGAGACTTTTTATTAATTAGGTTCAAAGTTTTTAAAAATCCATTGAATACATGTCAACATCTAGTTTTCTGATGGGCACCTTCAAATTAATATCTACAGCGGGGGCTTTTTTTGATGGCAAAAATCCAGAAAAAGTTGCAGAAAAAAAAGTTAAACTTTTTTGGCATTTATGTGACAAAACTACGACAATTGCGAATACAAAAATACTACAGCTAAAACCTGTGGCATTATGCAGAAGTCAATGGCAGATATCCCTTTACAACTGGAGGCTCCTTCAAGTCATTGTTATTGTGCAAAAACTAAAAAAAAGTCACTGTTTTTATGACTTTTGTTTCGATTTGTTTTATAAATTTCATGACATTCAATGGTTTTAGAGAAAGTGAGTTTAGTCATGGTTTCGAAAACCTCTAAAGCAATGAAAATTAGTCTGTTATAAATACGCCTCTGCAGGTATTAGTTAATGACTTAAGGTGGGCGTATTTATCCCGTTTTGCTTTGCCGAAAAATTCGCAAAATGGCAGAAAATTCACAAAAAATCGTGAAATCGGATAGTTTACAAAAAATGTGAAATTCAAACGTTTTGACATTTCATGAATTTTTTCATGAAAGTTTTGTTTGGAAAATTATATCAAATATCTGATTTATTATATTATTACAATGTGTTTTATAACAACAACAACAATCAATCATAATTATTAGTATAGTTTATATTTATATAATATTTTAATTAAATGTATTCATTTATTTTAATCTTTATTTTAATATTAATTCAAATTATTCATAATTCAAATTTGAATTTGATCATTTTGTGAATCACTGCAAAATTTCCAAGGCTGATACTTGACCCAAGTGAGGAAGTTTATTGCAGTATTGTAAGGATAACCAAGCTGACAAAAGCCTAATGTGGTTCTACAAACAAATTTTTCTGAAAAAGATTATCCCAACCTAGAAATCCTCACGTTCTCCAGAGCTAGAGGCTTGGCTAACAGCTCACACAAAGCTTTTGCAAATCATACAACCACCATACTTTAAATAAGGACACCCACAGATAGGTCAAGTACCGATTCTCTGGTGATCCCTGGACTTTGACTCTGGGATTATTGGGTTCCTTGTGTTGAGATCCTCCTAATCTTGGGGAAATCATCTCATCTCCCGATACTTCAAGAAACATAAATTCCTGCATTACATGCATTGCTCTACACAAACATAAAGATAAAAACAGATTAAAGGTATCTTAGAGAGGAGAAACAGTATCGAATTGACACTTCATTTTAAGAAATCACTTCAAGGACCAAAATTATTTACCCAATTTATACTCTAGGAGACACAAAAGCAGTGTAGACAAAGTATCCCCTTCCACCTTCCGTTCTGTGTATGCCGATTTCCCAAGGAGCCCCCCTGACTTGGATGGATTCTGTTCTCAAGCTAGCCTTGGTCACTAGTACCCTGGCCTTGAGGTAGAGCCACCTGCTTGGCTGTAAGAGAGTTTTTTTTGTTTTTCTGTGCTATGGAGCTCAATAAACACTCTGTGATTTCTTTGTTCAGGATTCTGACTCTTTGTGAATACATGGACCTTGTGTCTTTTGTCTAAAGTGGTGTAGTAGACAAGCAGTCAGCACAACGATTTTCACTCTTTTTTTGTGGGTGGTGCACGTCCACCAGTGGCCACTTTCCACTGGCACCCAATGGCTTGACAAAAGGCCATGTGGCCTGAAACGTTGCCGTGATGCCCCTGTGAAGCACGAATAAGGTGTTTTAATATAAAAGAATTCATTTATGCTATCCTGAAGTCTTTTGTCTTTTGTCTAAAGTGGTGTCTGGTTCCCCAAATTCCATGACAACCTTAGACCACCATTCTCAGCAAGATTACCTTTCAACTGTCCCTCACTAGTGTACAGTACATTGGCCAATGTTGTGATGGAGAAGAATTATCTACTGAAAATTTCTGAACACGTAAGGACATTGTTGCATTAGGATTTTACATTTTTATCAGTTGGTGAAGCATTTTTAAGACTGAGATTTTTTTGCTTGATCACTAGCACTTGATCACTCAAATTGGAAACGCTTGATTGCATTGGAGGGGGAACTAATTTTCAATGACTGTGAATTTGTTATAAAAAACTGAAAAGATTGGAAACAAGTCAATCTGAAAGAAAAAAACCTCATCAATTAATCTGTAAATTTGTGACTGTTCACAAAAACAAAAAGATCAGACAAGAAGTCAAACTCAAAAGTCATGAAAAAAAGTATTTTAAAACCTTGAAAAATAAAATAGCTTGAATGCTGCAAATACACTTCCCACTGACTTCTATAGGCGTTGGCAGTTTTTTGGCTGCCAAATTTTTAAATTTTTATCTGTAAATTTTAATTCTCTTTTAGAATTTGAATTTGTTGTCAAATTTTTCTCTAATTGTGGCAAAAATCTCAAATTGGGATTTAATAGATTTGCCCCTAACTGTTTAACTAAAAATGATTCAAGTTCATTATTAGGTTTGCTAGTTGCTAAATTACATTTTAAAAATTACACAGAGCCTTGTTTATTTTTAATTGCTTGTTCACCTCCAAAAAGAGAAGTATCCCTACTGAGAATCTTTCCACAGATAATGAACGTATCACATTCTGCATCAGGTATTCATTGGGTATCTATAAGAGGGGGAGGCTTGGACTGGAGCCAGATAGTCAGACAGTCAGAAGGGATAAACAAATCACTTCCCCCAAAAGTTGTACATTGTGTGGATAAGTGGACTGTACAGTGCCTGATAATGAGGCTTCCAATACATATTAGTAATGGCAGAGGGTTGCAGGATTCTAATAAAGCCTGGAGGTAAGGCATGGAAGGAAAAGACCAGGGGTGAATATATGAATAGGGATGTAGCGAACGTCGGAAAAAAAGTTCGCGAACATATTCGCGAACTTGCGCAAAAATGCGAGCAGTTCGCGAACGGTTCGCGAACCCCATAGACTTCAATGGGAAGGCGAACTTTAACATCTAAAAAAGACATTTCTGGCCAGAAAAATGATTTTAAAGTTGTTTAAAGGGTGCAACGACCTGGACAGTGGCATGCCAGAGGGGGATCAAGGGCAAAAATGTATCTGAAAAATCTGCCTGTGTGTGCTTGGAAGAGATAGTGTAGGGGGAGAGCTGTTAGTGATTTCAGGGACAGATGATAGTAAGTTTGCTGGCTAGTAATCTGCTTGATACTGCTCTGTATTGGAACAAAAAAATAAATAAAAGCAGTCCTTACAAGGACTACTGTTATTGCAGCAGTCAGCAGATGAGATCAGAAGCAGGACAGCTGCCCACTGCAGCTACATACAGAGCACTGCAGTAGAAGGTAGATTACTAGCCAGCAAAGCTACCTAAGCTTAAATGTCCCTCAAACCCCTGCAGACTTCTGTCCCTCCAATAACAGAGCAGTATCAAAACGATTACTAGCCAGCAAACTTTCAACTGTCCCTGAAATCACTAACAGGCAGCAGCTCTCTCCCTACACTATCTCTTCAGCACACACAGGCAGAGTGAAAAAACGCTGCAGGGCTTCGGTTTTTATAGGGAAGGGGAGTGGTCCAGGGGAGAGCTTCCTGATTGGCTGCCATGTACCTGCTGGTCTGGGGTGAGAGGGCAAAAAAAAGCGCCAACAATGGCGAACCCAAAATGGCGAACGTCGCGCGACGTTCGCGAACTTCCGGCGAGCGCGAACACCCGATGTTCGCGCGAACAAGTTCGCAGGCGAACAGTTCGTGCCATCTCTATATATGAATGCACATTGGTTTTGTAACCTGTACTGTTAAATATACTGTAAGAATATTAGTCACTGAGGAGGCACTCTGAGTATTACTCATGTAATATAAGGTATAATGTACCCCCTACTGTAAATGATAAGGATATTAGAACTCACTGAGGGGTTCTGTGACCATATATAGATGCAGCCTTTGACACAGTTGACCACTCACTCCTCCTAGACATTCTATACTCAGCTGGCATTCGTGACACTGCTCTTTCATGGTTTACATCTTATCTGTCTGACCGTTCCTTTAAAGTTGCCTTCTCTAACTCTACTTCTACTACATTTCCTCTCTATGTCGGAGTTCCTCAAGGCTCTGTTCTCGCTCTATACAAGTTTGCTCGTTTGGACTTCAGTGTCACCTTTATGCTGATGACACCCAACTCTACTTGTCTACTCCTGATCTTTCTAATTCTGTCCTTTCCCAAGTCACAGACTGTCTCTCTGCTGTCTCCTCCTGGATGTCACAGCACCACCTGAAACTGAACCTTTCAAAAGCAGAACTCATTATATTTCCTCCAAGTTCTTCCCCTGTCCCTCAGATATCACTCACCGTAAACAACACCACCTTTCATTCCACCACACAGGCACGCTGCCTAGGAGGTATACGAGACTTGCATCTGTCTTTTTCACCACACATTCAAACACTTGCAAAATCTTGTTGTATTCAACTGCACAACATTGCCCGAATACGACCCTATCTCAGTTCAGAATCAACTAAAACACTTATTCAGTCTCTTATCATCTCCCGCCTTGATTACTGCAACTTACTCCTCACAGGTATTCCAACAAGTCGCCTTTCAGAACTCCAATCTGTGCTAAATGCAGCTGCCAGACTCATTCATCTATCTCACCGCTCAACATCAGCTGCTCCCATATACATGTCCCTTCACTGGCTCCCAATCTCTTCTAGAATCAAATTCAAATTAGTTACACTCACTTTCAAGGCCCCTCCCTACATTTCATCTCTGATTTCCAAATACTCTCCTTCACGCAACCTTCACCTCACTTCTCCTCTCATCACTTCTGCCCATTTCGTCTACAAACTTCTCTCAGGCTTCTGCTTTTCTCTGGAACTCTCTGCCTTGAGCTCTCAGACTTTTTCCTTCTTTCCAAGCTTTCAAACGCTCCTTAAAGACCCACCTATTTAAAGAAGCTTATTCAAAGTACCTTAATTAATCAATCATTGCTGTATCATAAAATCACAAATTTATTTCTAAAATCCTAATGTCTCAATTGTACCCTAACCTTTAGTTTGTAAACTCGAATTTGTAGGGCCCTCTCATCCTATTGTACTCTGTTATCCTTGTTTGTTATCCACCATTTATTCCCTGTTTGTTATAACTAAGGTAAAGCACTGCATATCTTGTCTGCACTATATAAATAAATGATGATGATGATGATAAAAGCACAAGGCTGAATTATACAGGGATCTCTGTATTATAAGGGATAATGTACCTCCTACTGTAAATTATAAGTATATTAGAAGTCACTGAGGGGTTCTGTGACCATATAAAGGCATAAGGCTGCAGGCTGAGTTATACAGGGAACTCTGAGTATCACTCATGTATTATAAGGGATAATGTACCCCCTACTGTAAATGATAAGGATATTAGAAGTCACTGAGGGGTTGTTATGTGAACATATAAAGGCACAAGGCTGCAGGCTGAGTTATACATGAAACTCTGATTACCAGTCATGTATTATAAGGAATAATGTACCCCCTACTGTAAATTATAAGGATATTAGAAGTCACTTAGGGGTTGTTCTGTGACCATATAAAGGCACAAGGCTGCAGGCTGAGTTATACAGGGAACTCTGAGTATCACTCATGTACTATAAGGCATAATGTACCCCCCACTGTAAATTATAGGGATATTAGAAGTGTTTGAGGGGTCCTGTGACCATATAAAGGCACAAAGCTGCAGGCCATGGTATACAGGCCAGGGAAATATCACCATGCATTTCAAGGCATAATGTATCACAGTGGATCTAGCAGAAATAGTGGCAAAAACATAGGATAAATGGAACTTAAATGGCCGAATCCCACCAACTGTCTCCAGTCTCCTTCACTAGTTTTGCTGGTGTCACTGAAAAGTCCACCACATTCTAATTGAATACCTTGATGTTGTTTCATGATCCTTTAAAAATGACTTTACTAATGATATCAGGGCATATTACACCCATGAGCAGCATTTAAACCCATACCGAAGTCTGTATAGATTTTAGCATAAGCTGAATTCTTGCCTGACTTCATAAACTATTGAGCTTGATGAAACTGAAATCCATGTCTCCTTTCAGAGCATGTAAATCACTGTTGTCTGGGGAAATGCTATTGTTAAAGTGCTTTACCCTGAGTCAGTCCCCTGACATTGCTAAAGACCTTTAACACATCAATTTCTGAAATTAAAATTCCAGAAAACCAGTGAAGATTCTGAATGTTCCGCAATCCAACCCTCTTCCTTTTCTGCCATTTAAACGGCTTATTTCCATCACTTACACGTATAAAGCTCTAAATAAACACCAAGATATATAAATTCATTTCAAATGGTGCCAATTTTCCTGGAAATTCTCAGTTCCGCTATTTTTATGGATCATTTGTCATATCAATTCGGCGCGTCCTCTGAAATGGTTTTCAGCATTTTGTACTAATTTAATCTCTCGTTGCGCGGGCGTTAGACTAGAACGGCGTCTGCTTCTCCGCTTGTCGTTTGCTATTGGCCCATCTCTCATTTTTAAAATGTATTTTATTTCTGCGTATCAAAGTTTGCTGTTTATTAGAACTCATCCATTGCCGAATAAAGACGAATCAAAGGGGAAATGTTTAGGAACAACAGTTTATTCAAGATGGAGATGCCATTGAATCTTCTTGCAAAAGGCAAAATGTCATATTTGTTCCTGGCCTGTAAATTCATTACCGGGTGTCTCGACATCATGTTCCGTGAGACCGAGCCGTTAATATGAAGCTCTAAATTCCATTACACACATTTATACAATAACTGACAATATCCTTTTTTTACCCTTTTTCATCTATTAAGCATAAGTGGCAATCTGCAAGGGGTAATTTATAAACTGAATAGTGCTGTAACAATATGAACAAATATTAATGAAGGCGGATGAACTGGCAGTTGACACTGACGTTTAACATCTTCGAAATTCCGGCATATTAAATTATCCGACCGAGCCTTTAACTAATGTGGTTAGAAGTCAGGGGAAGACATGGTAAGACATCAAACACTCTTGCATCTCGCAATTTGATCATTATTCAGTCTTTCACAAAGGAAAAGAAGCACTTGTCGATATATGACAGGTGCAATAATCAGCAAAACCATAATAATCCTCTGTGGTTTAAGTATGAACAGGACACCTTGGGAGCGAGGAACAATAGCATTAGGCATCTTGTTGAGTTTGTCAAGTGTCTCCATTGAGTCCCAATGACCTTCATGACCCGGTGATTGAAAAGATACACAATACAGTCCCTTAAGAAACAATGAACTGACTTGAAAGATATGGAGAATGCAATGTGATCTATTAAATATGGGGAAAAAAAAGATTTTGTTCTATCCAACTGCCCTTTATTAAAAAGAAAAATGGCTTCAAATGGCTCTAGTGTTTCCCGTTAGATAGTGGCAGTTACAAGCAATCACTTCTTATATTGTGGTCATTGGTCATTGCCCATAGTAATGTCATGGCCATGCCCAGTTAGGCAATTGCGCAGCAACAACTGATGAAATGCAATGAAAGATCAGGATGGGCCTGTAAAGATGCCACTGGTGCCTAGTGGGCAACCATCACAGTCAGATATATGTATAGGGCCTTTATTGTAAGATATAGGCCTATTCACAATGGTTTGATGAACAAAGGCACAGTTTTATTCGAGAAGCTTCTTGCAGGACGGTGGGTTAAAGACCAGGGCACTGATTTCAGTTATAAAATGAACACTTCTCCAAAGGTTGTTTACAATTCTCACTCTCTCTCGCAGTGTTCCTGTCCTGAAGTCTCCAGTGTCACTGTCTTGCAGATGAACACTAGAAGCCATTCTAGGGACCATTTTCCTTCACTCTAATCCTCTGGGTGTCCCTTTCTCCATCATGTCTACATCCCCTGGCTGTTTCACTACAGCTCCATAGATTCCCTCTAACCTACACCTGAACACTCCCAATTCCCACAATCTCCTCAAGGGCTCTACCCTAATGTACTCAGTCACTCTTTGTCAGGTCAACAGGCTGTATTTGTTAACTATCCTTTCTATCTCTCATTTCTAGAGCGAGTTTCCACCCCACTACTAGCCACTTACTAGCCCAGAAGGAAACAGCCTCCAGCCTGGATGGGCCACCAAGGTCTTCAGTCCCGCCTGTTTGATGTACTTAGGTCAATGAGGAAGTGCAGAGCTCCGGCACATCCTAATATAGGCTCCTGCAGGGAAATTCCCCTACAGGTAAAGATTAGGGGTTGGCATCACCTGCTGGCTGAACATTGACCAACTATTTACATTATGAAAAATAAAATGTTCATGCTATTTAGGGTATTAAACTATAGACACTTTAGACCATATAAGATGATAGCACCTCTTTCATTAGTTAGATTTGGGCCCAGCCTGATATCCAGTTAAGATGATATTTGTGGTTGAATGGTTATACACTTGACTTAGCTATTTGATTTGGATATACTTGGAGCTACAGAGGACCATGTTTACAAATATCTATAATCTTGCTGTCACGTTTGGTATCCCAAACCCAGAACAAACTCCAAGGTTCCAGTCACGGCTCACGCTTCTGCCTATAACAGCCGCCATTCACATCGGGAGGAGCTCTGTGCTACTCGGATGCCACCAGGTCTTAAAGGAGAAGTAAACCCCTTATTAAAAAACCCTACCCCCCTACCCTACATAGACCTCCCACCCTCCTCACCATCAGCATAGTTGCTACCCCAAGCAAATGCCACTAACTTTGTACTTACCCCTAGTTGTAGATTTACGGCATCGGATTTCACGGCAGCCATCTTCTTCTCTTCAGCCTTCATCAGGTCTTCTTCTGGCGCCCAAGTATAGATAAATGAAAACATGGTCCTCTGTAGTGAGAAAACCAAGGCGCGAGATCTGGGCAAGCAAGGGAACCATGAAACATGTGACTGAAGTAACGGGGAAAGTGTAGTCAAATAAACAGGCCAGGGTCAAAACCAATCATTCAGCGCAGTACAGTCAGGATCCGGAAGAATAGTCAGGAACAGTAAAAGGTTGGTTCTGGCAGCCAGGGGCGATTCTAACGTGATGCTACCCCCTCGCTCATCTGCTCTTACCACTCTTGCACAGGAGAGCATCCAGGGAGGTAATTAGGTAAATAGACCAACGATGGGCAGTGAACAAATGGACGAGGTGTCTTTAAATATTCAAATTTTGCGCCTAGCATGATGATGTCAGAGGCAGGCTCCAAACAAAATGTCACGCACCAAAACCAACAGGATGCATGTGCCGAATCCTAGGGAAGCTGCTATCCCTTTCGAGGAGAGCTGTGTGCTCCACTAAACTGCCAGGTACTGTTACACTTGCTATGAGCTTAGAGGGGCATGACCAAATGTTGAACTAAAGGGGGTTGTCTGAACCCCAAGTATTAAAAAAACGATAATAATAAGTATATGAAATGTATAAATAATAGCATTGGAAATAACTTCAACCCTGGCTAGATGGATGTGCAAATCACATGAGTACCATGGACGTTACAAATGATGAAAGAACACAAAAGCTTTTACTTTCATTACACTGGAAAGGAATTATATGATATTAATGACAATATTCCCGTGAAACTTCGAGAGATTAAATGTCTTGTAAAACGGCTCTGACAAATGAGCTTAGTCCTAAACAAACTATCGAATATGAAAAATACAAATTCTACCTACTCAAACCAATGCCTCGTGAAAATATTGATGCAAGTGCCACTCGCCTGAGGGCACAAGCTCGCATTTGTCACTTTCCCGATATTGATGCCGAAATGAAAACAGGGATTGTAGCCGTACGTACCTTTGCTGCTTTAAATTAAAGACGACTTTTAGAGGATTTAACCCTCCAAAATATTTTAATACTTGCAAAAAAAAAAAGACTTGATGTTTTGGAATACTGTGCATCTGTTTTGAAAGGAAAGCAACACGATGCCAATTGGCTATCATGCTCAACATGCTAAACAGGTAGAGGCAGGACCGTCATCAGAAATCGCAGGGCCCCATATGACAGAATTTCCTGGGCCCCCTGGGCTGCGCCCACCGCAAGCCCCACCTACAGGTCCACTCTAAAAAACACCACACAGTAAAAAAACAAAAAAAATATTGGTGGCTAGGGTTCCCACATGTTAATAAAAAATAAAAAGATATTGGTGGTCAGGGCCCCCCATAAAAAAAACATTTATGGCCAGGGCCCCACCATTAAAAAATATTGGTGGCTAGGACCCCACATGAGAAAAAAATGGTGGCCTATATTGGTGGCCATGCCCCCCCTCACATTATAAGAAAATTGGTGGCCTGGGCCCCTTAAACGTCCATGCCTTCCCGAAGTCAGCAGCTCTCAGAAAGATGGGGGGCCCAGCTAATCAAGTAAGTGTGGCATGGCCGGGCCCCCCTTACCCACAGGGCCCCCTACAACTCTCCCCCCTGTCCTCCCCTGATGGCTGCCCTGGGTATAGGATCCGTTAGCTGGAAACCTGTTATCCTTAAATTACGGGATTACAGGATGACCATCTCCCATATACTCCATGATAATCAAATAATTCAAACTGAACTTGATCCCAACTAAGACATAATTAATCCTTATTGGAGGCAAAGCAATCCTATTGGGTTTAATGTTTTTACATGATTTTTTAGCATGGAGATCCAAATTACAGAAAGACCCCTTATCTGAAAAACCCTAGGTCCCAAGCATTTTGCATAACAGGTCCCATACCTGTATTTGTTACATTTATATTATACCTTCTCTGTTTGTTTAATGGAAATATTAAGAGGTTATTATATAATTATCGCTTTGTTTACCTTATTCTGTGTGGGAGTTGAAGGTTCAGCTTGTAGTTTTAGTTTTGGCTAAGATGCCATAGTCTTGAAATAGCTGTGCACTCTCTTCTTTATCACCATAATCATTCTATAATCCCCAAGGCAGCTTCATGTTAATGGTTATAACACAATAGGAGGGTCATAGCAGGTCCCTGGAAACTGGAAAAGTCCAGTTGCTTTAGACTTATTTCCACTAAATACTGTATCTGGTGATCTGAATAGATTAGAACCTTCATAGACCTTTTCTTTTCACTTTTTAAAGAATCTGATCAACTGGACCTGACCCGGTGTTGGTTTGGAACAATAATTAATCATATCCCCAATGTATTTGATTACACTGTAATGGCAGTATTGAGTTGCATTAGTCATTATATTCTACTCTGTGGCAAATCATAGTTGAAACGTGATGCAGATTCCAACGGAGAACTGTCGTTAATGTTTAATTATGAGTTCTTGCAAATTTTATTGGGTTTTTTTCTTAGAATTTCTGAGAAATAGCTGGTTTATGAATGTGCTCCTCAACTTGATTTTTTTTTGTTCTACACACTTACAGAGACAAATCTCCTCTTAAAGGAGAAGGAAAGCCTTCCTCCACTTGGGGGTGCCAAATGTTAGGCACCCCAAGTGATTATATATAATTACCTGAAACCTCGGGCCGGTGCTCCTATCAGCAGAAAACTGTACTGGCCCAGGGTTATTCCAGCGACCACCATGGAGCGATCCTCTTCCGTCGACCTCTTTCTTCGCATGGCTGCAGATGCACAGAAGAATGAAAAACCGAACTTTAACTAAAAGCTCAAATATTTCTTTCTACTGCACATGCATCTGCCCTGGGAAATTTGAAGAAAGAAGAAGCCTGAAGAGAATCGCTCCATGGTGCTCACTGGAATAACCCTGGGCCGGAGCAGTTTTCTGCTGATAGGAGCACCGCCTGGGAGTTTCAAGTAAGTCAATACAATCACTTGGGGATGCCTAACATTTGGCATCACCAACTGCAAGATGATTTTCCTTCTCCTTTAAAATATAAACAAATTTCCAAAAAAGCATCTAGTGTTGATTGTAGATGACAAATTTAACTTGGGGTCCAGGTGCTTAAGCCCCAGACCTTTAGCTTGGGGGAGGCAATTGGCACACTTGTATGTAGTAGTGGGCTGGCACAAACCAGAATTCACTCCAATACTTGATGCAGTTTAAAAGTAATTTATTTAACAAAAAGAATTTTAAAAAAGTAGCCTTATGCGTTTAGTGCCTTGTGGGTCATAGGCCTATAGCCGGTTTGTGGCAGCCAACTACTACATACAAGTTTCCTTTAAAAAACAGAAATTTGGCTAATATGGTAGGCTAAAGGTAAGGCACAATTTTGCAATTAGGGTTGCCAAAATTTTGTATTGGCCTGGCGGGGGGTGTGATTCTGAGGGGGCAGATCCGTTTTGTAGACTTGGGATGGAGTTGGGGGATGGAGGCAGGTGTCACAGAGGCTGCACAAAACGTAGTAGGTTCAGCAGGCTAGAGTGGAAGGTTTTTGCCCCAAAAAGCCGAACCAGAAAAAAATGAGGTTTAGAAAATAACCCCCATAATTAATCCTTATTGGAACCCCTGCCGATTGGGTTTATATAATGTTTACATGAAATTTAGCAGATGTAATCTATGGAGATCCAAATCATGGAAAGATCTGTTATCTGGAAAACCCCAGGTTCCTAGCATTCTGGATAATAGGTCCCATAACTGTACTGGTGTTGGCAGGGGATCTCCTGCTTCATGGAAGAGAAAGACAAATGCTAGTCAAGTGTCATGTAAGGGTTCTAATTCAGGATATGAGGCACCGCTCAAACACCCAGCCTTCTGGAATGGCCGCCCGGTGCACAGTGATGGAGGGATCAGCACCCTCCTAATCAGACAACTCCAAAAGATTCACTGGCATTCAAAGGCTGGTGCAAGCAGGGATGGACCCTTGCATGTTTATTTGCAGTTTGTGCAACATTTCGGGGTTGTACCCCTTTGTCAAGGGACACATCCTCGAAACGTTGCACAAACTGCAAACAAAGGGTTCATCCCTGCTTGCACCAGCCTTTGAGTGCCAGTGAATCTTTTGGAGATGTCAGGGTTCTATACATACAGATCATTTCAGTTGGATAATATATATCTGATATAACGATTACCAAAAATGGGTAAATGTACAGTCATGTGCTATTTAATTTGTACGTTTGCATTTGGTTAAAAGGTATCTCTATGAGCATGTGGAAAGGAAGACATATGCATTTGAATGACATGATGGAGGACATGTTGGAGAACCTTTGGAGTGCTTCTGAGGACTCATTACTCCTAAAAGTAAAATGCAAACACAGAGACATGAAGTCAAAGGCCCTTTGTTTGTCCTTCTTCAGCAACAGAAATCAAACAAAACAGCTTTTTATTATCATTCCTCACCATCCCAGAGCTGATGATAGTAGACAAACCAGTACAGGAAAGTCATCAAATTTCAGGACATCTCTTGAATATTTGCTCAACCAACCTACGCTCGACATGACACATCTTGACAACTGGAATGTCAAGCCCCAGTGAGATCCATTTCTAATGGCTCCCGATTCACCTCGCAGATTCCCAACATGAACAGGGAACTGACCAAAAAGGAATGTTATAAGGAGGAATACATGAACATAACCAGTCTGTTTGTGCTGTTATTTTGTATATTCAGTTTTGCCAAATTAAACAGAATATATAAGCACAATTTGTTAATTCCATTTACTGTCAGTTATTTTTATTTTACTGGACCAAACCCCCATGTTTTTAATGAAATCTGCAACATACTTACCCCATGAATCCACTTTTATTGGCAACCACACGTGGAGCTGGTTCTGAAAGTGTCAAAACATTTGCAGTTTGTGCTTGAGTTCTGATACAAACAACTTTTTCAGACTGTGGGTTGCATCACAAAATGCATTGGGCTCAAGTCTGATGTACCTATTAATGGAGTTTGCTGAGGGAACCCTGGAGCTACCACCAAGTCTAGGATGGTGGCACTTCCAGGGTTCCCAAATGTTAATAGGCGCGGTTGAATGCTATTCATAAGAGGAAGAGGGAAGCATTGGCAACCGGTTGAAGGAACATGTTTGGGGTGAGGGGGGGCAGCCCCATGTTTGGAAACAGTTTGGTGATACAGGGGGACTGTCTCCTGTTTGCTGTTTGGTTATTACAACAACATGACCTTGATGGACACTATCATAGTTTCATGGATAAACCAAACTATTCGGCTTCAAATTTTATTCTTTTTGACAGTTATCCTGTGCTTCCCTGGGGTGGGGGGCAGCGCCACAGTTTGGAAACAGTTTGGTGGTACAGGGGGACTGTTTCCTGTTTGGCTATTACAAAAACATGACCTTGATGGACACTATCTTTGTGCCATGGATAAACAAAATATCAGCTTCAAATGTTATTCTTATTGACAGTTATCCTGGGCTTCCCTGGGGTGGGGGGCAGCTCCATAGTTTGGGAACAGTTTGGTGATAGAGGGGGACTGTTTCCTGTTTTTTGTTTGGGTATTACAAAAACATGACCTTGATGAACACTATCATTATTCCATGGATAAACAAAATCAGCTTCAAATGTTAGGGCAGAGACACATGTGGAAATTCAGGAAGATAAGTTGCCCGGGGGAAAGATCGCCTCTTCTTCGGGCGACTAACCTCCCCAAACTTCCCAGCGGCTATAATTGAAATCGCCGGTGGGATGGCACTCAGAGCGCTTTGTTTTCTGAAGTCATTTTCCTCATGAGGCAACTTCGGGTGACTTCGGAAAACCAAGCTCTCCGAGTGCAATCCCGTCTGCAATTTAGATTCTAGCCGGCGGGAGGCAGTTCGGGAGAGCCGATTTGTTGCCGGGTAACTGAATCTCCCCGAATCTCCACATGTGTCTCTGCCCTTATTCTTATTGACAGTTATCCTGGGCTTCCCTGGGGTGGGGGGCAGCCCCACAGTTTAGGAACATATTGATGGTACAGGGGGGGACTTTTTGTGGTGGTTTCTTTTTAAACAGTGTATCTGCCCATGCTGAATTTCCTTGGTTTTCATCACTGCCATGTCTCACCACTGTTGACAAACGTTTTTCAACTGAAACCCAATTTCATGATACCCTAAGATAAAGATGGGTATGCCAAACTGTGGGTTCACCTTCCCCATTCTTCTTCTGGTTTCTGTGAAAAACATTTCAACTGGAATATCGTATAGCAATGCTTTGGAACAATAAATAGAACACGGATAAACTAACCGGTGAGCAACTTATTATTGTGAAGGATGGCCCCCTCAAACTTGCTGACTATTAACAGTACTGGGATATAAGTCAGATAAATTGAAACCCAGGGGTCTGGCATTTCAGGAGCTTAGAACTACACAGCGTGCACTTGATAGACTATTTTTTTGTCATTCTACCAGCTATTTTCCCTTAGCGAGAAGCAATTCTTCTATACCCAGGCAGATCGATTAGGGTATAGTAAAACGTGTCAAAATGACTCAGTGAGATGTGCTCCTGAGTAGGGGATATGCTGGAAAAAAAAATCATATTCTTGATTCTGGCTGTTGATATTCTATTCAGTTGCATGGTCTTATCAACAATGCTTCTATTTTTTTTTTCATATGTTAAAAGTAGCTCATATGTCTAATGCACATTGTCCCAGTCTTTCAATTGCTTCTGTGTCATCTTTTGCTAAACCTCTTATAAAAGACTAATATATTGGAGCAAAAATTAGATCAATATGGCAGTCACATTGTACGTGGTTGTGTTTCCTGATCAGCTTAGGGAGATTTTGGGCCCATAAGGAAGTCGGTTTTGTCTACAGACTGAGTAAGATGAAATATGTATTTGTGTCAGATGATTTTTCTTTTAAATTTTGATGTATTGGATAATTTTTGTCCAAATGCATTAAAGTCAATGGGTGTTTTTTCTTATGGGCATTTTTTCGCTGCGACTTTTTTTTTTTTGCGGCAAATTTTTCACAATAAAATTTGCAGATGACGAAAAGTGGAATTTCGCCGCAAATTCATGGCTGTGAAAAAATTCGCTCATCACTAATGATGTTCTTTCCAGACATGAACACAGTCTGCATATGGCCCCAGTGCAGCAATAGTGCAAAGGTTCCCTGTTCACTGACCCATCTTCTAAAGCTGGGTGGGGAGGAGTGAGTAAGGGCAACTGTACTAGTTGGACAGCCTAGATGTCCACCCCTGTTTTTTTATCAATCCAACTAAAAAGTGTCAATAAGATTACCAGGACTGTCCAGTCTGAGACTGATATCTGAACTTCACATCTTCACAGCCAAGGTCATGTGGTGTCAGGTGCCTTCTCTCCAGTAAATATTTTGATTTCGCAAATTTATTCGCCGGCGGCGAATCACAGGAATTCGCCACAAATTCGCACCTGCCGAATAAATTCGCCCATCACTACCTTTCAGCCTTAAAACCCTATCCCATCCCCTAAATTTTGTGTTATTCAACAGCACAAATAAGGATTTATATAGCCAAGCAAGTAATCCACCATTTTTACTTATCTTTACTTATCTTTGGCCAATAGAGGCCAATGTTTTGTTGATTGGCATCACTTTGTCATGACATGAATGACTTTAAAGGAGAATTCAATCCCCCCCAACTCTACATAGTCCCCCCTCCCTGCTCCCCCCACACAGATGATAACACCTGTAAATGCCCCTAATCCTTTAAATACCAGAGCTCAAGGATGGCATCTTCCAGCGCTTCAGTCTTCTTCAGGTCTTTTTACTTCCCTTCAGCAATTTCCATCACTTAGACGCATGCGCAGTTGTAACAAGCTGGAAGACTGGCGCATGGGCCAATACTTCGATCATTTTTCCGCAGAAGACCAAAGTGCTGAAGATGGCGCCCGTGAGCTGCGCTGCGCTGACTCTGCAACAAGTATTTAAATGATATTGGTCATTTACAGGTGTTATCATCTGTGTGGGGGGGAGCAGGGAGGAGGGACTATGTAGGGTAGAAAGTTTTAATAGGGGGGGTTATATTCTCTTTTAATGATGGATTAATTCTTTGTAGACAATATGGAAAGAGTTCATGTACCAATGTCCTGGAATCCAAGCTGGGTTCCAGGTCTTCTTAATGCAGCGATTCCCAAACTGTGGGGCTGGTCCACGTGGAGCAGTGGCAGGGAGGATTTGGGAGAATGCCTACTTGCTCTCCTAAATACACCTGAAGGACAACCTTGAAGGTTAATGAAAGGGGATTAAGTAAAAATGTAAAAAATGTAAATGATGTCCATATTCCTGGAACTATGGCTGAATGATTGGCACTAATACTTTTCTATATCTGTAACCTTAAAACGATGAAGGTTGGACTTCCACCGGTGGCCGTTAAAGTCTACAACAACTGTTTTAATGCCAACCCAATAATGTGGAAAAGAAGACATTATACCAATGGTCTCCAAACTGCAGGTCTGTCCTAAGGGGGGCTTGGAACACTGGTGAGGAGCTCAGCCTCAATGGCAGTTCAAATAACATCAGACGAATGCCTATTTGATAATAGTGTAAAAAATGTGAGCTTTGGGGTGAAAACTATTTTGATACCCTATATACTACTGAGGCCGTGGCTGAATGGCTCATACAGTACATCAATAATTTCATATATCTGTACCCTTGAAAGAGCTGGGGAGGGCTTTAAGCAAAGGCTGGAAGACGGGCTTGAACTAAGAACATCAGACAACCACTCCACTATACAGAGGAATTGTCAGATTCCTTGGATGAAAGGTCCAATTAAAGGGCCATTTTCTGATAAACTCTTCATAGAGATTATTAGCTGACACTAAACCCTATATTTGGAACAATAAAGCCTATATTGGCCAGTTTGTCAAGTTGCCAGCTACAAACCTCATGCATTTATCCTAAGAGCTACAACTACAATTTCCCCTTGTATTTTGAGTTTTCAGTTAAACTGTAAGTTATTTGCTGCTAAGTCATTGTGATTAATTTGGTTAATATTGGACTATGTCTAAATAGAGCACAACTAGTTCTCTCTGGGGCTACTGGCAGACAAAATCTACATCTGTTGGGTTGTGTATTGAGTGGTAAAATTGCACTAATTAACTTGTTCAAAGCGAGATGGATTGCACTGGGTTGGGATTCTTTTAGCTAATTGCCATTTTTTTCAGCAGGGGGTTACCTCTTAAGAGAGTCATTACATTTTTTTTTCTTTCTGGTACATTGAACTGTATGTATAATTTAGCTGTTTTAAACACTGATTTACACGTAATTATCTAACAAGTTTGCTATGTTGATCTATTCCACAAAACACTATAATTTCATTATTATTTGGCAAGGCATTCATCTAAATTGAAGACATAAAAGTGCACCTGTGTCTTAGGGACTACTTATGTCTCATGTCATGCTTTGTAATAGCAAAACACTCTACACTGAATAACTGACTGTAGAGGTGTCAAAATAAGCTACAGACTGTAATGGGTCAGGTAGTGGGGCAGGTGCAAAAAACATGTAACGTGTATTTAAAGTATTGTTTGACCTACACATGCCACAGCTGCACCACACTACCCAAAACTTGTCTTACACAAGACCATTGTTTCAAAGTCCAAAACCCACATGGCTTGTATTGACCAAATGTATATGTCACATGACTCACTGTATCTGAAATGTGCCCCTGGCTGTATGCAGGGTTTGGTTGCTGTAGTCCAAATGCTGTTTTAGGACATGTCTTGAGTTTCACAAACAGATATGGTTTCCATACTGAATTCTTCACTTATATTTGTAATGGGGATGCTACACTCGTTTGAAGCTGTTCCTTCTTTACCACCACTACCAATTAGATAAAAAACTTAGATGAACACTGTTGGAGACCAAACTGCTCAGCTACTCACTCTACTAAACTGTTCTTACCTAACTACTTATATATCCAACCAAGGTGAGCTCCGTAGTACCTACCATAATACAATACCTGGTCTAACTAAAAAGATGCCCTGGCTCCCATCTTACATAGTAACATAGTAAGTTAGGTTGAAAAAAAACACAAGTCTATCAAGTTCAACCTTTTTACTTTTTTTAACCTGCCTAACTGCCAGTTAATCCACAGGAAGGCAAAAACCCCATCTGAAGCCTCTCCAATCTGCCTCGGGGGGGGGGGGGAATTCCTTCCTGACTCCAAAATGGCAATGGGACCAGTCCCTGGATCAACTTGAAATATAGTAACATAGTAAGTTAGGTTGAAAAAAAACACACGTCCATCAAGTTCAACCTTTTTACTTTTTTTAACCTGCCTAACTGCCAGTTAATCCACAGGAAGGCAAAAACCCCATCTGAAGCCTCTCCAATCTGCCTCGGGGGGGGGGGGAATTCCTTCCTGACTCCAAAATGGCAATGGGACCAGTCCCTGGATCAACTTGAAATATAGTAACATAGTAAGTTAGGTTGAAAAAAAACACACGTCCATCAAGTTCAACCTTTTTACTTTTTTTAACCTGCCTAACTGCCAGTTAATCCACAGGAAGGCAAAAACCCCATCTGAAGTCTCTCCAATTTGCCTCGGGGGGGGGAGGGAATTCCTTCCTGACTCCAAAATGGCAATGGGACCAGTCCCTGGATCAACTTGAAATATGAGCTATCTCTCATAACCTGTATTCCTTCACTTACTAAACACCATCCAACCCCTTCTTAATGCTATCTAATGTATCAGCCTGTACAACTGGTTCAGGGCTCTTTGCTGAGGTTTGTACCTTCAGCCCCTTGACTTCATAAATTTTCCACAGACATCAGCCAAAGAGACCTGGGTCAACATTTCCTTATACAAAATACAACATTTTTCATGCTTGCGTTGCTCCCAAACTAAAATATATTGGGGACCCCCATCCTACAAGTAACATATACAGCATGGAGATTTTGTCTTGGGACTAACAATAAACCATTTAACCACTGAATATACAATTTTATCAATCTTTTTATTACAAAAGCTGCTTTGTTATAGCTGAAACTGAGATGACTCAAGGGCTCTTACTAGGTACCTGCAGAGATACAGTTGTGGGTAGCAAGAAGAGGCAGCACTTGGACAATCTGTAACCCTTCATCAACCATTAATTCAACTTTAGTATGCTATGAGAACCAAAACCAGAGAGATACTAATTGAGGCCCTCTGTAGGCCATGATTACCTAGTAATATGGTACCTGTATTCCTTCATGACATCCCTGAGTGTGCAAAGGTTTCAACCTGTATCTAAAGGCATTGCCCCACCCCCAGCACTGCCCCCTGTTCTGTATGGACTCCACCCACCTGCCATGATCCCTGTTTCCCTGCTTTGCATGAATAGCAGGTTTTAGATGCGAATTATCAATAGTGGGTGACTGGGAGTGAGTGGGGTTAAATCAGGGTGACTTCAGAAATTAATTATTATTCATTTCATTTTACGTGTTTATTATTTTTCATAAACAAGTCAATAATGGAGCAAGTACATAAACAAAATTCCAAAATATTGAATGTAGAAGTAAACAAATATAATAACGAATAATGATCTTCATGAACAAACAGAGCAATAAAGATCCAACTTAAATCATAAAAATACATTTGAACAAAATAAAAATTACATTAGAGCAAAGGAAAGATCATTTCCATGTAATATTTTGACTTTCAATCCCCTTGTTCAGATGACCTTATGAAATGAATTTTTATTAAATTATAATTATAAATGATATGCAGTAGCATAAATAAAGTAAAGGCACTACAGGAAACTTTGGCTCCCTCTACTACTCACACAATAAGTGACATTGCTGCTGGTAGGCCACAGGAGCATTAAATACATGGCTTAGGGTTAACAAACTGAAAAAAAAAAACGAAATGATTTTCCTTTACCATCCCATTGTTTATAGAAATGGTGTACAACATTGTTAATTGTGTTGCAGCCCATTCCATTCTTACAGAGGTCCTGCTTTGTCTTTATTTGTTTGGAGAACTTGCAACTCAACACTTTTTTTAAAGTCTTGTAGGTTTCATTTTTGCTAAAGTCTTGGTGGATGGAAAGAAAAACAACATAAAGAAAATAAAATAAATAAAACAGTACAAAAAAGTACTGGTTTATTTATAAATGGGGTACAGACAATAATGCTCCAAATTTGGAGATGTAGGCCCTACGTGGGATCTTTGCCATGAGATCTCCGTTGCCTTAAGCTGCATAAGATAATAACAAACTGTTTTGAGGATTCATGTTCTAGTTCTAAAATAATTGGAGAGATTGTCTGAGCACAGTAATGAAATACCCCTATGTTCCCCGGTGAATCCTGACAATGGTTCCACTAATTCTGTCTTGGATTTCATGGGTTTTGATTTAAACTCTCTTTGTTGATCTGACAGACACATTATTTGCTGTATATTAAAAATGAACTATATTCTAAATATGGCTAGAACAGGGGTGCCACACGTCGATCGCGGTCTACCAGTAGACCCTGGCAATGTTCCTGGTAGCCCGCGATCTGCGAGCATCAGAAAGGGATTCAGATTGGAGAGATGAGCAGCGCGAAGGGAGGGAGGGTGGGGAGATGAGCAGCGCGAAGGGAGGGTAGGGGCGGGGAGATGAGCAGCGCGAAGGGAGGGACGGCGGGGAGATAAGCAGCACAAAGGGAGGGAGGGTGGGGAGAAAGTGGAGAGGAGCAGCACGAAGGGAAGGAGAGAGAGGAGGAGAGCAGCATGAAGGGAGGGAGAAGAGAAGAGCAGCACAAAGGGAAGGCAGGGATAGGATCCACATTGAAACAAGGAAGGAATGCCCATGCCCAAGTGCTTGAATTCCTAGTGTGATACCAGTAAAGGAGAGGAAAAGGGGAATGGGGCCCACTGGGGCTCATCTGCCTCTGAATCTGAATAAATTACTACTTAGTATCTTTTATATTACAGACTGTGAGTCTCAAAGCTGTACCAAGTGTCAGCACAATTGGCACCTGTGTAGCATTTCTTTCATAAGCTCTAGTTCTCCTTTAAAGGGGAAATCTGCAGTAGAGACACAGGCCTAGTTATATCTTTCCATTTAGCCAAGGCTGTGTTTGTGCCATTTGCAAATATAATGCAAATACTGGGGGGTAACAAAAGGACACTGTAACAATTGTTCACCAAAGGACAATTGTTTTTGCTGATATGCTAGGCCAGTTATAATGGTGGAAGAACATTATTATCTCTTTAATAGAAGGAAGCCTGATTATAATAATTATTGTTAATTTATGCTTGGAGAAGCTGCATGATGTGGATTCCTCCATGCAATATATATTTAATTTTTGCAGAGTAATACCTTTCTGTATCTTTACACTGAAGCACTTACTAGGCACTTATTCACTGTAATATTATTACATAAAGCCTAATTGCTGTGTTGCTAATCAGCAGCACACGGAAATGTAATCTCGCAAATGATGCAATTACATCTACTGTTCAGACTTGCTGCTGCTGCTATTTTACGCTTGCGCTCAAAATGAACTTACCCAGCTGAAAAAAATCGCAGAGACAAATGCAATTAGCACGGCTGCACTTATTTCAGACTTAACGGTCAGTGCACCCCGACTAATTGCATTTTGTATGGTGGTTCCGATTGTTTCTGGGTGGCTAGATTTGTGCATGTGTGATCAGTCAGGCCCAATTGACTGAAGCGCAACAAAAAATTAGGCCCGGCATGTTACACCTTGTGCTTTGGGTTTCTGTACCAGCCCAATATGCCATAGCCCTTTATCAGGGAAGATCTATGCCTCTAAAGATGCCCCAGTATCTCAACATCTTTTTTCTGATGATTCCCAGCACATGTTCTGGATTGCTGTCACTTACTGAGCTTAGGGACCCACTCACAATATACTTTATACATAGAATAGAACACTCAAAATACAAGGCTGATTAGCAATTTATTCTGATGAGCGCATGGAAGCACATACTGTGTATTAAAGGGGTGGTTGACCTTAACGTTAGCATATGTTATAGAATGGCTAATTCTAAGCATTTTTTCAATTGGTCTTCATTTTTTCTTTTGTATAGTTTTTCAATTATTTGCCTTCTTCTTCTGATTATTTCCAGCTTTCATATGGGGGTCACTGACCCCATCTAAAAAACAAATGCTCTGTAAGGCTTCAAATGTATTGTTACTGCTACTTTTTATTACTCATCTTTCTATTAAGGCCTCACCTATTCATATTCCAGTCTTTTATTCAAATCAGTGCATGGTTGCTAGGGTAAGTTGGACCCTAGCAAGGGTCCAGGAGGCATAGGGGCCCCATGAGACCCCAATTAATGAGTCATTTCAATATATAATGGTAAAACAGGACAACCTCTGCCTAGCAAGGGTCCAGGAGGCATAGGGGCCCCATGAGACCCCAATTAATGAGTCATTTCAATATATAATGGTAAAACAGGACAACCTCTGGAGAGTTTGGGGGCCCTCAAATTATTTTGTTGTGGGGTCCAGTAACATCTAGTTATGCCACTGGACCTAAGCAATCCGATTGCTGAAATTACAAACTGGAGAGCTGCTGAATAAAAAGCAAAATAAATAATAAAAAACAATGAAACCCAATTGCAAATTGGCTCAGAATATCACTCTCTTCATCATAAGAGTTAATTTAAGGGCTCTTACACATGAGCGTTTTTACCTGCGCTCCCCTGCGTTCCATTTTTCGGCGTTCAGCCGCAGGGGAGCGCAGGAATAGACGCATTTCATTATTTCAAATGGGACTGTACTCACACAGGCGCATGTAGGTGCCGAACGCAGGTTGAGACGCAACATGCTGCATTTTTCCTGCGTTCAGCGCCTACACGCGCCTGTGTGAGTACAGCCCCATTTGAAATAATGAAATGCGTCTATTCCTGCGCTCCCCTGCGGCTGAACGCCGAAAGACGGAACGCAGGGGAGTGCAGGTAAAAACGCTCATGTGTAAGAGCCCTTAAGGTGAACAACCCCTTTAAGCTTTGACCAGACAAGAAACATGAAGCACTGGACAAACCTTTCTTTTCACCTCCCATAGCCCTCCTATAATGTAATAATTACCCTTCCAGAAGGCAGCAGGTGCTGTGGTTCAGCAAAAAGATGGCACTGAATATTCAAAGATTAGGTTTTGCATCAGCAGGGACAGCCCCTAAGTTTTCTCATTACCTGTACAGGTATGGACCTGTAATCCAGAATACTCGGGACCTGGGGTTTTCAAGATAAGGTGTCTTTCTGTAACTTGGGTCTCTATCCCCAATATCTACTCAAAAATAATTTTAACACTAATTAAATCTAACAGAATTGTTTTGCCTCCAATAAGGATTAATTATATCTTAGTTGGGATCAAGTTCAAGTTACTGTTTTACTATTAGAGAAGTGGGTCATCAATTTTAGAAATTATGGGAGACGGCTTTCCCATAATTTGGAGCTTTCTGGATAATGGGTTTCTTGATAACGAACCCCATGCCTGTGCTACGATATACCCAAAAACGATGCCAAAGTCGGTATTCTTCTGTTATCAGCTGTGGCATATTACTGGGCCCCACACAGATTATTTTTCAAGGCCCCAAGTGCCTAGAGGTTGACCTGTTTTATGAAATTGCTCCTATACCTACTGGGTAATGATGGGTCGAACTTCCACGTTTCGGCGCCAGAAAAAATTTGGGCGCGTCAAAATTATTTGGACGCCCGTTGACTTTAATGCATTTGGCCAAAATAGGTGCGCGTATAACAATTGTCGCGGGCGTCGAAATTGACGCACGTCAAAATAATTTTGACACCCATTGACTTCAATGCGTTTCGCAAATTCCCCCCTCTCTACTCCTGGGTCCCCCTGCAGCTGCAGGGTCTGCTTCCTCTGTAGTTACATCCCTGGTTGTCAGTACAATTCAGCAGGAACATTTAAAGGTATAGTGTCCCACTAACATTTTATTATGTATTTGATGTTGGAACAAGGTGAAAGTTCTACTAGTCGGCTACCACTGACCTTATGCATACCTCCCAACATTTTGGAAGTAAAAAGAGGGACAAAAAAAAAAATTCCCGCACGTAGCACAGCAATTTTTTGACCACACCCCTTTATGTGGCCACACCCCCTAATTACCATGTTTATTTTACAAAATTTGGCAGGTTATGAAAGAGGGACTTTCCAGTACAAATGAGGGACTGCGGGTTGAGCTGTCAAAAGAGGGACTGTCCCTCCGAAAAAGGGACAGTTGGGAGGTATGCCTTATTTTATATAATTATAATAAGCTGTAGACAACCAATAAGCTAAAACCTGGCTGATGCTCCACTATCCTTTTCCATCAAAGGTTTCGAACCAAAGGGCAAATGATCAAAGTGCCTCATTTTACAGAATTGCTTTTGGGAAATGCCAATTAGACAAACAATTTCCTATTTCCTTAAAACATGTTGAAGAAATCAATTACTCTCAGCACCTCAGAGGCAATCGCAAACGTTTCCAGTAAATCTACCATTTAATTTCTGGATATTGTTCCCCAGCCGACTGACTGCTTGAAAGTCAAAACAGGTTAATTTAACAGCAGCTTAAACTAACAAAACACATACGTGTGCGTCGCGGTGTGATGGGAAGACTGGGCCTATGGGTTTTTTGGGTTTTTTTTCAAGCAACAAATAATTAAAAGTCAATATCAAAAATCACAAAGGACCAGAATTTTTGGCACCCTGACATTTTATTATAGAGCAGTGATGACTCTCTGTTTTAAAACAATGTGTAATTTATAAAAGTTGATAATAGTATGTTTGATTTTAACTTTTTATCTCCTAAATGCCCTTTCTCTTGCTGAAATAAATTCACATTATCTCAGTGTGCAGATAAACATCCGTAGAGTAAGTTCATTGGGAGGTTATCTTGTTTACTCAAGGGGGCCAGGGAGTGCTATTCGGGGGAGATAAATTGCAGTTTACTCCTGCAGGTCTCCGGTACCTTGTTCAGAAATGAGTTTAGGCCCATTGGGAATAACTGTCATTTCCAAACAGACAAGAAAACCTTAATAGGCTGGACCCGCTTCACCTAGACGCACGTGGAAAGAAAACATTGGCAAGGAGTCTGCAACAAATAAGAACGACTGTGCCGAAACAATTCCCCTTATTGGCACATTTGGGGCTGAAAGAAGAGTAAAGATTGCAGGGAATTTTAATCATCGGAACCACAAGTTAGCGTTAATGAGATTCACCAGCCCAGTCTGACCTTGAGATTCACTAGCCCAGTCCACACTTGAGATTCACTAGCCCAGTCTGACCTTGAGATTCACCAGCCCAGTCCCCACTTGAGATTCACCAGCCCAGTCTGACCTTGAGATTCACTAGCCCAGTCTGACCTTGAGATTCACTAGCCCAGTCTGACCTTGAGATTCACTAGCCCAGTCTGACCTTGAGATTCACTAGCCCAGTCCACACTTGAGATTCACCAGCCCAGTCTGAACTTGAGATTCACCAGCCCAGTCCACACTTGAGATTCACCAGCCCAGTCTGAACTTGAGATTCACCAGCCCAGTCCACACTTGAGATTCACCAGCCCAGTCTGAACTTGAGATTCACTAGCCCAGTCCACACTTGAGATTCACAAGGGTACTCAGGTCTATGCAACCTGTGTCCAATTTGTTGGTTGAGGCTAGTGAATCTTACCCGTTTCGCTTCACCAAAAATATCCGAAACTGTGATAATTAACCAAAATGCTTTGAAGTCTATGGGGCACATTTACTTAGCTCGAGTGAAGGAAAAGAATAAAAAAAACTGCGAATTTCAAATGATTTTTTTTGCTACTTTGACCATCGAATTGGCTACTTCGACTACGACTTTGAATCGAACTAAAAATCGTTTGACTATTCTACCATTCGATAGTCGAAGTACTGTCTCTTTAAAAAAAAACTTTGATCCCCTACTTCGCCAAGTAAAATCTACTGACCCTCAATGTTAGCCTATGGGGAAGGTTCCCATAGGCTTTCTAACAAATTTTTGGTTGAAGGAAAATCGTTTGGTCGATGGATTAAAATCCTTCGTATCGTTCGATTTGAAGGATTTAATCATTAGATTGAACGATTTTTCTTTCGATTGTTCGAATTGCGGTAAATCCTTCGACTTCGATATTCGACCCTAAGTAAATGTGCCCCTATGTGTGTCAATTTTTTTTGTCGCACGGCAATTTTTTTCACCTAT
Organism: Xenopus petersii; assembly: GCA_038501925.1. Taxonomy (NCBI): domain Eukaryota; kingdom Metazoa; phylum Chordata; class Amphibia; order Anura; family Pipidae; genus Xenopus; species Xenopus petersii. The sequence goes on from CM076678.1 coordinate 148,976,883, forward strand.
TGGAGTCTATGGGGATCCTTTTTACGGTAAAAGTCTGCGAAAATTTATGCTCATCACTAGTTGAGGCTTAGCATCATATATTTGGTTTTCAAGTGTATCTCAAGTGTGATGGATTTATAGAAATAGGGGTGTTCTCCCAGTTTGCTTGAGGGGCCCTGAGAATGGTTGCACCAGGCTCTGGGTTGATGGGTGTACCAATAAATTCCACAATGATATTGTCACGCATTTTATTGGATAATCAGTTTAGGTGAGTGAGTGGTGGGCAATGGCTGGGTAATGTCATTCCATGCACATTGGCTAAGAAAGAGGGGGTGCAACCTGTGTGTGATTTACCAGTGTGAATGTTCAAAATGCTGTTTTTTGGGTGCCTGATATTTTAGTAGAAAACTTGGGGTGGGAAGGGAATGCTGCCTTGGGGGCCATAGTGTACGATGTACTGTATATGTAGGGTGGTGAGTTGCAATTAAGGGGTGTGCCAATGGGTGCCCGTGCGCTTTCCATCAAATATGGAGTGAAATCTTGAGGCAGAAGCCACCCTCTGATCTCTGTTCCAGGCATGCAAAGACTTGGGAGCACCCTATTGAGCGTCAGGGTCAGCAAGGGGGAGCCAAGCTGCATCACAGGCAAAAACATGGTACAGTACTTTCTTTGTGTTTTTTTGCATCTTGTCCCGGCTCAGGGTAAAAGAACCTCTAGTCTCCTATGCTCCCACGGGAAAGATGAGTGGAACAGGCTCAGAACATAAAATTATTTTGTGATGGTAGCTGTGAATTAAAAGCAAGGAGGGCTACTTTTAAGATGCCATGAGCTAGGCAAGATATGATTTGTAATTAATTTAGAAACTCGGAATCAAGTGGATTCGGGCTTTTTTGCTGATTTTGGCTTGGAGTTTAGCTTTTATAATAACCACTAGAATTTAAAAGATGGAAAATGAGTTCACACATGAATATATTTTGCATAAGTTAAACTACACTCTAGTTACCATTTGATCAGTGCAGAGATGATGTAGGAATATAGGTGTAGAGCTGAGTTTATACCTGGCCTAGAAGTCAAGGTTAGATGCCAGTTGACTATTGCCTTGCACAAGGAGGTTTAGTTTTGAGGCAGTGACACAAGGAAAAACAGTATAAAACCTTGCTTGAAAGAGCCTTAGGGCAGAGACAGACAAGAAGATTCGGGGAGATAAATCGTCCGCCTACAAATCGCTGATCTTCAGGCGACTAATCTCCCCGAACTGCCTCCCCACCAGCTAGAATCTAAAGCGCTTTGTTTTCCGAAGTCGTCCGAAGTTTCCTCGTGAGGTAAATTCGGGCTACTTCGGAAAACAAAGCGCTCCGAGTGACAGATAGCCTTAATCTACTACTACTAATCTACGATTTCGAATCTAGCCAGCAGGGAGCAGTTCAGGGAGATTAGTCGCCCGAAGAAGAGGTGATTAGTCGCCGGGCAACTAAATCTCCCCAAATCTTCTCGTCTGTCTCTAGAATGTGCTTAGAATGCTTGTACTTGACAGATAGCCCTAATCTACTATGTCACTATATAGACAAACCAAAGGTCATGTCTCCCAACTAAGTCAATGTTATGTATAGTCATGGCCAGCAACAGATGATTGGTCAAGAAATAGCATAATAGACATGAGACCACCTAGATAGATAAGTGGTTCACAAAAGGACAATTTGTGTTTAAGAAAATATGTAACAAGAAGATTAATTAGGGGTTTGATCAATATCTACAAGGAAATTGAACGCAGTCCTCACTAAAGTGTAATAACTAATAACTTACCCTGGTGGGGTTCATGGGGGTCGGCAGGGACGCCCGCCGCGCCGTTCTGCTACAGTGCCGGTTCCTATGGGCGTGCGGCGCGCACTTCCCTTCTTAAAGGCGCAGTGACGCTGGAGCATGACGTCAGCGTGCATGGTGCCAAATTCAAACCTTGCTTCCAATAAGGATTAATTATATCTTAGTCGGATCAAGTACAAGCTACTGTTTTATTAGTACACAGAAAAAGGAAATCATTTTTTAAAAATTTGGATCATTTGGATAAAATGGAGTCTATGGGAGACAACCGTTCCGTACTTTCCGGATAACGGGTTTCTGGGTAACAGATCCCATACCTGTAGTGTCCTTTTTGGAATCACTGTCCTTTTCTATGCTGAAAGGCACATTCTCACACATTCGATGAGCCAGATACCTCCTACAGTGACAGTCTGGTTGGTCTTGGTTCACAGAGCTCCACCGCGATCAAACTAACACACTGAAATAGAGGTACAATTGAAAGCTATTAAAAAACGTAGCACAGGTGGCTTGGCAGCAACTAGGGATGTAGCGAACGTCGGAAAAAAAGTTCGCGAACATATTCGCGAACTTGCGCAAAAATGCGAGCGGTTCGCGAACGGTTCGCGAACCCCATAGACTTCAATGGGAAGGCGAACTTTAACATCTAAAAAAGACATTTCTGGCCAGAAAAATGATTTTAAAGTTGTTTAAAGGGTGCAACGACCTGGACAGTGGCATGCCAGAGGGGGATCAAGGGCAAAAATGTATCTGAAAAATCTGCCTGTGTGTGCTTGGAAGAGATAGTGTAGGGGGAGAGCTGTTAGTGATTTCAGGGACAGATGATAGTAAGTTTGCTGGCTAGTAATCTGCTTGATACTGCTCTGTATTGGAACAAAAAAATAAATAAAAGCAGTCCTTACAAGGACTACTGTTATTGCAGCAGTCAGCAGATGAGATCAGAAGCAGGACAGCTGCCCACTGCAGCTACATACAGAGCACTGCAGTAGAAGGTAGATTACTAGCCAGCAAAGCTACCTAAGCTTAAATGTCCCTCAAACCCCTGCAGACTTCTGTCCCTCCAATAACAGAGCAGTATCAACACGATTACTAGCCAGCAAACTTTCAACTGTCCCTGAAATCACTAACAGGCAGCAGCTCTCTCCCTACACTATCTCTTCAGCACACACAGGCAGAGTGAAAAAACGCTGCAGGGCTTCGGTTTTTATAGGGAAGGGGAGTGGTCCAGGGGAGAGCTTCCTGATTGGCTGCCATGTACCTGCTGGTCTGGGGTGAGAGGGCAAAAAAAAGCGCCAACAATGGCGAACCCAAAATGGCGAACGTCGCGCGACGTTCGCGAACTTCCGGCGAGCGCGAACACCCGATGTTCGCGCGAACAGTTCGCGCCATCCCTAGCAGCAACCAAGATACATTATCCCTCCAAATAAATGGACTCATGAAGGATCTAGTGGATTAAAGGATTATGAGGAAACGATGAACAACGATGATAGGAGACAATATTCCCGAACACAAGGGCAATTGCGACCCTTTAGACCCATCTACTGAGCTCTTGCACCCAAGGAATTTTCCATGCTGATGTACCTGGATTAAATGTCTGGTGCAAAGTACAACACTCTCTATCTAATACAAAGGAACCCTAGGCAGACAATAAGTACAAGGCCTCCTAGTACCATGTGCTCATAATATCTCCCTAGCTTACATGGCAGATTGATGAGCAAGCTATGAGACATCCAAGGGGACACTCTTGTGCCACCGACAGTCCACCCCTCATAGATACAGAACTGATACACTTGGGCAACATTGTATTTATGCAGGAGAGCAAAGACCTGCAATTTAGGACTCAACCCTAAGTGCAAAAAATACGACTTTAGCAAATGAGCCTTGCAATATAACCTGCTAATACTCAGTACAACGTTGATCAAGGGACTAATTTTATTGCAGTTTTAACATCAAAACTATCGCCCCCTTCACAATTCAGTAGCTTTTTGAACTAAGGACTTATTACATATGTTAATATCCAGCCCTCAGCAGTGATGAGCTGGTTTATACCACATAAGAAAAGGTTACTGTCGTATTGATTATTAGATCTCAGTAAAGTGAGAGCTTTGAAGGGTCCGGTCCAGGACCGGCAATTAATTCTTGCCCTATGCCCTTTATGCCGGACAAAACTAAACACACGGATATGCAGAATTATCATTTATTTATGGAGAGTCGATCAGTTTGTGTAAGTGCTGCACTTGGAGTGGGGTTCAGACAAAGTCATACTAAAGCCATAAATAAAACAAATAAAACACACAGACAAATAATACTAAAGTACAGGTATGGCAACCATTATCTGGAAACCTGTTACTCAGAAAGCTCCAAATAACAGGAAGGCCGTCTTCTGTAGAGTCTATTTAATCAAGTCATTCAAACTTTAATGAGGTGCTATATAGTCAGACACAGCAGTACAGTCTCTACTGGCTCAGGAAGAGAAGTGGGCGAACGTTAGTGAAAATTTCCTTTACTAGTTTGTGTTGAATAGAGAATATTGTCGGCCTGAAAGGGCCCAACAGAAAAATACATGCATAAATATATATATAGATATATATATATATATATATATATATATATAGCATATATATATATATATATAGATATATATATATATATATATATATATATAGCATATATATATATATTACATATTATTCCAAGTACTCAAACCATTTAAAAGACATGAGATATAAGGCATGAGATAAAGGGAGTCCAGTTGTTAGGCACACCAGGAGGCCAGCACATTGGTTACCAGTTACCAGAACTCGGTGTTCATCAATTACGTATTATGATGGCTGCATGTATTTTGACTCAATATGCTTCACTGCAATGCCTGTATTCACAGGGTCAGTGTGGGGGGCTCCAACCTTAAGGGCCCTCTTCTCCTACACATGTTGCAAACTCCCCCCCTGCATGTCTGCCTGCCCACTAACTCAATGGACCTAACTACCCACCCAGTGGGCCTTGCCACCCACCCAATGGACTTAACCACCCACCCAATCAACCTAACGACCCACCCAGTGGACCTAACTGCCCAGCCAATGGACTTAACCACCCACCCAATCAACCTAACCACACAACCAATAGCCAGTACCTTGTACTTCCCCCTACCACCATGCCCCAACCTTAAAGGAGAACGAAACCCCCGGGATGTTAAGTCTCCACTAGCCCCCCCCTCCGTTGGCCCCCCTCCCAGCCTCCCCCCTGCACAGTCTTACCCCAGAATTCTTTCCCCTCTTGAAATAGTGACCACACATGCACAGTGAGTGCAGCAGAGCTCACGGGCTCCATCTTCTTCTCTTTGGTAATCTTCGTGTCTTCTTCCTCCCCTTCAGCGATTTTCATTGCATGCAAAGTTGTCGTGAACTGAAAGATTGCTCCAACTGAGCATGCACCACTACACCGCTCACTTCACGAATATTACCATAGAGAAAAAGATGGTGCCCGTGAGCTCTGCTGTACTCACTCTACATGTGCGGTCTCTATTTTAAGAGGGGACAGAATTCTGGGGTAGGACTGTGCAGGGAGGAGGCAGGGAGGGGGCCAAAGGAGTGGGGCCAGTGGGGACTTAACATCACGGGGGGGTTTAGTTCTCCCTTGTTGCAAACTCTCCCTGCATCAGATGGCCCAGAGAGAGAGATGCAAAAAGGGCCTGGTAACAACAATGCAGACTATATCAAACATTTGTGAATGTTAATATTGTAAATACTGTGTTAGTATTTTGTAATTGTCTAATTGTTGTAATCACTTTAATATACACTTATTGGTGTGGAATATTTTTCTGCTTGCTCAAAAGAACCGTAAGAGTAAGAGTAAGAAGCGTGAAGAATATAATGTAATATAATATTATTAATAACATTTATATAATAATTTTACAACGCACCCAATAGACCTAAATACCCAATGGACCTAACCACACACCCCATTGCCAGTACCTTGTACTTCCCCCATCTCTTAAAAACTGGCAGTGAGTGGGCCAGAGTATGTTTGGCTTATGAGGGCTGGGGCCCATCAGGTTTTCTCCTGGTGTTCCACTGGCCCATTGACCTAATGCATTGACCCTGATGCAAAAGGATGTTAGTGAAGACTGGTGTTCATAGCAGTCTCCTGCATCATTTAGAGAATGTTCACTCAAGCAGTACCAAGGCTCCCTCATTGCACAGCAATGCTTTTTATCAAACATACACCACCACAACCATGTGATTGATAGTTCCAGAATCACTCCATATTCATTTGGATTATTAAATCATTGCAGACTCCTACATTCATGGGTGTGTGTCGTTTGGAAACACTGACTGTCAGAAATCACTGCACGCACAGAGGCTTATGTTACCCTTTAATGCTCCCACTGCAAGTACCAGATTGCACACATGATTCACCTATAATACTGTTGTTTTCAATACTATGCTCCTTAATAGGCAGAGTGACCTCTCTTAACCTGGTACCTACCTGAAATAAATTTCCAAGGCTCATTTGGGTCAATAGCTCATTTCCAGTTATTTCAGTTCCGTGAGTGATAGGGAGGCAAAGGGCGGGCATGTTGGAAACAGCAAACTCGATGATCTCTATGGACCCAACGCTGAGACATAAAAGCGTGAAGGAATAATCATTTTTATTATATAGTTCGGCATGTTCATTTCCAGAGAAAGGGAAAATGTTTCCCAAATGATCAGTTCTCTCGATCCCCCCACTGCCGGGAATGAGGTTATTTCCTCGGTCTTTACACGGAGGCTTGTTTATGGCTTGACTGTCACATTGCTTTAATGAAAAGAATGCATTCTCAGTTTGTTAACAGCCACACTAAATGTATATGGTGGTTGCCGTGTGTTTGACTTGAAATGCAGATGTAGTGTAAGGTCAGCCCTGAATGGAGCTCATAATGTGTCTGCCTGACATCCCATGCATAAATCTGACAGTTTAACCTGCTTGCCATGGGCTGTTTCATCCACCTGAGCTTATTATTCTGATTCTGAGCACATTTAGAAATAAACAGAATTGTCAACACTGTTATAATGTAGATCCCTTTGCCTATCTATTTGTCTCCATAGGGCCATTATTAGCTAGTTAAATTGTAAATGATGGACTAACTAGACAATATCAGAGCTTACTTATCATAGAATAGCTCCAGACCCAAAGTGGGTGCATAATGTTGCACATGCTCCACTATTGACTCTGCCCTAGGAATGTGATGGCTCTTTGTGCCAAAAGTGCATTCCATTGTAAGGGTGCCCTATACTCAACACCTCTCTCCTGTCAATGTGCAAAAGAATAACATTAAGCAGTATATTCACACAGAAACACAATCCTGCGCAAGTCCACTTTTTTAAACCTGTAGCTGTATCCGCAACCCAAATCTGCAACTCAAACCCACAATTTGACCCGCATGTTCCCGCTACCTGAGCTGCAATAGACCAACTAACCTTCCAACCTGGGGACACATGGAACCGGAAGTGACGTCACATTTCACCATAAGTGACGTCACTCCGGTGATGAATCTTCCCAAAAAAAATTGAAAAACTGGAAGAACCGCAAGGGTGGGTGGGAGGGATCAGCCCGCACCTTTGTTGGGAACCCACAGACTTCCCACACAGCCAAGGAATCAGGGACTTTATACCGAAAGCCCGACCACTTTGAGGGTATTCCGCTGGGTACCCGACCTGATGCAGGACCCCATGGCCCACCAATGCAACCGTGCCCCAACTGCTCAAATAATTATTCGATAAGCCAGGTATCCAACTCCTGATTAATTCCAAACCAGAAACCGAACCATATCATCAAAAGAAGCCCAATGACACTGGTTCTGTCTATCTCTCTCTACTTTCTCTTGGCCCTTGTTCTGTATTCAGCATGATGTAGCTCTCTCTCTTATTCCAAATTGATCACATAAGGATCACTGTTATGGCAATTGAAATATCTAATAGAAGGACTGGCAGAGTATTATTTGGTTCTGAGACCAAGATTTTCCATTCCTTCAGTGCCAAACAAAGTAGAAGAAGCTTTGCAGAATGAGATAAGGTAAAATGTAAAGTTTTGCAGATAAGAGATTGTCATCAGAGAGTCGGATTAGGACGAAATGATACTGTGAGAAGCCCTGGTTACCCCCGGCCCTTGCGAGCTCTGCTGACCCAGACCCACTCCTGGGTCCCTGTTGATACCTTAGGAGCTCCACTCCAACCCCTATTCTCGGATGCAAGGAGGAAGTCGAGGGTACACAAGGCGATGTGGAGGTGGGTGTGTTGGGGGGTCTTTTGATGGAGGCCACCAGCGACTGTAAGAGTTTTCAACTGGGGTGGGGTGTCAGCGGGCCCTGAGGTGTCAGCCCTGGTGGTCCCTGGACACCCCATTCTGACATTCTCATCAGTATCCCCAATGGAGATAGTGTAAAAGAAT